>MU260205.1:287500-325000 GCA_020310875.1 Ceratopteris richardii | reverse complement strand
CATGAGGAGGTGTCGCCTGCTAATGCCATATCACGTGATGCCTTGAAAGCACGATAAGCAATGCGCTCTGTATCCATGCTCCGAAGTCTGTGTAATAGGCATACTGTCTAGAATAGTGCCTCAACTAGCATCGGTGGTGCAGCGAGCTCTGCTCTAATGATATCATGTGGTACTAAAGGTTTGCTACGGATGAGTCTGGCAATCATGAGGATCTGTGGCCTCTCTAATGCTGTCCATACTGATGTAGCTAATCATGGTCCCCATATGGCTGCCCCATACATGAGCGCTGGCGTAACCAAAGTGTCAAAGAGCCACCCCTTTGTGCGAGGCTCGTGAAAATATGCCTGGTGGCACTGTCTCTCCATCAAAGCTAGTGCTGCGTACCCACGTGTGATGCGGTCACGGGCTGCCTGAGCCATAGAGAAGACCCCTGATGCTGCTGTAAATATCACCCCCAAGTAAACATATGATCCGACCACCTCGATCGGTCCACCTGCTCCTATGAACAAACTATGTCTGCGTACCTGTGCTGATGTATGAAAGATCAAGACCTTGGTTTTACCAAGGTTCACAGATAACCCTCTGTGTCTCCAAAAGTCATCTAGGCCGTGTAGATGATGCTGTAGACCTTCTGCAGACTCTGAAACCAATACAATATCATCAGCGTATAAAAGAATATGCATAGTGGACCCGTGTACCTCAATGCCATCTCCCCCCTGCTGTTGTATGAAGTCCACTATCTCATCAATGTAAAGACCAAAGAGGGTGGGTGAGAGAGGGCAACCTTGCTTCACCCCGATAGTGCTAGCAAGTGGATCAGATAAGCCCCCTGGACATCTGACTCTACCAGATACTCTCTCGTATAAGGCGTAGATCCCCCATATCATCTCCTCCGGAGCTCCGATGTCAACTAGTCGTCTGAAGAGTCGATCCCTGGGAATAGTGTCAAATGCTTTGCGGAAGTCCACAAAGCAACAATATAATCTCCTCTTCCTCACCCTAGCCTGGTCGATCAGGCATCTCAGAGTGAAGATGTGGTCAATGGTAGAGTAATCTCGTCTGAAACCTGCCTGTCTTGGAGCCCTGATGCCCTTCCTCTCAGCGAGAGTACTCAACTCTGTCTCTAGTACCGCCCCATATAACTTGGCCAATATAGGGCCAATCATGATCGTGCGGTATGTAGCTGGATCCATAGTATCACCTGACTTATGAATGGGCACTATGGTGTGCTCAGTCCATGAGTCTGGGAACCCTTCAACCAATGCACGGTTGAAGAGATGGGCAATGAGCGGTGCGAGAGTCGTGCCTCCATAGATGAGGTGCTCTGCCTGTAAACCGAAATGATCATGGGCCCTGCCATGCTGCAGCCGGGCAATAGCGCATCCCACCATAGTGGGTGTGAAGAAGTCAGAGGTAGTAGGATGTGAGCTCTACAGTCTGGGAATGGGAGGCTGGTCTGGGAACTCGTATAGGCTCCGTGCATAGCTATGCCAAGTGCTCTGGTCTCGGATAGGTGTCTGCTGTCTCCTCTCTCTCAAATGTCGCCATGCCACTACACTGTCTTGACTCATGAGCAAATGGTAAATATCCCAATACTGTCTCTCCTCCCAATCTCGTCGTTTGCGGCGAGTAAGGCTCTGCATGCAACGCTGTGCCTGTGTGTGTGTAATATCTCCTCTATGCTCTAAAATCCGTAGGTGTTTACGCAGCTCACGACAATCTGCATCATACCAACGGTTCTAGGGCATGGATCCTGTGCGTGGAGGGTGCATATGTGTGCGGTGTGGGAAGCTTCGGAGAGCTGAGTCCTATAGGATAGAGGTGATATGTGATGTAAGTGTGTCCAAAGGTGAGAATGGATTGAGGGAGAGTAGCCGGGTGTGTAAATGGTGTGCATAAACGTGTGAGAGCTCGTGTGTGAAGTGTATCATGGTATGTATCTCAGTGGGTGAGGGAGGGTCTAATGGAATCGGAGATGAGAGTGTGAATGTGATAAATGTGTGGTCAGCACCGAGTGGGCGTCGTCCAATACTAAGTGAAGGGATGAGTGAAGCTCCAGAGGTAGTACCCAAAATGTAGTCGACTGTGCTCTCACCTCCCCCGTGAGGGAAGCAAGTAAGTCCGCCTGAACCTGGCCAACGATTCATCTCGTTATATATAACGAGATGATGTCGGCTGCCTAGCTCGAGTAGATGTCTGCCATAGCCGGTGGTGTCCTGACCCGTATCTGTTGATACTCTGCTGGTGCTAATCTCAACCGGGTCTCTGGCCCTCATGAGATGTGGGTGATCCATGTCGTATGCCTCGCACTGATGCGACTGAGTGCGGCCATTTATCTCATCTGAAAGCGCTATGTATGGTGAGTCTCTATCTCGGATCGGTCCCCCAAGATCGTGTCCTACGTATCGAGAGCCTCCTGGTGGGAAGTAGCATATAGCAATGTAAATCGAGCTTCCCTGTGCTATCTCCATGCAAACCCACATGTATCGTGCCTCCTCATTCTACCTATAATATGGATCCGGCTCTGTATCTCCTGTCAAAATACGATGGCCACTCCTCCCGATCCTCGTGCTGTACTCTATCTCGTCGTGGTCCTGAATGCAGATTCCCAATGAAAACCTGCAATGCGTGGTAGACCTCTCTCTGGGCTCTCGTGTGTCTTTGTGATGCACGCAAAGTCATGTGATGCGAGGATCTCCTCGACTCTGTCTGGTCGCGTCCAGAGTGACCCGTTGCAGTTCCACACTGCTCCTCTGAGTGGTATCTCCTGGTGTAGTGATGTCTCATAGGCCGAATGGCCCTATTTGATAGGGCGTCCATCTATGAAGACCTTACCATCGCGGTAAAAAGCCTTCCTCCCCTCTCGACGTGCCTGGAGTATCTGTGGCATGCAAGCGCGTCGGTGTGCCACCTGCATACGCGTGAGGTCCTCGTCCATGTAGAGGGTGCTGCCGAGTAGTCCAGAGAGAGAGAGAGAGAGAGAGAGAGAGAGAGAGAGAGAGAGAGAGAGAGAGAGAGAGAGAGAGAGAGAGAGAGAGAGAGAGAGAGAGAGAGAGAGAGAGAGAGAGAGAGAGAGAGATTTGATGAGATTTGAATTTGATTGAATATATATATATATATATATATATATATATATATATATATATATATATATATATATATATATATATATATATATATATATATATAGATAGATAGATAGATAGATAGATGGATAGAGGGAGAGAGAGAGATGGAAAATAAAGAAATTTGAGAGGGAAGAAGATAGAGAGAGCTTGATCTTCATAGAATTTCCGTGCATGCGTACTATCAAAATAGTAAGCAACTTGGTCAACCAAGTGTTTGGTTTTTTTTATTATCATTCCATGTTTTCACTTAGGCAATGAGGTTGTGGCACAAGGAGTACCTTTTTTTTTAAGTTTATAGTCACTTAAGCAACACGCACACATAGACACACACATATACATATATAATTAGGTCATAAACATATACACCTAAGTAGACAAATAGTTCACCTTCCTTCTTGTAAAACATTGATGGATGTGCTTTGCTCTGATTGTATCCACAACTATCTAGATACTCCACAAGTCTTTGATTCCAAGCCCTTGAGGTTTGCTTTAGACCATATAATGCTTTCTTCAACCTGCAATGGTAGCCATCCTCGACTTTTCCTCAAAACCTAATGGTTGGTCCATGTATATACCTTCCTCTAGCTCTCCATTGAAGAATGCATTCTTCACAATAAGTTGATACATATTCCAATTCTTTCTTTCTGCAATCGTAATGATGGCTGTGATGGTAGTCATCTTGGGTACAAGGCGAAAAGTCTTGTCATACTCTAATCCATAGGTCTGAGCAAACCCTTTGGTGCCTAAGTTTCTACCTAGCAATACTTCCATCTGAACGTTTCTTAACCTTATAAGCCCACTTGTTTCCAATTACCTTCATCTCTTTGTTTCTTGGTACAAGAGTCCAAGTGTGATTGTCTTGCAAAGCCTTGCTGTCCCCCTGCACAGCTTGTTTCCATTCCTTGCATGTTCTAGCTTCTTCGAAGCATGTGTGTTCTTTGATGACCTTGCTCATATCAGCCTAATGTCTAGCCATAAATGAATCATATGTAAGTCTTTCAATGGGATACTTTACCCTATTAGACCTTCTTATCTCACCATTCCATTGATTTGGATATTTGTTGTTATTGATCTTTGAGATCTCCCTCTTCTTCCCATGATGATCTGTGTTAAGCTCAATCCATAGGTCTTCACCTTCTTCTATTTCTATGATTTTAGTTTTACCTTTATTCCTTGCATCACTTAATTGAATTGACGTAGGACTCCTTCTATCCCATGATGATTGAGAACTCATTTTTTTTGTTTCACTAAGGACCATGCTTTCTGGATCATCTATTGTTATCCTCTTTTCTCCATCTTCATTATGCTTCATAGATACATTTGAGGCATGCTACCGTAACAATTCATCAAATCTGACATCTCTTGATACGTTTAGTTCTTTTGTTGTAGGGTTATAGCACCTATAACCTTTATGCTCACCTGCATACCCTATAACGACATACCTTTTCGATCTGTCATCAAGCTTGGTCTTTAAGAATCATATGTGTTTGTCTTGTAGTTTTCTTTCTCTTCATTTTCATTGACGACAATGATCTTTGGAAGAGGGAGATAAATTATAATGTTATTAGCATGACAAGTGAAGTGAATGATAGAAGCGATCAAGACAAGAGGTGAAGGAACATGCTGAACAGCGATGTTTCTAATATAAGTGCATAGAAACTTCATGTTCGATGTATCGGCTTGGTTGAAAATTGGCGAAAAATATGAAAAGGACAGAAAATCTTCTACACTTTCTCCAAAAAGATGAAACAAAAAGAGCCATAAGATTAGTGGAAGACGTAGTCCAAGTTGCAATTCCGACCGCCATAATGTTCTGGAATCAAAGACGTACTTGATGACGTGGCAAATATGTTAAAAGTTATGTATATACAACTAATGAAAAATCACTCCACCAAAAGACGTGGCAAATATGTTAAAAGTTATGTATATACAACTAATGAAAAATAAAAGTTCACCACTAGTAACGAAGACAACATGGATAGTGAAAGTTCCATCATTGGATCGACGATCCCGGAATCGGTGCCGAGCACGGAGCCCAAGTCTCCCCAGCAAGGGACATCCCGCAAAGGAAAACAGCCGATGGAGTTACCCTGGAAAAGCCCCCACAAGAACAGATTCCTAAGTCGGGATCAGATTCCAGCGAAAAAGAAAGATGAAGCCAAGAGAAGAAAGGACAAAGCTCCCTCCCGCAAAGAGGGATCAATACAAAAATGATTGTCATTTCGATAAATGCTAGAGGGCTAACCGACCCCTCAAGAGCGACCATCATTGGTCAATGGCTTCGCGACATAAGCTTAAACCCAGACTTTATATGTATTCAAGAGATTAAAATTGACGGAGAAGACCTCCAGAAACGGCTCAGACAGGTCTCCTCGACCCACGTGTGGATCCCAACGAAGCACCAGCGGGGGTCTGGAGGAACGACTATCGGTGTTAAACAACTCTGGTTCGAAAAGCTTGAGAATTCCACTGAAGATGTAAGTCACCGTTGGATTGCTGTTTCTTTTGGTGCTCCTCTTTGTTTTACTATGGTTTCTTTGTACGCCCCTAACCGGGATTTGGAGAGACTGAACACTTGGGCCTCCTTAGACTCGCTTCCCCACAACGTACTTATATGTGGTGACTTCAACATGGTGGAGGACCCTATGGACAGATGGATGGGCAAGGGCAGGGTCATCGACAGTCGGGAGAAAGAAACATGGGACATGACCAAACTCCACTTGGATTTGGTTGAATTCAAAGACTCGAACGGCTTTTCTTGGTCGAATCTCCAAGCGGGCGAGGACCTGAGGAAAGCTAGACTCGATAGATGCTACATCTCTCAGAGTCTTACTCATCGGTGGGGCCACCCTACCATCACACAACACACCGACCTCACTATCTCTGATCACTACCCGATCGTTATCACTTTCCAACCTTCCAACAAGATCCGCAAGGCTCCGTGGTTCCATGCCAATGCAACCACCTTCTCTCTCCCCTCCGTCCACCAAGAAATTGCCGATGTGTGGAAGGTGACGTTCGCCTCTGGGTTGGCCCCAGCCAAGTGCTGGAGAAGTGCGGTCGACAAGTCTCGTAAGATCATGATCAGAACTAAGAAGATGCTCGAGACTGCGCGGCGGGCTCGTAGGGAAGCTCTTTACCACAGACTCTGGCGGCTCGAGGAGGAAGTGAACAAAGGAAAACACCAAGCCCAGAAAGGTCTCCGAAAAATCAGAGCATTGTTGAGATACGAGGAAGAAATACAAAGGAAAAACTTGCAAATCTTCTTCAAGGAGTGGTGGGCTGGCAAAGCCGACAAACCCACCAAAGAGATGTGCCGTATCCTTAAAAGGAAACACAACAGAGATTCGATCCCCCTACTGCTAGATCCGCACGGCAATGTATCCAATTCGGAAGAAGATAATTTTGGCATCATTGAAGGGCACTTCACGAGACTCCTGGGAACCTCGAACCCCCTCTCCCACCATAGAAGGTACTGCATGGCTGCCATTTCTAGGGTCTCCCCCCGGAGGATACCACCCAATCTCCACTCCCTGCTTCATGCCCCTATCTCTGAATCAGAAATCATTGAGGTCATTGATGCCCTCCCTCTTGGTAAAAGCCCGGGACCCGACGGACTCACTAACGAGTTCTTTAAATCCTTCAAGCTGGTGGTTGCCACCCCTCTTCGGATGGTTTGGCAAGAAGCGCTAAAGTTTGGTGCTCTTCCTTCTTGTCTAAATAACGGAATTATCAAGTTGATTCACAAGAAGGGGGAAAAGAACAGAATCGAGAACTGGCGGCCTATTACGATGCTCCAAACAGGATACAAGATCATCGCCAAAGTCATTGCCAACAGACTCTCGTGCCACCTGAGATCTTGGCTTAGTGAGGACCAAAAAGGTTTCATCAAAGGCAGGTCTATCCTGGAAACCATTATGGATATTTGGGAAGGTATTCAATTTGCAAATGAGTCTAATCAAGATGTGGTTTTCCTCAAGATCGACTTTGACAAAGCCTATGACAGGCTAGAGTGGGACTACATTCTGCAGTCACTCCAAGATCTCGGATGTAGTCAGAAATTCACCAAGATGATCGCGACCCTGCTCGGAAACGCAACAACCCAAATTAACGTTAACGGCAAACTTTCGAAGGCGATCCATCTTAGAAGGTCTATTAGACAAGGGTGCCCTCTGGCCCCCCTTCTTTTTGCCATCGCCACTGAGGGGCTGAGCAGACTTGTGGCACATCATGTGGAGGCTGGCAATATCAAAGGCCTCCGGCTGCCTCACGACCACAGTCAAATCATCATGAGGCTTTTTGCCGATGATATGAACGCGTTCGTCCACAATGATAATACCAGCCTGGAGACTTTCTGGCGGTGTCTTGCTACCTTCTGTGATGCTTCTGGGTCCATAATCAGCCACTCTAAGACCGCCTTTAGGGCTATTGTGGGACATCATCCTGGCCTTCTCATTGATCATGGCTGTCAAATCATTCCGCAGGGTCAAATCTTTCGACTCCTTGGAATCCCCTTGGGGTTTGGCGTCTCTATGGAGCAGCGATGGAACTGGGTGTTGGCCAAACTCGAAAACAAGCTTAACTATTGGAGAGGTATGCAAATCAATCTCGCTGGGCGTGCGATGGTTATCAACACGTTCCTCCTCTCTTCTACCATCTATTTCCTCTCTTGCTGGAGACCGAATGAGCAAGGCCTATCCAAGCTGAATAGTATTTGTAGAAACTTTCTTTGGACGGGCGATCATAACAGAAGGGGGGTGCCTAAAATCAAATGGGCCATCTGCACTAGCCCTAGAGATAGCGGGGGGCTTGGTATCCTGGACATTGGGTGTATGGCTAACAAACTGGCAGCCAAATGGATGATTAAGGCTTGGAGCAATAGGGAGGCCTCGTGGGCCAAGCTGATCTTCAGAAACAAGAATGAGTTAGCCCTCATGGGGTTCCCGAACTGGAAGAATCTTGACATCATGACCCTGCTATTTTCCCCGATCCCCGTCTTCCCGAAAGGCTCCAATCTCGTGTGCTCCCTTTGGAAGGGCTGGAATAAAGTCAAAAGCTTCACAACAATTAGTGAGGACTGGAAGTGGGCGGCCGGAATCGGACAAAACGACTCTATCTGGTTTCCGATACATGGCATCCGGAGTGTGGAGTCGTGGAACATTCAAAATGCCAAGAAGCTATGGAACAGAGGATTCAAAAAATGGAAACACCTCTGGAAACATGACACCAACAGCTGGATCAACTTCGAGGATGTTGACCCTCGCATAAACATCTCCTACGAAGAATGGAACACTTTGCAAAGCAGATGCCTCGCATGGGATCGTCACAAGACTCGCCTTCTCATGGGACACGACTCACCGAACTCGCTTGGTCTCAAATGGCACAATGGAAATAGCCTACTCAAAATCCCGAACATCAAAGAAACGGCTGACCTCCAGATCAGCCTCAACAAGAAGTGGTGCCTATCTTGGACGCGGCTTCGGTGGGACATGAAATTCATGGGAATCTGGCACCCCCTTATAGAGACTAAGAAGTCTGTCCTCTTATGGCAAATTCTTCATCGAGGAATTTGGACCAACCATAAGGCTAGCAAACTTTGTGGGACCCCTCCTTGGTGCAAACGCTGCCACCGGGCTATCGAAGATATCCCACACATCTTCCTTACTTGCCCCAACTCCTACAGAATCTGGCAGACAGTTGGAATGAAAATCAGACTTCAAAATCAGCTTAGTTGGAAACAAGTCCTCTTGGGAGAAGCGATCGGCTGCTCTGCGACACTCTGGAACGCCATCAGAGGGGAAGTCCTGTGGAAAATCTGGCGGGAGAGGTGTGCTCTCAACTTCGGCGATCCCCCCAGGGAGTGGTCGATTGAGAAATCACTATTCCTACTTGGCAAAAGGATTGTTAACAGTAAGAAATCCCCCCCCTTCAGGCATCACCAAGTCCTCCTGCTGATCAACAACAAGCTCAAACCCAAGTGGGCCCCGCATGAGGGCGATGAGAGGGTGATTAACCTACTCTGTAATGCAACCTAGGACTCAATCATGCTTCCCCTGCTTTGTGGGATTTGGGGGGTCCCGTGGGCACTAGTCCCCTTCTATTGTACCTTTGTTTCTTAATTTAATTCAAGTCCGGGAGAGTAGGCTATTGCCGAACTTCCTTTACATTAAAAAAAAAATCACTCCACCGCCGTGAGCGTGAATGTTGCCGCGTGCATCTTTTCTGAAGTATTAGTCTCTCCGTCTGTCGGTCAATATTGTCGTGTGTCTGTAAACAGTGAACGCCAAGAGCTGCGCAAGTTCCACAGTGTGGTATCAGAGCAACGGGGGATTAACTTGAAGCATTGGAAAGCTATAACAAAAAACAACAGCTGCGTTCTTTCGCAAGTACCATAGTAGGATAGATCAGAACAGAAGAAGTAGCAAAACCACTCGTGCATATCCATATTCCTTTCCCGTCGAGTATTCGTTCGTGAGATCTTATCAACATAATCTTCGCCCAAGAGCTCAGGCTTCTTATACAGTAGCTGTATTTTGATCGAGTGGCCAGTAGAGTGTTATTTTAACCAAAGTGTCATCTTCGTTGCTGTTAAATGAGATGCCGCCTCCTCAATAAATAAAAGTGCAGAGAAGTGAGATAAAGTTTCTGCAGCAAGGATATAATGCAAAAGTTTTTCTTTATTTACAGTCAGGTACATATTTAATTTCAGTTTTCATCTCGAGTGCATGTGGCAGGCGACGATATGTATATTCTTGCGGGTCCGTAAATGGACACTACTCACACGTTGTGAGACGAATGTATGATATTGTGGGTCCTTAGTTGGACAACTCACGCGCCTTGTGAGGTTTTACATTACCCTGCTTAAACCTTGAATTTAAACAAAAACTGAGGGACGTGGTGAGGTTTTTAACTGGGGTATTCTCATGCTTGGAGATACTCTGGTGATATAGGTGGAAGACCAAAGAGAAGACAGTCCAAAGACCTCGTGTATCGATCATGGGATGAATGTATATTTTTGAGGCCTCCCGTCAGATTATATTTCCTTACGTTACGGACTATTATTGATGCTTTTACCCAGAGTTTGGGTTTTTGGAGTGGAGTGACTATAGTTGACTTGGTTCATATATAGTTCGGACAAAGGAGACTTTGCCGAAATTTTTTTCGGAGAGGTAGAAATTGAGCATATAAGTGCATAGAGACGCAGGGAGTGCTAAGAATAAGAGGCAAATCATTAAGATTACTTGTGAAGATTCAGTTTTTGGTGCACATATCTAGAAATACAGTCGAAATGCTGCCAAAATGTTTCTAGATCTCGCCATAAAATTGCCATAGCATAGAGAAGTGCTTAAATTACAAAGATGGGTGATAATATTGCACAAATAGTTGGTGATAAGCTGAATAAAGACAATTACCACATATGGTCTTATCGAATGGAAAATTTCTTGATGGGAAAAGGTCTCTGGGGACTAGTGAATGGAGAGGACGAGTGTCTTGAGTTACCAGAGAATCCAAATGCAGAAGAGCAAAAATAATATAAAACGTGGATAGAAAAATCTAGAAAGGTTCTCCATTGGATTTCTATATGTATATCAGAGAGCCTGATTCCACATATTATGAAAGCTAGCACATCGAAGGAAGCATGGGATATAATCCATAAGATATATGGTACGTCGACAGAAGCTAGAAAAATTCACTTAAAGCAAAAGTTGCATAGTGTATGGCGTGGAAATAGGTCCATAACGGATTATGTGGCTGAAATTAGGAAGATCACTGATGATTTAGCTTCTATAAATTGCAAAGTCGAAGATGATGATATGGTTTCAGTTATGCTAAATGGTCTAGGACCGCAGTATAAGAGTTTAGATACCTCTATCTCAGTGAGAGGCACTATGCCAGATTTTGACGAGCTAGTAGCTCTTTGCATGACAGAAGAAGTAAAGCTTGGTTTGAATGCATCGGGAAGTGGCAATTCGAGAGATCATGCATTCTTTCAGAATAGAGGAAGAGGTTTTAGTCGTGGACGATCATCTTCTAGAAATGCAAATTCAGTGGATATGTCAAGAGGTAGAGGAAGATCATACTCTAGAGGTAGAGGAAGATCATACTCTAGAGGTAGAGGAAGATCACAGGCACCTGAAAATTGTTACCATTGTGGCAAGTATGGCCACTTTGAGAAAGATTGTTATTATAAGCAAAATAGTCAAAGAGGAAGAGGTAGAAGCCATTATGCGGCACATGGAAATTTCTCTACAGAAAGTTCATATAGAGACTATGGTAGAGATAATATGTTTGCGATGGAGTATGTATTGAATAGTATGTCAAAACCTGTAAACGATATGAATTGGTACATAGACTCTGGTTGCACAAATCACATGACGAGTATTGGAAATTGGTTTGAATCAAAAGAAGCTTTGAAGACTAAGGAGTATGTAGAAACTGGTGACAATACCTTACATGTGATTAGCGATGTTGGGAATGTACCATTAGTACAAAGAAATGGTGTTCGAAACACTTTAAGTGATGTCTTACATGTGCCTAACATTACAAAGAACCTAGTTTCAGTTGGTCAACTAGCAGATCAAGACATGGAAGTTACTTTCAACAAACATGGCTGTTTTATACATGATTTCAAGTATGGAAAAAGAGAAAAATTACTCGGTCATGGAAAGAAGATGGGTAGATTGTTCACCTTTGATATGGGTACACCCCTTTATGAGAACATGTATGCAAAGAATAGTGAATATTCAGATATAGCTGAATTATGGCATAAACGAATTGGTCATATCAATTTGAGAAAATTGAAGTCCATGGAAAAGCAAATGTTAGTGTGTGGATTACCAAGATTTGGTCATTTAAACTTTGAAAGAATTTGTGAAGCATGCACATTTGGAAAACATCAACGTTTGAAGTTTCCAAGAAGAGAAATGCACAGGAGGAGACCATTAGAGCTAATACATGGTGATGTGGTTGGACCAGCTAGAACAAAATCAGTTGGTGGCTCACTATATTTTCTGATATTCGTTGACGATTATAGCCGATATACATGGATATATTTTCTGAAGCATAAGAGTGAAGTCTTTGAGTGCTTTGTAAGATTCAAAAATATGGTTGAAAAGCAGTTGGGAATGTATATAAAATGCGTACGATCAGATTCAGGGGGAGAATATATCTCAAGAGAATTTGATCAGTACCTAAGTGATCATGGAATCAGAAGGCAATTATCTTGTAGATACACACCACAACAAAATGGTGTTGCAGAACGTAATTATCGTGTGATAGAGGAAGTTGCTAGAGCTATGTTGAATGAAAAGAACATGCCAGGTATGTTTTGGGCAGAAGCTTGTCATACGGCTGTGCATGTTATAAATAGAGCTCCCACAGGCATGGTTCATGATCTTACACCTTATGAGAGGCTATGGAAGCATAAGCCTAATGTTAGCTATTTACAAGTTTTTGGAAGCATTTGTTATGCGCATGTGCCTAATCAGTTGAAATATAAGTTTGAGGCAAAATCTGAAAAGTGCATATTTGTTGGATACTCAGAAGAAAAGAAACGATATCGATGTTATAATCCTATTACAAAAGAATGTATAGTGAGTAGAGATGTTATATTCGATGAAAAAGCATCATGGTATGCACCCAAAGACATGGCTGTAATA
Source organism: Ceratopteris richardii (assembly GCA_020310875.1). Lineage (NCBI taxonomy): Eukaryota > Viridiplantae > Streptophyta > Polypodiopsida > Polypodiales > Pteridaceae > Ceratopteris > Ceratopteris richardii. The sequence continues at coordinate 312,213 of MU260205.1, read as the reverse complement.
GAGAATGATATGGATGATTCTATGCATAATGTTCATGATGAGCCAGGAACAAGTCGTAGGAATTTTGACTATGAAGAGAGTCAAGACTATGGTTCATATGCGTTTCCTACACCTGAAACATCATGGAGTGAAAATGCAAAAGACTATGCAAGAAGAAAGGAGAAAGGAAAAGATACATACACGTCTGATTCAGATATTGAAGATAAGATAGTTACGCCTGACACGTTGAAAAATATGAAGGAGAAATATGTTCCCCCACACGTAAGGAAAGAGACACATGAAGAAACAGCTTTGAGACGATCTACGAGAGTAAAACATCCAGTGGATAGATTGAATCTGTACAATAAGTCTATGAAGCTTCATTATGCATACATGACAGAAAGAATCAAGCATGAGGAACCAAAGAATTTTTATGATGCGTCACAAAGTGAAGATTAGTGTAAAGCAATGGATGATGAGATGAATGCATTGAAGAAGAATGATACGTGGGAATTAGTGAAATTGCCACCGAATAAGAAAGCTATTGGATGTAAATGGGTATATAAAGTGAAATGCAAAAGTGATGGTTCATTGGAAAGATTTAAAGCGCGTCTAGTTGCAAAAGGATATGCACAAGTATATGGATTGGATTATGATGAAACATTTAGTCCAGTCATGAAAATGACAACGGTAAGAAGCGTGATTGCATGGGCTGCTATGAACAATTGGAAATTATATCAAATGGATGTTAAGAATGCATTCTTGAATGGCAAATTGCATGAGGAAGTCTATATGCAGCAACCAGAAGGTTATGTGCATCCAAAATATCTTGACTATGTATGCAAGTTAAAGAAAGCGCTTTATGGTGTGAAACAAGCTCCAAGAGCATGGTGTGAACGATTCACTAAGAAGTTGTTGGATTTGAAATTTATGCAATCAAAAGCTGATTATTCACTCTTTGTATGGAATCAAGGAAGGGAAACAATTCTACTAGTGATCTATGTTGATGATTTGATCATTACTGGCAATGATGAGAAGAGGATTGATGATTTGAAAAGGCAACTGAAATCTGAATTTTTGATGTCGGATTTGGGAGAGCTAAAATACTTTTTGGGAATTAAAGTAATTTCAATGAAAGAGGGAATTTGGATGATACAACGTAATTGTATGCTGGAAATGCTTGAGAGATTTGGTATGAGTGCATGCAAACCTGTTGATACGCCACTTGATGCTAATGTTAAGCTTATGGATGATGGAAAGTACTTGCATGATGCAAATATGTATAGAAAGATGGTTGGAAGTTTGATTTATGTAACCAAGACAAGACCAGATTTGAGTTTTGCAGTTGGTTTGGTGAGTCAGTTTATGCATAAACCATGTAGAGTGCACTTGGATGCAGTGCGACGCATATTGCGATATGTGAAAGGAACATGTAATTTTGGCTTATTTTATGAGAGAAAAGTTCAGCCATGTATATATGCATACACAGATGCCGATTGGGCAGGAAATGTCATGGATCACAAGTACCGAAGCTGAATATAGAGGCATTACACAAGCCGTTTGTGAAGCAACATGGATTAAATACCTACTCGAAGAAATGGGAGTCTACATCGACGGAAAGGTGGTCATCTATGCGAGAATGTGAGCAGCATTATGCTATCGAAGAATCCAGTTTATCATGCGAGATCAAAGCACATCGAAGTTCATTATCACTTTGTTCGTGAGAAGGTCATCGAAGGAGAAGTGGAGCTGATTCACATCAACACTGGAGAACAAGTGGTGGATATCTTCACGAAAGCTCTTCCCAAAGAAAAGTTCATCTTCTTCAGAGAAGCTTTAGGAGTTAGAAAGCTTTAGTTTGTATTTAGATTTCATTTCATGTTATTTTATCTTGTATGGACATAGGTATTTCTTTCGTTTTGTATTCAAGCTCACTCTGAACTTGAGGGGGAGATTTGATGACGTGGCAAATATGTTAAAAGTTATGTATATACAACTAATGAAAAATCACTCCACCGCCGTGAGCGTGAATGTTGCCGCGCGCATCTTTTCTGAAGTATTAGTCTCTCCGTCTGTCGGTCAATATTGTCGTGTGTCTGTAAACAGTGAACGCCAAGAGCTGCGCAAGTTCCACAGTACTGCAGATTGTAATTCTCAGTCTCCGATAGGACTGAGAAAATCTTCTATCTTCTACACTCTCTCATACTGAGATGAAACAAAAAGCATCAAGAATCGCCGAAGCCGAAAAATTAATCGAAGACGTACTGCAAGTTGCAATTCCGACCGCCGTCCCAGAAGCCTGGTTTAGTGGTTGAATCCCTCGCCTCTTGAGGCGGGGGCGTGGGTTCAACCCCCCTGTGCTGCGGGATGGCACCTGCGCCTTCGGGCGTGATGCTGCCTTCGGGCCGTTTACCTGAGCCTTCGGGCGTGATGCTGCCTTCGGGCGTGATACTGCCTTCGGGCGTGATGCTGCCTTCGGGCGTGATGTTGTAAGTCCTTCCCGGTCTGAGTCTAACCCCTGTTCTTGTGGGATAAGGGGGGTCCCATGGGTACTATGCCCTTCCTTGTACAGTTGTAATTTCAAAGTTAAAGTCCGGGGGAGTAGGCCTCGGCCGAACCTCCATTTAGAAAAAAAAAAAAAAAATTCCGACCGCCACAATCCTCTGCAATCGCTTAATAGAAAAAATTGATACTCTTGCATCGATCCGCTTCTAGCCTGTCGTACATGAGGAAAAATGGAAACAAAAACGTAGGATTCAGGTGGAATGGAACCCGAAAGATGCGTCGAAGGCGTACTGGAACTTGCGCCTCCGATCATCACGACGTTATGCAACTCCATAAGAGTGCACCAATGCAGAGCGATGCTTCAGAGGTGTATGACGCAGAGAAGGACGCGCTTAAACGGAGGAGTTCAGAATGGAGGCAAGAGATGTTGTATGGGTGCTGTCCATCACTCTAATCGGGGGTGCTCTCTGTCTCTACATTGTGCAGAGATGGCGGTCGGCCAGAGCTCGGCCGACAAACTGGCCCGTACTGGGCATGTTGCCGGCTATGCTTATTAATCTAAATCGTATCCATGACTGGATAGCTTCCCTGCTCATAACCAATTCAGGCACCTTCTTTTTCCAAGGGCCCTGGTTCTCCGACATGCGGCATCTGTACACTGCAGATCCTCGCAACATCGAGCACGCGCTGCGCACCAGCTTCGATGACTATCCCAAGGGCATGGGTTTCTCTTGTGTCTTTTCTGATATGTTTGGAGAGGGTATCTTCAACGCAGATGGTCAGCTTTGGAGAACACACAGGAAAATCACAAGTCTACAAATTAACTCGCGCTTATGCAGAGAGTATTCTGACTCCATCGTATTCAGTGTGGTACAGAATAAGCTCTTGCCCGTGTTAGATTGCTTTTGCACAGAAGGTCGGTGTTTTGATCTACAAGACATCTTGCTTCGTCTCACTTTCGATACCATTTGCTTAGTAGGTTTCGGAAAAGACGTAGGCTGTCTGTCTCCGGAGCTTCCTGTGTCGGTATTTGCAAAAGCGATTGAGACTTCTCTGGAATGCACCATGCTAAGGTTTTTCTTGCCGCGGAGATTGTTTCAAACTCTAAGATGGTTAAGGTTAGGCAAAGAGCGGAACATGATAAACGCCATGAGGGTTCTGGATCAGTTCTTCGAGGAGTTGGTCGCTTCTAAACGTCGCGCTCTGAATGATGATGGAAACTTTGAAAAACAATTCGACTTCATGTCGTGCCTGTTGATGAACGGGGGTGATGCTTATGTGGATGATAAGCTTCTGAGGGATTCTGCATTGAATTTTGTAGTGGCTGGTCGAGATACATCAGCACAAGCACTATCTTGGTTTTTCTGGTTGGTAGCACAACACCCGTCTGTCGAGAACAAGATAGTCGAAGAAACGCGACGCATCATCGGTGTAGCCAGGGGTAATGGAATGCTTTCCTTGACACGCGGAGCACTGAAACAAATGCATTACTTGCATGCGGCATTGACAGAGTCTCTTCGTCTGTATCCGTCAGTTCCTTTCGATTTCAAACACGTCAGAAAAGACGACATTCTCCCGGACGGAACTCTCATGAAGAAGGATGACAGGTTGGTGTATGCGATTCATGCCATGGGGAGAATGGAAAGCATCTGGGGCAAGGATTCCTTGTGCTTTCGGCCTGAGCGGTGGCTAAACAGTTGCGATGGGACCTTCACAGACATGCATGTTCCTACCTTCAACTATGTGGTCTTCAACGGAGGACCTCGATCCTGTCTGGGTAAAGACATGGCTTATGTGCTTATGAAGGCGGTGGCGTCTACAGTTCTTTTCCACTATAGTGTTCATCTGGTACCTGGTCAGAATGTGACCCCGAGGCTTTCCATCACTCTGTATATGAAAGATGGACTTCAAGTTACACTAGCACGCAGGAACCTGCAACTCAACCCATAAAATAGGATAGCATAGACAACACTCCAACAAGATGTCTCATATAATTGTTGGGCGTGCATGCATCTTTGCTGAACTTTATTTTCTTCGCTTTTTATCACGCTTTCTTCATCGTAGGTATTAGAGGTAGTTGCTCGACTGCAGGATGTATATGCTTCCTATCCCTTAGTATTTTGTATGATATGGAAATTTGGTAATTGTTTGATCTGGAGCTTTGAGCCTTCGAGCGCAAGCAAAAACTATGAAAGGAGCCTTTTCAATCTCTGATTATTTCATATTTTCTATCTTTAAATCAGGATTTTGCATGTATCACATTCAAAGTAGCTCTTTCAGTCTGTGATTATCAAATACTTGCTATCTTTAAATCAGGTTTTCTCATCCTTGTGGAGGTATGCACAGATAAATAGAACTGGCTTTGGTGTCGGTAAGGTATGTGTAGATTTCAAAGCTCTGATTGAGGAGCAAACCAAATAGGAAAGTTTTTGATGTTGATTGAATCCATCATACGCATATGAATGCAAGGCAAGGGGTAAGATATGCAAGGTAAACGGTAAGTTACACTTGAAGGCAAGACGTATAAAGAGTAGTAACTATTTGCTTGATACTGCACAAGAGAAGAAAGGGGGGGTATGTAAAGCACAAAATAATTTAGAGACCCACCTCCATAGAGCTTTTTGAGTCGTGGATGAGGGCAAAAACAAAGATCATTCAAGCTGGTTTACTCTAGTATTTAAGATGTTTGCTCATGGTCCCTACTCCTTGGGAAAATATTTTCCTTCTTAGGTTTCATAGTTACCTTTCCAATGCCCCGAATGTCTACTAAACCCAAGGCCTAAGGAAGAGTGAAGAAGGTGAATGCAAAGCCCTATCATTCCTCGGTGGTTTTATTGAATCTTCTCATGATAAAATTGAGGTTGATAAGGTTTTGATCTTATATGGACTATGGAAGCTATGTTAAGTAAAGATGCTATGATATACTCCGTTTCTCAAAATTTTGGTAGATAGATAAACATATCTTGCAAAGAATTATCGGAAGATGAATTTTGTAGTAGGTTGAGAATCCGTTTTCTTTGTAACTTTGGCTGAATCTAGCCATTCTGTCAAATCATCTATTTGAATTATGATGTACTCAGCATGTTAGCATTGCATATGAGGATATCCGATTTTAAATGATTGATATTAGCGCATACTATTTTCTTTCTTATTCTAGAGTCTATTTCCTTTAAATTTTTTTATCATTTATAGAATTATTCAAATGATTGGATTTTATTTATTCCATTTACACATAATATTTACTTTGCATATGTGTAAACATGTGACATTGGATACATTATGCTTGGTATAGAGAGGAAGTTAATGTTTTGCATTTGACAAATAGTTCAAGGATGATGAATACATATATATTTCATAATCAATTAGGTATTTGTATAAACTCACTACAACATATTTGTCACGAAGAAGGAGATAAGGAAGAGAGCTCACACACACACACACACACACACACACACTCTCAAGGAGAAGCACACACATAGATTGAGGCAAGGAAGAATGATCTTCTTCTTCTCCTTCTATTACATAAAAAGAAATGTACAAGAATGACCTAAAAAGCAAGAATACAACAAGTGCAATATATAAAGATCAGTACATAAGGAAAAACCTAGTGTTCGCGAATGAGTGAACTCGCAAGGAAAAAATGTGCCATCACTCGTGGTAGATAAATCTTATAAATCTCAATGAAGTATCCGTGACATATACGGGCGTGACCATTATGCATTTCAGAGAAGCGAAAAACGTGTACGTGTCATCCTAGATCATCACATGTTGAGCTTGATATCTCTACACTCCCCCTCAAACTCAATGCCATATCTTGTAATCCAAGCATCTGTCCAAACTTCTTAAACTTTTCAAGTCCGAGTGCTTTGGTGAAAATATTAGCAACTTGCTCATCTGTTCTCACATAAACAAGATCAATATCACCTGCTAATACCTTGTCTCTAATGAAGTGATAATATACCTCGATATGCTTTGTTCTAGCATGGAAAACAGGATTCCGTGCTAACTATATGCTGCTAAGATTATCACAATTATAAATAGTGATAGGCTTTCCCACTTCCACACCTAAATATGCAAGTAGTATTTCTAGCCATGATGCCTCACATGCTACGATTGCAGCACCTCTATACTCAGCCTATCTACTCGACAACGCAACAATGGGTTGCTTCTTGTTTCTCCATGTAAAAGCTACACTCCCAAGTGAGAATAGAAAACCACTAGTAGATCTTCTATCTGGAATGCTACCATCCCAATCTGCATCACTGTATCCATAAACCTGCAAATCTACACCAGCCTTATAAAATAATGCATAATCCAAAGTAGCACTCACATAATGTAGAGTGCGCCTCGGAGCATCCAAATGTAGCTTCTTGGGAACTTGCATAAACTGACTTTCAAGTCCAACAATATAACTTAGATCAGGCCTTGTAATTGTGAGATATATAGGACTTCCCACAATTTTCTTGTACATAGTAGCATTTTCCAATGCTTCACCTCATGTAGTATCCAACTTCAAATTCTCATCTATTTTCATAGAAATTAGCTTACAATCAGCCATACCATACTTTTGCAATGTATTCAAGGCATATTGCCTTTGGGACATCCATATACCTATTTCTATATGTATAAATTCAATGCCCAAGAAATAGCACAGCACACCAAGATCTTTCATGTCAAATTCCTACATAAGAAGTTGTTTTACCTCTTTGATGCTTCCTTCATTATCACCATCTACAATCAGGTCATCAAAATAAATAGCCACAACAATGATGCCATCATCAACCTTCCTTGCATATAGTGAGTGATCTACATCACACATAGGAAACCCAATGCTGGGTAAGCTATCAGCAATCCTTGCATGCCATGCATGAGGGGCTTGCTTCAGCCCATACAAAGCCTTTTGCAACTTGCAAGAATATTCTAGATGCTTTGAATCTTCATATCCTTATGGCTGGTCCATATATACTTCTTCATGCAACTCATCATGAAGGAAAGCATTCTTCACATCCATCTGATGCAAAATTCCATCCTTTTGCTATAGCTAATGCAATAAGTGTTCTGAGAGTATCCTTTAGCTACCAATTGCATCTTCAAAGCAAGAATGTTCAGCATCTTGTACTACCTTTGTCATGTAGGCACAATGACAAGCCATATAACTGTCATACGTCAATTGTTACACAGAATTCTGCATCCTCCTAGAGCTTCTTGGTCTTGGGTCACTTCTCTTTGTATCATCTGCATGTGCTCTTCTTACTCCTGGAGTCTTCACAGAGGGCAATCCCAGTTCCTGATCAAGACTCTTTTCTGAACAATTTCATTCAAGATTCAGTCCTTCTTTGGCATCTACATAGAAGGTTGACATTTCATCGAATACCACATCTCTGCTCATCTTTACCTGTCGTGTGAGTGGGTTATAACATTTATATCCCTTTTGCTCAAGGGCGTATCTAATGAAGACACACTTTTTTGGCTTTGGATCAAGCTTCGTCCTCATTTCATCTGGGACATGTACATATGCAATACAACGAAGAACTTTTAGATGTGATAAGTTTGGCTTTTTACCTATAAACTTCTCTTCAGGTGTAACTTGATGTACAACAGTGGTTGAAGTTCTGTTCATGATGTATAAAACAGTATGCATAGCTTCTGCCCAATAACAATGAGGCATATTCTTCTCAGCCATCAAGGCTCTTGTTATTTCTGCAATAGGTCTATTTTTGTGTTCAACAATGCCATTCTGTTGTGGTGTGTACCTGCATGAAAACTGACGTGGAGTTCCATGATTTTTTTGAAAACTGTTGAACTCATTTGACATGTATTCACCTCCTCCATCAGATCTTAATGTCTGAATGTACTTCCATGTCCGCTTTTCCACTATAGCTTTAAAATTCTGGAAGTGAGTGAACCCCTCGCTCTTCTCTTTCATGAAATATACCCATACTTTGCATATATGGTGATCAATGAAAGTAACATAAAACCTGCAACCGCCCTTAGATGTGGTCTTTGCAGGACCCCAAACATTTGTATGCACTACTTCTAGTGCATTCTCACTAACATGCTTGTCATGTGGAAATGATGCTCTCGACTGTTTACCAAATTCACATGCTGCACATACCTTTTGCATTTCTGCAACTTTGAAATTTGGTAGTCCATGGACAATCTCCTTTGACTGCATCAATTTGAGCCTTTGCAAGTTTGCATGTCCAATCCGTTTGTGCCACATCTCTATATCAGCAATAACTCTTGCACCTTTTGCAAACATGACTACATTTATTTGAGGAATCTTCACATTTAAGGTGAACATCCTACCCACTTTGTTTCCATTGGAAACCAATCTTCCATCCTGCTTGTACTCTTCTACATATAATCCATCAGCATTGAATCTGACTTGTAATCCTTGGTCAACTATTTGTCCAACAGAAACCAGATTCTTTGTTATATTTGGAACATGCAGCACATCAGCAAGATGTTTTACCTTTCCATCCTCCATCGATAGTGGTATGTTTCCTGTATGCTCAATAGGATGTGATGTGTCATCACTTGTATCAACATATCTAGGAACTGACAATTTTTGCAAAGTACTTAACCATTCCGCATGACTATTCATGTCATTTGAAGCACCTGAATCAACATACGAGACATTATCATTTGATTTTGAAACACCAACAGACATCATATTCATCATGTGATGTTGAACCATGAACAACTTCTTAGAATCATCTGCGCTTGTGGATGCATAATTATTATGCTGCCTTATGTTATTTTGATTCTTCAACCTGCAATCACGTTCAAAGTGTCTAGGTTTACCAAAATTCCAGCATCCTTTATTGTCATTACCTCAATCATTTCTTTGGAATTTTTTGTGGCCTCTTTGGCTCCCCCTGCCTTGAAACTGTCCTCTTCCTCGTGCATGATTCTGTTGTTGACTTTGGTCTTGGTTACTATTTCCTCTTGCACTTCCAAAACCTCTTCCTCTTCCTCTACCAAAGTAGAATACCTGCTCAAAACTAGATTTTCCTTAGGTGTTTGAATCCTCACCAAGATTCTTTTCTTCAATAATCAGCATAGATACCAGATCAGCAAAATTTGGAATATCTTCCCTGGTCTGTATAGATGTTTTGAATTGCTTATATGCAGCTCCTAAACCACGAAGACACACTTCCACCTTATCATCATTATCTACATTCATGCCAATAGATGCAAGTGACTCACATATGCTTTTGATTTTCAAGGTGTAGTCACTCACCGACATGCTCTTCTTCTTCAATGTATGCAACTCGTTCTTGAGTTGCAATTTCCATGCCTTTGTATTGGTCTCATACAATGTGACTAAACTGTTCCAAGCCTCTTTTGGAGTCTTGGCATCCTGTATGTGTCCAATCATGCTATAATGTATGCTACAGATAGCTAGTACATTACCTTTTGTTCTTCTTGATTCCATTCCTCATATGCACTTAACTGATCTGCAATCCGATTCCTTTCTCGTAACTGTGGAGCATTTTCATTCTCTCCTTTGACATACTTCCAATAGCCTTTTCCCATTAGGAAATTCCTCATTGTGAATCTCCAAGCATGGAAGTTGTTCTTGTCCAGCTTATTGCTCATAAACTAACTCATTCCATCTACCTTTGCCATTTCTGCAGCAATTCACAACACTACAAAACACTACAAGCAGCACTTCTACTTGAACACTCTCGCACTATGACATGATAGTTCGATCTCAGAAAAACACAGTTTTTGTGTATCAACAGTACACGGAATCGCTTGAAATTCTGGACACAATGTTGCCGAACACAAATCAAGTTACAGTTTTTGAAATTGACATTGTTTTTCCGTGGTCCCCACCTTGTGGGCTTGAAACGGAGGTCGACATGGCTCTGAAACTTCCATGTAACAAAAACAAGTGACCCTAAAGGGATAACTTGCGAAAATATTTTGAGTTCTTCTACCTTCACGCCGATTTTTGTACCAAACGGATGTTGTTTTTGAATCACGTTTTCTCCATGCCTTGTCGCGCACTCTTCATTGTCGCCTTCTCCACAAGCTCTCTATAGCCACGTTGGCTCTAATACCATGTCACAAGGAAGGAGATAAGGAAGAGAGCTCACACACACACTCTCACTCTCAAGGAGAAGCACACATAGATTGAGGCAAGGAAGAATGATCTTCTTCTTCTCCTTCTATTACATAAAAAGGAATGTACAAGAATGACCTAAAAAGCAAGAATACAACAAGTGCAATATATAAAGATCAGTACATAAGCCCTAATGTCCACGAACGAGTGAGCTGGCAAGGAACAAATGTGCCATCACTCTCGGTAGATAAATCTAATAAAGCTCAATGAAGTGTCCCTGACATATACTGGCATGACCACTATACATGTCAGAGAAACGAAAAAGTGGTAGGTGTCATCTTGGATCATCACATGTTGAGCTTGATATCTCAACAATATAGGCTTATTAGGTCTTATACGAGTGCAAATACATGGGGGCAGTTTGGCTTTGGTGTTGGTATAAGCACCGGTATAAACATCGGTATAATAATGCCAGTATAACCATCCATATGTGTGTGTGTGTACACGCATCGATACCTACCTAGAAGCATTGGTATTGGTGATTGTATATTGTTTCCGATATAAGCACCCATATTTACTTGTAAGCCGACGATATAAGCGGCGATGTATGCGTCGATATGAAAATCATCCGTATAAGCATCAATATGTCCTTAACAAAAGTGTCTGTATGTCATTGGGTATATCGATGCTCATACTGGCACCTATAGGCTGATGACCATATCCGCAAAAATTCTTTTGGATAGAGTGTGTTGTCTCTTGCTATAGCAACATGACAATGTTGTTGTTTGTTGGAGGAGATGGTGGATAGTCTTCAGAGATGAAGTGGTGTTGCTTAAACTTGCTTCAAAATAGGCAAGAACAATTGCTAGAGAGTGTATTGGGCATCTTTAGCTTGCTAATGATCATAAATAATCACCTATGTTGTTTGAAACACGATCCAGGAATCAATGGATCAAAACAGATAAAAAAAAATTGTTTCAAGGTCATAGACTTGCTATTTTTTTGTCTACACCTATTTAGTAATTTGAACACTACTCTGAGCACATTAGCAATTAGCCTAATTCCTTTTGGTGATGTCAACTAACTTAGATAGCTGCCAATCATGAGTGATTTCACAAGAAATGATTAACAAATCATAGGAGTGTCCCGATGTTTTCGGGATGCATCAGTCAATAGACCAGAGAGTAATGAAGTGATAATATCTCAAGATTCAGAGAAGCAATGATAATAAAATTTTCTAGCAATATAGTAGATAGTATGCTGAATCTACCATGCTTTAAATCACAAGAAATGATCAATCATACACTGAGAACAAGCTCTGAGAAGATCCCTGTTTTGATGTAGTCATGGTAGAGAAGTGAAGTGAAGATGTAATGATAATGTATGTATTAAATAATGTATGTGAGGGGTGTGATTGAGCTATGAAGTGAGCTCTCAATTCACAATGTATCCCTTCCAAAGTGATCTCATAGAGTCAAGATATCACATGGGTCATTTTATCCTCCTTTTGTAGTTGAGATTGGAGCCAACCTTTTGAATTCAAGTTCACCTAAAAGTAAATTCTAAACCATAGCATATATTCTCTCATCAATGAACTACCAAATTAATCGAGATTTGATGCTTTCCAACTCCACGTGCAAGTAATGCACTTTTACAAAGGTAAATCTACTTGATTTTACAAGGGCTTGATCATATAAGCTTCCATAAGCAATATGCTAATCATCCAAGTATGTGGGCTTGGGCTCTCTTGCACCAAGAGCTCCCCCTCAAGCCTAACATGCTTGTTCTTCATTCCTCCTTGATTTCCTATAAACTAGTCATCAATTTGAATATGTTCAACTTGGTTCCATCCAAAGACTTTGTGAGTATTATTGCACATTGTAAATGAGTTAATACATAGGATATTTGAATATCCTTGCTAAGAAATTTCTCCCTTACATAATGATTGTGCACTTAAATTTGCTTAGTACTTGCATGATATACCGGATTAGCAGCCAAATGAAGTGATCTAGTGTTGTCTCCAAAAATTATTGGAGTGTAAGAGTGTAGCCCAAATCTGCATAGAGTTGCTTGAGCCACATAGCCTCTTGATTTGCATTTGCTAAGCCTCTGTATTCTGCCTCTGTAGATGACAAAGCCACAGTTGGTTGCTTTTTAGATGACCATGATATTAGCTTTGATCTTGCAAAAGACAAGTATCATGAGGTTCTCCTAGCATCCTTGGAGCCAGCCCAATCTGCATCAGAGTACATCTTTATGTCTAAGTTAGAAATGAAGGGGTAAAACAACCCTTCATTTATGGTACCCTTTAGATACTTTAACACCCTCTTGGCAGCTTCCATGTGAGGCTTTCTTGGTGCATGCATAAACTGGCTTAATGTACTTACTCCATAAGCAATTTCTACTCTTATTAGGTTTGCATGGTTGAGACTCCCAACAAGTTTTTTGTAACCTGTAATATCCTCAAGAAGTTCTCCGTCATGAGAACTAACCTTATGGTTGAGTTCCATGGGTGTACCTGCAATTTTGGTATTCTCCATCTTGAAATTTGGTAATTGTTTGATCTGGAGCTTTGAGCCTTCGCGCTCAAGCAAACACTATGAAAGGAGCCTTTTCAATCTGTGATTATTTCATATTTGCTATCTTTAAATCAGGATTTTTCATGTATCACATTCAAAGGTAGCTCTTTCAGTCCCTGATTATCAAATACTTGCTATCTTTAAATCAGGTTTTTGTATATATAATATGTACTCAGCAAATGTTCAAGGCATGAATTCGAAGATCAACATAGATCGTTTCGGACATTCGACCTTGCAATCTTCAATGCATTTATATTGTGAACAAGAGCATGTCTACTTAGACGTTGATGCACTATTTGGAGATAAATCCGAGGATCAACGTAAATAGTTATGGATGAACTTCTGAAGCCTTTCAATGGTCAATACGTGCTGTGGTGAAACCAAAACGTGTACTGAACAAATTTTGGACATAGTAGAATATATGTGCTTGCAGCTCATGGCTGTCCATTTAGATGGTTACTTGAATTGTGCGCTACATATACCCATAGAATACATGCAATTGACTGGCTTGAGCTGAAGTCAAGCTGCGATTGTACGAGTGCTTTCGTTCAAGTGCTTAAAAGTTATGTCCTGAATCATTCAAAAGACATCGGCCTGTTCATTCAACATTTATCAAGTATTCTCAAAGAATGAACTGGAAGATTTATTTTTCCTCGACACATAAATGGAAACAACGCAATCGGCATCACCTAATGTGCAGGTTGATCGTACTGATATACTGCACTTGTTTAATTTAGAACCTCAGAATATAGTTTTTTATATCTTCCAATTTTAAGGTACAAAAAGTAACTCTTTTCTTCTTATTTTATGTTGTGTTTGCTGTGTTTGTTTGCTTTCTTATCTTGTGTTCTGTTTGCTTTGTTATATTGTGCTGGTGCTTGGTCACACTTGACAAGTTTGACATGCCTATCGATATCTATTTTATGAACAAATTCTTAGCTTGCCTTTTATTCCCATGGCTAAGAAGTCACATTCTAGGTACATGAATCTCTTGCTGAGAAACACGCGCCAAGAAGAAACAACAAATTTAATATTTACATGGAACCAGAACAAAACAAAGAAATTTAAAAGGAAGGATAAAAGAAAATTAATTGTCACTAGAGACAAATTTTGCTTTATAGAGAAAACGAGAATTGGTTTTTGTTGTATCCTTGAGCACATTTAGCTGCACGGACATGCCTGTAGGGTATACATTTTGCAGTCGAATCCGGAGTCGAGTCAAAAGTACATGGTATGTTGCTGAGTTACGAGTTGGCATGTGTAATTCATGTGAATTTGGATTCCCCTTGAAGTATATTGAAGGTTAGCTTGCAAAGAACGGAGTCGGTAGACATCGCCTAGGCATAAGGAACATTCTAGAAACATGACCTGCATAGTGATATGCATGGAAATTCTGCCTCCATATGGGTTTTTGTGTGTCCACGAGCATTTAGGTTCTGTGACTTTAGACAATGGATTACATGGGTTTTTGGTTGCCTTTAGGTCCATGGGATCATAGCTGCACAAGTAGAAGTTTACGTGGTTGTCAATGATCCTTTTTGGTGTTTCTCATCCTTGTGGAGGCATGCACAGATGGGGTAAGGTATGTGTAGATTTCAAAGCTCTGATTAAGGAGCAAACAAAATAAGAGATTTTTTGATGTTGATTGAATCCATCATACGCTTATGAATGCAAAGAAACGGGTAATATATGCAAGGTAAACGGAAAGTTACACTTTAAGGCAAGAAGTATAAAGAGTAATTAGTAGTAATTATTTGCTTGATACTGCACACGAGAAGAAGAAGGGGGGAGGGGGGGGGGGATGTAGAGCCCAAAATAATTTAGAAACCCGCCTCCGCAGAACTTTTTGAGTCGTGGATAAGGGCCAAAACAAAGATCATTCAAGGTAGTTTACAATACTATTTTAGATGTTTGCACATGGTCACTACTCCTTGAGATAATATTATCTCTCTTAGGTTTCATAGTTACCTTTCCAATGCCCCGAATGTCTACTAAACCCAAGGCCTAAGCAAGAGTGATGAAGGTGAATGTAAAGCCCTATTATTCCTCGATCGTGGTTTTATTGAATGTTCTCATGATAAAATTGAGGTTGATATATGGAAGATATGCTAAGTAAAGATCCTATCACTTCATTAATGATATACTCTGTTTCTCAAATTTTGTTAGATATATAAACATATCTTGCGAAGCATTATCGGAAGATGAATTTTGTAGTAGCTTGAGAATAATTTTTCTTTGTAACTTGGGCTTCTAGCCATTTTGGCAAATCATCTATTTCAATTATGATGTCCTCAGCATGTCAGCCTTGCATATGAGGATATCCTATTAGCGCATACTATTTTCTTTCTCATTCTAGAGTCTATTTCCTTTAAATGCTTTTATCATTTATAGAATTATTCGAATTATTAGATTTTATTTATTCTTTTTACACATAATATTTACTTTGCATATGTGTAAACATGTGACATTGGATATAGTATGCTTGGTATAGAGAGGAAGTTAATGTGTTTTGCATTTTATAAATAGTTCAAGGATGATGAATGCATATATATTTCGTAATCAATTAGGTATTTGTATAAATCACTACAACATATGAGGGGCATATCGGTATGAGTTGCAAATACATGGGGCAATGTGGCTTTGGTGTCGGTATAAGCACAGGTAAAAACATCGGTATAATAATGCCAATATAACTATCCATATGGGTGTGGGTATATGCATCGGTAACTACCTAGAAGCATCGGTATAAGCATCCGTATTGGTGCGAACATATTTTTTCTCATATAGGCACCCATATTTACTTGCAAGTTGACGGTATAACTGACAATGTACGTGTTCATATGAATATCACCGGTATAAGCATCGGTATGTCCCTGACAAAAGTATATCATTCGGTATATCGAGGCTCATACTAGCACCTATATCGATGACCATGTCCACAAATTGTTTTTGGGCAAGGTGTTTTGTCTCTTGAAATAGGAACATTACAATGCTATTGTTTAGTAAATAACAATTCACTCTGCCCAAAAACAACCGAGTACATGTGAGAGCCACACACACTCAATAGTCACTATGAAAGCTGCCCTATACTCAACCTCACAACTGGAAGTGGCCATAGTAGGCTTCTTCTTCCTCAGCCCAGATATGCATGAGCTACGAAGCATGAAGCAAAAATCATTGGTGGACACATGAGTATCATAGCAACTAGCCCAGTCAGAGTCAGAAAAAGCATGCAAATTTGGCGGTAGTGATCCCCCTTGGGGTAAAACAACCCATGTAGTTGGGTACCACTCAAGTAGAGAACGATACCCTTAACTTCCTGGAAATGCTTGACACCTAGGCAATGCATAAACCTGCTCATCTATGAGACAGATAACTGAATATCTAGCCGAGTAATGCATAGCTAAATCAAGCATCCCATAGCCTGCTGATAGAGAACAACATCCAATGCATCTCTAGCATCATGAAGATTCAATTGTCAACCTGTTTTCATAGGAGTGGCAATAGGTTTACAGTCTTCAAGGCCAAAATGTCGCAATAATGTGTCAATATATTTTGTTTGACACAAAGTTGTTCCACCAACAACATGCATAAATGGAATGCCCAAATAGTGATGCAAATGCCCCAAATCAGACATCTCAAATGAGGCATGCAAATCAACCTTAAAATCAGCAATATGCCTCTCATGAGGACTAGTGAGTAGCATGTCATCAACATAAACCACAATGATCAGAAGTACATCATTAGCACACTTAACGTATAAGGTGCTTTCATTTGTACTGTTCTCAAAACCATGTGCAATCAGATAGGCATGTATCTTTTCATACCAAGAATTTGGTGCTTGCTTTAAACCATATAATGCCTTCTTTAACCTACACACCTGGTTCTCATGCCCTTTCTGCACAAAGCCATGGGGTTGAAAAACATACACTTCTTCATACAAGTCACCATTCAAACATGCTGTTTTGATATCCAACTGATGTACATTCCAACCATGATGAGCTCCAAGTGCAGAGATGCTACGAACACTAGTCATTTGGCAAGTAGATGCAAAGGTCTCATCAAAATCAATGCCTCTTTCCTAGATATAACCCTTTACAACAAGCCTAGCATTTTACTTGTCAACTTTTCCATCAGGTTTATGCTTCAGCTTGTACACCCACTTTGTGCCAATGGTCTTCTTGCCAAGAGGCAAGTAACATAAAGACCAAGTACCATTCTTCATTATAGCATGATATTTAGATTGCATTGCATCCATCCAATGTTCAGAATTTTGTGCTTCATCAAAGGAAATATGTTCAGTCTCATCATAGAGACTAGAGGCTGCCATAGCATAGCAATCTGATGAAAAAGAGGCACTATGAGAGTTTCAACGAGTACAATATGATAGAGGTGCATCTAATTTGCTATCACGCAAAGTCTACACCAGCCAATTTGGCATAATTTTTGCTTGCTCATTATCAGCTCTCTCATCAACAAGTGCATCATGTAAATCTGCATCAGAAATGGAATGATCTGCATCATCACAAGAAACCTGCAGAGGTTGAGAAGTTGCCTCATTAGGACCAGCACTAGACTATCCACCTCTAAAAAGAGGCAGCAAAGTATCATACATGTCTTTGGAGCTAATAGATGTCTCCTTAGTACATGAAAACAATGGCTGAATAGCATCTTTCACAAATACAACATCACGGCTAACCAAAATACATTTAGTCTGTGGATGATATAGACGATAGCCTTTACTTTCAAAACTTTACCCAACAAAAACACATTTTACTACTTTATCATCCAATTTTCTGCGATGTTATTGAGGCACTAATGCATATTCTAGACAACCAAAAACATGGAGATGAGCAACAGATGGCTTGCGATCATGCCAAGCCTCATATGGAGTGATAGACCACAGTGTTTTAGTGGGAACACCTGTTAAGTACATATGTTGCACACATAACAACCTCAAGCCGGAAACTATGTGGTAAGGCTTGACTCTTGACCATACACCTTGCCATCTCCATCAGTGAACTGTTCTTCCGTTCAGCAACTCCATTCTGTTGAGGTGTATATGACACTATACACTAGTGTTTTATCCCACGTTCAGCTAGAAATGCATTAAAATGAGAAGACATATATCCCCCCCCTCGATTAGAGTGGAGGGTCCCCATCTCTATATGTCATTAGCACTTTGGCAAGATAGGATGATGTGTATGCGAAAAATAGAATACATGCATGTTGAGCTCATGTATTGTCAAAAACTAGTGTTCGCTATCCATATAGAGATACCAACTTGGATAAATTTTCGCTTGAATGAAAATATGTCAAGAGAAAACTTAGAAGAAGGAAAAGGGAAACCAGATAGAGTAGCACAAAAGCTCATGAGGATGAAAAATGGCCAAAATCGGGTTGTTTGTTAGTCATGAATTAAGACAATCGATAAATAGGATCTTTCCACATGTACAAGAATATAACAATATTGTCTCTTTTAATCCTACAACGAAAGGATTCATTTAGTAGATATGCTCTAAAAGTGCCGCTAAGGTGATGGAGTTTCTTTTATTCAGTGTAAATTTTTTGTTTCCATAGAATAATGGATATTGTATCACACTACACAATGTAAACGTTTAGATTTCCAAGAGAGAAAAGATTTTTGAAGATAGAAAATATTTTAGGGTTGACAAAATTCTATGATTTTGCAGACACACGATACATCAAATCAAAAGTTTGTGAGTCTTGGTTTTCCACATGTGCATAAAAATGTTTTGTCTATAAATACTCGAGAGGTTTGTGAGTCTCGGTTTCCCACTATGAGCATTCACCACTATTTCTCCGAGTGTTGGATTGGCTTCTACTTCTCATTATCCTTCCAATCGTATGAGCTCATGTTAGATTTACAACAGAAGAGAGGATTCCTCATGAAAACCTCTTTCTGTGCAGATAAATGATTGGGTGACTATGCTTCCTAGTTGTAGAGGTGCCCATAAAGTGAAGTGTGTTGCAGTTTGAGGTGTGTGGAAGCACACGGATACCAAAAGGAAGAAGATAAAGCTTGGGGCACAACACACAATAATGAATGTATTACCTCTAGAATGTGTTGAAGAAACACTCACGAATTTGACAAACAGACATAAAAAGAGAAAAAGAAGGAAGCAGAATCAGAGAAAATCAAAAGCCTTAGTGGAAGGACAAATCCACAACCGTTATGTACAGTACAAAATCTCCCAGGATCAGAATACGGTACGCCGAATCAAACTGTACATAGAGAGAACGTGCAAAGGAATAACTAAAGGGAAGTGCGAACAAGAACGTGCTTAAGAAGAGCGTGCAGTATAAATAGGAGCACAAACAGAAGAAAAAGAGCGGGAGTGTGTATGTGCGAGAATAGAGACAAGATATAGCGAATGCGCAGAGACGCAGAGATACAGATATACAGAGAGAGAGGTAGAAGAGGCCATAGATCGCGTATGTAGAAGAAGACGCCAGAGATCGCGTATGTATAGATGAATAACAGAAACCTGAAACTTCAGGTATTCATCTGAGAGAGATGGTAATAAGAAACTACTCAGTATAGGAGAGTTTCTGTAGCTTGAGCAAGAAGAGGCCAAGCTCACTTGTACACATCTTCTCTAATAGAAAACACATGTTCATGTGGATGTTTGTGCGTATTGTTTGTATGCAGAAGAAACAGAGTATGGTTTTAAAGTTAGTTAACAGTTAACATTTTTTAGTAAACGCATTTTCGGTCAGTTATAGTTCTTACAGTAAACGAGTAATCTTTCGGTAGAAGAACAAAGTAGATCTCGCAGAGTAATGCGAAGTTTTGTATGAGAGATAGCTCATCCTGTAGCCAGACATCTCTACTTTCAGTTGATCAAAGTTTCCGATGGAAAAGATATCCTCACATAGTACAAAGTCTGATCGGAAAGAGGTTGTCTGAACTGGTGGAGTTTTCTCTTAAACTTCAGAAAGAGTTCAGCAAGTAAAAAGGGTTCACGCGTCACCTCCTTACTTCATGTATGTTTACTTGAAGTAATTATAAATAGATTTGAAGTTCATTTCGGTACAATTCCGGTTCGATTACGGTGTCAGTCCAGTGACAGTCCGGTGAAGTTTCGGTGAAGTTTTTTCAGTGAATTTAGAAGCGCAGTCTTATATGTTGAGCGCTAGACTTTGCTAAGCTATTGATTGATTACAGAGGTATTCTGAATCACTCTAGCTTAGTTCTTCTTGGGCGTGGCTGTTTCCGCAAGGCTCAACCTTCGTCGCGTCAACAAGGAGTGGCATTAGAGAGAAGAAGTATACCACATTTCTGCTACAGTGGTATCAGAGCTAGGCGTATCTAATCAGAGTCAGAGGTAGGCGTATCTAATCAGAGTCAGAGCTAGGTGTATCTAATCAGAGTCAGAGCTAGGCGTATCTAGTCAGAGTTAGAGTCAGAGCCAGAACGAGGCATATCAGATTCTGAAGAGCAGAAAGATTCTCAAAAGCTCACCGGAAGTAACAGAGACAAGAAGATCATGGCAGACCACGTTACTATTGATAAGTTGGACAGAGATAATTATCCCGCATGGGTAATGCACATGGAAGCCTTACTTATGAGTAAAGACCTAATGATGTACGTGACCGGAGAAGAAAAGAAGCTGACCTTTGAAGATGATAGTCAACCAGAAAAAGAAGAATTAGAAGCCCTGAAGCTGTGGCAGAAGAAAGATGCAACGGCAAGAGCCTACATCTATAATACCGTAACAGATCATCTACTACCACATATCAGAGGTCTGGAGAAAGCAGAGGACATATGGAGTGCATTGGAAGATCATTTCCAAAATACTACGAAAGCCAGGAAGGCTAGTTTATGGTCCGAATTTATGACATTCAAAAAGAAGTCGAGTCAAAGCATAAGTGACTATGTCACTAAAATGAAGGATCTAGCAGATAGTCTTGGATCCATAAATGAAGAAGTCGAAGATCATAGATTGATAGCGCAAGTGCTCACAGGTTTAAGAGGAGATGAAAGGTGGAAACCCTTCGTATTATCAACTGAACTTTCTCTAAATCATTTTGTGCCAGATTTAAATCAGTTGCTTGGTTTGATGCTCACATATGAGCAAGACCTAAAAGGAGATGCATATAAAGGACAAAGCTCTGCAATGTACATGAAGAACAAAAAGAAAGACAAAGGTAAGACAAAAGACGAAGAAGAATCAAGTTCTCAGGCCTATTACGCAAGAGGTAAAGGCACTGGTAGAGGAAGAGCAAGAGGTTTTGGAAGAGGAAGAAGTAACCAGAATACCAACAAGAAGGCTTGCTGGATCTGTGGACTCAGTAATCACTTGGCTCATGATTGCTGGCACAATCAACAAGGATCAAATCAAAATCAAAACAGTAATAGCAGAGGCAGAAGCGGGAGATATCAAAGAGGAAGACAAAATCAAAGAGGAGGCTATGGTAGAGGTGGAGTGAGAAGTTGGGGACAGAATCAATCCCACAACACCACCTACAACAACTACGCAAATGACACGCAGAATGAAAGCCATACATCGTTGATGATGAACTCTATCAGCACATCAGATAATGAAGACCTAAAGGTATTTTACATTGATTCTGGATGCTCTAATCATTTGTCAGGAAATATAGAACTAATGTCAGAACTAGAAAAAGGTAGTTCTAGTCACATTGTTCAAACAGGTGACAATACGAGACATAGCGTACACTCAATTGGAAAAGTGAAATGCAAGAGTGGAGCAGATTTGCTAACCAATGTTTTGTATGTTCCAACAATACCGAAAAACTTGATTAGCGTGGGACAGATAGTTGAGAAAGGTTTTCAGGTTAGATTTACAAATAAAGGTGTATTTGTAGAAGATCCCAAGAACGGATATAACCAGATCGTTTCTGGAAAGAAAGAAGGAAGACTCTTTACTTTAAGAGTACAAGGGAACATTGGCCAAGCGTTGCTCACACATGGAGAAAAGGTAATCACAGAACTTGATTTATGGCATAAGAGATTGGGTCATTTCAATGAAAAAGGAATTAAAGCCATGATAACGAATCAGTCAGTATTGGGATTACCAAATATACAGAATCAACACATGATTCACAAGTGTGAAGCATGTCAGTTGGGAAAAGCTCACAGGTTACCCTTCAAGAAGAAAGGATTCAAACATGATGAAGTACTCGAGCTTATTCATATA
Organism: Ceratopteris richardii; assembly: GCA_020310875.1. NCBI lineage: Eukaryota > Viridiplantae > Streptophyta > Polypodiopsida > Polypodiales > Pteridaceae > Ceratopteris > Ceratopteris richardii. The sequence goes on along the minus strand of MU260205.1, from coordinate 289,891 downwards.
GATGTATGGGGGCCAACGAAAGAAGGATCAATCAGCGGATCAAGGTACTATGTTCTATTCATTGATGATGCAACAAGGTGGATAACTCTTTATGTTTTGAAAGAGAAGTCAGAAGTATTTGGAGCTTTCAGCCATTTTTATGCATATGCTGAAAGACTTACTGGACGAAAACTTAAAAGACTGAGGTCTGATGGAGGGGGAGAATACTTCTCCCGAGAATTCAATGACTATCTTTGGAATGCAGGTATTAAGAGAGAAATAATCTGCAGATATACACCACAACAAAATGGAGTAGCAGAAAGAAGGAACCGAGTTCTAGTCGAGTTCGCACGAGCCATGCTAAATGAAAAAGATTGTCCAAATTATCTTTGGGCTGAAGCTGTAAACACAGCTACATACTTGGTAAGCAGATTACCATGTACAGCATTGGAAGGAATGACCCCTTATGAAGCTTGGTGGGGAAAGAAGCCAACACTTGATCACTGCAAAGTGTTTGGATCAGTAGCGTATGCTTATGTACCGTCTCAACTCAGACATAAGCTTGAACCAAAAGCAGAGAAATATGTGTTCGTCGGATATGATGAAAAGCAGATGGGATACAGGTTATGGAATCCTCTAACGAAACAATTTACTGTTTCTAGAGATGTTACATTTGATGAACAAAAAAGCTGGTATGCAGATCAAAGTCATACGACTGAAGAATTTCGAAGAAGAAATAAAAAGAAGAGAGAAAGGGAAATCAATTGTTCAGGTAAACAGATATGAAAATCATACGCAGGCAAGTACGTCCAGGAATGGATCAGGTATGAGAAATGAAGACAATGAAGAAGTGCATTCAGATACATATGAAGAGTTTGAACCAAGAAGGTCAAACAGGAATAGAAGACAACCAGAAAGGTACTCGTATGATACGTCATACATAACTCAGAAAGACTATGCATATATGGTCAAAGATGATGAAGAACCACAGAGCTATGATGAAGCTAAAGACAAAAAGCACTGGAAAGAAGCAATGAAAGAAGAAATTAGCGCACTGGAGGAGAACAAGACATGGGAACTTGTTCCGAAACCAAATGATAAGAAAGTAATCGGAAATAAATGGGTTTTCAAAATTAAGAAGTTTGCAGATGGAAGGATAGCCAGATACAAAGCGAGGCTGGTAGTCAAAGGCTATGCCCAGACGCATGGCATAGATTATGACGAGATGTTTAGTCCGGTGGCAAGGATGTCAACCATAAGAACAGTAATCGCTGTAGCTGCATCAAAAGGATGGAAGCTAAGTCAGCTAGACATAAAGAACGCATTTCTGAATGGATACATTTCTAATGAAGTATACATGGAACAACCTGAAGGGTTCAAAAGTTCCAGATACCCAAACTTTGTTTGCAGATTAAAGAAAGCACTTTACGGACTGAAGCAAGCTCCAAGAGCTTGGAATTATAGACTTGTGAAATATCTAAACGAACTTGGATACCAAAGTTCGAAGGCAGACGCAAGTCTACTCATAAAGAGAACAGAAGAAGGTACGATCTACATTTGTATTTATGTAGACGACTTAATAATCACAGGAACATCAGATGAAGGGATTACAGAAGTAAAGATACTACTTGAAAGAGAGTTCAAGATCAACGACCTAGGAAAGTTGTCATACTTTCTAGGAATGGAAATCACATACACAAATCATGGTGTATATGTGACACAAGAAGGGTATCTCCTATACTTACTGAAGAATTTTAATATGGAGAACTGTAGAGAAGCTTCAATACCGCTTGAAGTAAATCATAAACTCAGCAAATACAGTGGTGCAGAGTTTAAAGATATGAAGAAATATCAGTCATTAATAGGAAGTTTAATTTATGCTACACTAACAAGACCGGATCTTAGTTATGCAGTGGGAGTTCTCTCACAGTTTATGCATTGTCTGACAGATCAACACACGGGTATATGATATACCTAGGAGATAAGCTGGTAAGCTGGTGTTCAAAGAAGCAACACACAGTAGCGTTATCGTCAACAGAAGCAGAATACAAAGGACTTGTAGAAGCAGCTAAAGAACTAATATGGATGCAGACCTTGTTCAAAAGCATGGGAATTGATCAAGGTATACCTATCATACATGGAGATAATATGAGTTCATTATATCTTGCAGCAAACCCAGTATTTCATGCAAGAACAAAGCACATAGAAATTCAATATCATTTCCTGAGGGAAAAGGTAATGGAGAAGGAGTTAGAAATTGTATACACTCCGACAAAGGATCAGATTGCAGATATGCTAACAAAGAGTTTGGATGGAACAAAGATAAACAGATTCAAAGAAATGGCAGGTATAAAAGAAAGAAAGATATATGAAAGACCGGAAGATGTCAAATTAGTGATTGAGGGGGAGCTG
>MU260205.1:265000-282500 GCA_020310875.1 Ceratopteris richardii | reverse complement strand
TATACAGGTAGAGGTAGGAATTCAAGAGGAAGGAGCAGAGGAGGTAAGCAAGGTAGGGGGAGACCTTTCAACTCTTCCCCATGAAGTATGTGTAGACTGTCTAATCACACAACACATGAGTGCTATAGGAACTTCAATAACCAGTGAGGAAGAGGATTCCAAAGAGGTGGCTACTCACAATCAAGAGGAAGATTCATCATAATCAAGGTTACAACCAAGGTTACAACCAAGCATTAAGTTCTCAAGGTAGGAAATGTCAAAACTTCTGATGGGAACAGGAATTTGTTGAGCAGAGTTCTTTATGTACCTACTATCACAAAGAATTTGATGAGTGTTGGAATGATAGTGGAAAAGGGTTTGTAGGTTAGGTTCAATATTTTTGGAGCCTTTGTGGAGGACCCCCAACATGGATTCAAGAGAATTGCAAAGGGAGAGAAAATAGGTGGATTGTTTACATTTGAGCTTGAGAACACTAGAAAAATTACACTTTATAGTTATAAGGATCAAACCTTGTCTGAGTTAGAGATATGGCACAAAAGACTAGGACACATAGGTGAGAGAACATTGAAGCAGATATGTAGAGATCAATGTGTAGTTGGGATACCTAATGTATCCAAGCAACATATGATCTATAAATGTGGTGCATGTCAGTTTGAAGAATTGCACACGTTACCCTTTACAAAGAAAGGTTATATGCATGAGGATTATTTGGAACTTGCCCACAGAGATGCGTGGGGACCAAGCAAGGACCCCTCAATTTCAGGCTCAAGGTACTATGTGTCATTTATTGATGATTTCAGTAGGTGGACTATCTTGTATTTCATGAAACATAAGAATGAAGACTTCAGTTGTTTCAAAACATATCTTGCACTTGTGGAAAGTCAAACACAAAAGAGTTTAAAAAGGATAAGGTCAGATGGAGGAGTGAGTACTTCTCCAATGAGATTGATGCATTGCTCCAAGACAGAGCTATCAAGAGAGAGATCACAACTAGATATACTCTTGAGCAAAACGGAGTAGTAGAGAGGAGAAACATATTGATTGTGGAAGCAGCTAGATCTATGCTAAATGAAAAGAAGTTGCATAATTACTTGTGGGTAGAGGATTTTTCTACTGCCACTTATCTTATTAACAAGTTACCTTCTAAGTGCCTTGATGGGATGACCCCCTATTAGGCATGGATTGGTAGGAGACCATCACTTGACCATTGCAAAATATTTGGTTGTGTTGCTTATGTGCATTTCCCATCTCAAATCAGAGGTAAGTTAGACCCTAAGGCAGACACACTACAACTGATCGACCGTATATCGAGGATTTTATCGACGAAATTGAATGGGTGCATTTTTGCCCCAACGTCCGTGTAGGTGTCGGTATGCACATTGGAATTAAAGTGCCGGTATATGAATTGGTATAGTCATCGATATGAGCATCAGTATAATCATCGGTATAAAATTTGATAGTAATGACGCCCATACCAACGGTTATACCAAGCGGCCTCTATTGCGTGTCCCATTGCATATACTCGCGCCCGCTGGGTGTATCCATGCTTCTTCCGATGAACTTGCTAGGACTACCATCGCTTATATCGATGACCATATCTGCAAAATTATTTTTGGGCAGAGTGTGTTGTCTTTTGATACACCAATATTACCATGATTTTGCTTTTCAAAAGACAATACACTCTGCCCAAAAAAACCGAGTACATGTGATGTGTACTCTAATGGAAACTGAAATATGATTTCATAAAGCAAAATATTATTGGACACAAAAGAAATAATCAGAATGAACCATGAACCATGTACAAAAAAAGTTATATATTTCATAAATGAAGCATGTAGAAGAGTGTGGAAAAGCACTATCATATATGAGACTTTTACAAAATGTGGCAAAGCATTGCCATATAAGAATCAAATACAAAATTTTGGTGTCCCACTGCCATACACATGCAAAGAATGTTCCATATCAACAATCCTGCAATAAAGAACATTCATGAAATGAGATAAACTCACATGAGATTTACAAACAACAAGTAAAAACCAAGTTTATAAATTCATCACCTCATCACAAATGCTCCCATGAAACGACCCCACCGCGTCCCTCCAAGTCCTCGAATAGTGTAGTCAATACATGATGATATCCATAAGCCTCCTCCGTTTGTGTTGGAGGACGACCCATTGCCAACTCCTGCAACAAATATACAAAACATTAGAGGAACACATATGAGAAGCTTAACACAAACAAATTCAATAAACCAAATGGTACTTACAAACTCGTGATGCATTGTGTCATATCTGTCGTTGCCCCAATGTGACGGTCAAACCATATCTAAAGGTGTGGCTTCGACATCTCGCTATTGGCGATATCAATCAGAAGTCTACTACTGCTTGTCGTGAATCATATCCCACTCCTCAGCATCTAACCATACACGCTTTGGTAAGCCTGCTCTGAAAGCATCACGAGCCTTGGATCATCGATGGGACATAACTTCACGTGCGGTGTGCAAAATCCACTCTAAACTGACAAGAGGCTACCCATGTGCTGGTCGGAACTCCTCATAAATTATCTCTATGATATAATTCTTCTGATCTTTATCTTGTTCACTCCATTTCAACATGATAGAGTGTCTAAATTATATGGAGCAAAGCTGTCATATATGTGCACGCATTGCTTTTCCGGCCACATCCATCACCAGAGCTCCATCTCAGATACTATACACCTTGGATTCATCATGGTCATGAGCACCCCAAGGTGTACATGGTGTTCCACATGGTGTACCTACATATGAGGTACTCGTTCTAGGAGTAGGATTGGGGGACACAACGTCCGTCACACTGCCTCCACAATAGCCGCCTCCTCCAGACCTACTTGTAGATCCACTCCTAGAACCTCCTGCTCTAGAGTGTGACCTCGATCTATGAGATGGGCTAGCACCTGTATCACACTGAGGTGTCCAACGCATATGTCTACTACTAAAGCCAGTAGGGGATGGCTGAAAAGATGGTCCTGGTGGAGTCATAAAGCTAGGAGACATACATCCGATGGGAGAAATGTCAGTGTACAAAAGAACCTAGCAAAAAAAAAAAAAGTATGTACAAGTATTTGATTCAAAAATCCTCTATTCTAGCATCCTTATGGAGATCCGATGCATAGAGAATATCTATCTCTATACTGATGACTTCTAAATCACTTGGTATGCTAGTTTCTTCCTGATCATCATCTATTGCTTCATCCTTTATTTCCTCTTGTTCAATGACCTCTTCTTCTCGAACAATGATCTCTTCCTCCTCAACTATCGAATGAATCTCTAAGTCCACTATAATGGACTTTCTTCTACATTTATGTTCTCACAAATTTGTCTACTACGTGGGGCGACTTGTAAAACAAATAGCCACCCTAGTTCTTTAGAATCTGGGATAAAAACAACTTGCTCATAGTGTTCGGGAGTCGACTTGAAGAAAACCACTTTTATCCCACCTCACTGTTGTGTTTCTTCTAGAGGTGACTACTTTGAACCACTTTCATATAAAAAACAAAGTAATCAAACTTCATAAAGGATAGTTTCAAGATATCTAGAACCACTCCACAATAATCTAGCTCGCCTTCTTAAGCATTATCATCTCTTGCACTCGCTCTACTTTTTTGCAAAAAGCTCACCATCACCCCACTATCAAAAGTATACCTATTTTTATCGATTCATGCGATCCAAAAGTGTCGTCCATGAGACCATAGTGCAGAGTATTTAGTATACTCCCAATCACATCCCTTTGCGAGTTTCTCTTTTTCTTCAGAGATATCTTCACCCGCTACCTTTGATTGTGAAACTACTGTATCTAGCCATCTGCTCATTGGAAAAGGTGGAAGAAGTCGAAGATTTTCTGGAAGAGGCAAAAATCGAGTGGAACAATTCCTTGGAAACTAAGATCTTTCCTTTGCGTTGGTCTCCTTGGCAAGCTCATACTTTTCTAACCACTTCTGCATAGGCTCATAATTAACTATGCAAAACTTCATTGTCTTCTCTCTGAAAGGCGTATCCATTTTTCTTTGCAACCCTTTACCTTGTGGTTCATCGCGTACGAGAGGAACATCTTCATCATCGCTCAATAAGGGAGGCATTTCTAGATCTGACATACGTAGAAACTCAGTTATGAATACAAGAGACTCTTGTACAAGCCATCCCTCTGCCATGCTACCCTTTGGACGTGCTCTCTGTCAAACAAACCCTTTTAATGTCTTCACAAAGCACTCTACGAAGAAATCCATCGACTATGGACAATTCCTACTATTGCAACTTCATCTATCACATGAACCAGTAAATGAAGCTGAATTGATAGAATACTTGAGGGAACGTATTTCTCTACCATACAAACAGCCTTGAGAGCATTGAGTTTCGCACTCTCTATGCTATCTCTATTTATCTCTTTAGAAGAGATCCACTGTACTAAGGAACTAATTTTATAAATGGTTCTTCGTACATCCTCTCAAAGACAATCTTTTAAGGCTACAGGGAGTACAAACTATGAAAACTTGTGCCAATCATGAGACTTAAGCCCTCGAAGATAGTCGTTTCATGTGAATGCAGTCCTTAGACACCTCATGCATCTAGTAGGTGTTCAAAACTCTAAAATTGTTTTCTTCACTTATTGCTCTTCCATCCTAAGAAGCACCCAAGGAGATCTTGGTAACGATACTATTCCGTTGGGCTTAGTAATTTCCGATAAGAATTCGGTGATTTTCGGTGACAATTTAGCATTGTCCAGTGAGAATTCGGGGATTTTTTTGGTGAGAGTTCAACATTATCCGATGACAATTCGATGATCTCTGGTGATACTTGTTGATATATTTAGGTAGTGATGTGTGTGAACACTCTAGGACCGTCGGGGTACTTTTTTCCCTCTTTAGGAGGTTTTTTCCCCCGGCTTGTATATACGCCTATTGCCCTAATGGACTACTTATCTTTGTACATTCTCTAGTAATACATTCAGTATTGTGTGTTTGTGCTCCAAGCTTCTTCTTCTTCCTTGTGCTATTCGCGTGCTTCCGTAGACGTCTATTTCCAACAATTGGTATCAGAGCAGGTTGTCGCTTCTTCTAGGGCGCCGTCGACACTCCTCCGTTTGCAGTCTCAGATTCGCACGAAATTTGGTGAGCATACTCAGGGTGTTTTCAAGATCAAAACCGCTTCGCTCTGTGGTGCCGAAATCGCGATCTGAGCTCGTTTTGGCCTCCGAACGCACTATCGCAGCGCTTGTGTAGGCTATTTCGTCCTTTTGTGCCAAAGGTATATACCAGTTTCTGTTCGCCAGTGTAAACGTCTCGAAGTCTGCTACAGGTCTAGCAAAACTCGTTTGGGCAGTTTTGTTCAACTTTTTGAGATACAGTCAATTTTCTACATCAAGGTATTTTAGTCACCGGCCATGGCTGAAAGCAGTGATGTATTCCGTATGTTGGCTGTTGAGGATAAGTTGGATGGTACCAACTACCCATTATGGGCTTGTATGATGCGACATGTACTGGTTGCAAAAGGATTGTGGAACATTGTGCACGGTGTTGAAAGACGTCCTGTTACACCTGTAACGACAGGTACTGCAAATACAGGTGTTGGAGCTGATGAAGATGGTGTCGAAGATGATATTACGCAGATTCCTGTTCGTGCTGCTGTTTCTGTTGCACCTACTACAGAGCAGATTCGTTGGGATGGCAGAGATGCCCAGGCACATGCATTGATAGCTTTGTCTGTCAAACGTGCCATTATTCCTCACATTCGCTCTTGCAGAACAGCAAAGGATGCTTGGGATACACTTACCACTTTGTACCAGGCTAGGAATGAGGCTCGTGTTGCTTACCTCCGAAAACAGCTGGAGAGTGAGCACATGAATGAAGGTGATTCTATGGACAGTTTTCTTACAAAGATCAAAGACCTGAAGGAACAATTGATTTCTGCTGATGAGGTTATACCAGATAGCTCACTTGTGCAGACCGTTCTGAATGGTCTTCCTGATTCATATCAGAGTTTTGCCTCTACTCTTCGATTGATGATGAAAGGCAATCCGAATGCCTTGTCATTTGAGGAATTAGTCTTTGTTCTGTTGCAGGAAGATCAGTCCAGGCAGAATAGGTCCATTATGCGTGTTGCAGATCAAGCTTTCCTGGCTAGTCAGAAGGGCAAAGGAAAATGGAGCTCTTCTACTAGTAAGCAGAAATCTGCAAATGCTGCACAATCGAAGAACCAGGATAAAGATGAGAAGAAATCAGAAAAGCAGAAATTGTTCTGCAAGTACTGTAAAGGAAATGATCATATTATAAAGAACTGTCCAAAACTGGCTGCTAAAGAGGCAAAGAAGAAAGAGGCTGGAATGGTTGTTGCAGAGGCCTCTACACCAAAAACAGAGTCTGCAAATCTTGTGCAGGAAGAAGAATGGGCGTTTACTACTGTCTGCAGTTTTGACCCATCTTCTCATGATCAGTGCATGTCTGCAGTAGACTCAGATGTTTGGTACTTTGACAGTGGGGCGACCAAACATATTACCTCGCAGCGCAGTTTCTTCTCTTCACTCGAGTCTGCCCCTACAAGGGATACTGTCACATGCGCCAATAACTCCTCTTATCCTGTTATGAGAGTTGGTAAGATCATTCTGACTACTGCTGATGGTAGTTCTTTCACTTTGTCAGATGCTTTATTTGTGCCAGGGATCAAAAAGAACCTGTTATCAGTTTCTGCATTAGCCAAGATTGGCTTGATTGTGAAATTCGTTGATGACAGGTGTACAGTCCATGATCTCTCAAATGGTGATGTGATTATTGCTTCTGGCATTTTATGTCGTGGGCTGTATAAGCTTATAGACTATGCAAGATCTGTGAATGATTCTGCATGTGCAGTTCATGATTCTCAGGCTATGTCAGATGCAAAGCTTTGGCATGCACGCTTTGGTCATCTGAATTTTGCTAGTTTGTTACGCCTGCAGAAATCTGAAATGGTGTCCTCTTTGCCCAAACTTGAGGCACCTGGAAAACATGTTTGTGAAGGCTGTATTTTGGGCAAAATGCAGCGTTCTTCCCTTCCAAAAGATGGTTCAGTTCGGGCTACGCAAAAATTGCAGCTTGTACATAGTGATGTCTGTGGTCCTATGTAGACACCCTCTTTTGGAAATTACCTTTACTTCGTGACTTTCATTGATGATTTTTCCAGGCATGCATGGGTATATCCACTCAAAGCAAAGTCCGAAGTGTTCATGTGCTTCAAACAGTTTTTGGTTTTGGCTGAAAATCTGTCAGCATGTAAAATGGGCACCCTCCGTTCTGATCGAGGGGGGGAATATATGTCTTGAGATTTTAATGCATTTCTGGCTGAACGTGGGATAAGACACCAGTGTATAGTGCTGTATACACCTCAACAGAATGGAGTTGCTGAACGAAAGAACAGGTCACTCATAGAGATGGCGAGGTGCATGGTCAAAAGTCAGGCTTTACCACATAGTTTCTGGCTTGAGGCTGTCATGTGTGGAGCATATGTACTGAACAAGTGTCCCACTAAAGCGTTGCAGTCTACACTCCATATGAGGCTTGGCATGACCGCAAGCCATCTGTTGCTCATCTGCGTGTTTTTGGTTTTTTGGCATATGCATTAGTGCCTGAACAACATCGTAGAAAATTGGATGATAAGGCAGTAAAATGTATTTTTGTTGGGTACAGTTCTGAAAGTAAAGGCTATCGTCTGTATCATCCACAGACTAAACGCATTCTGGTTAGCCGTGATGTTGTCTTTGTGGAAGATGCTATTCAGCCATTGCTTTCATGTACTAAGGAGACATCTGTTAGCTCCAAAGACATGTATGATACTTTGATGCCTCTTTTTACAGGTGGACAGGCTAGTGCTGGTCCTAATGAGGCAACTTCTCAGCCTTTGCAGGTTTCATATGATGATGCAGATCATTCCATTTCTGATGTAGATTTACATGATGCACTTGTTGATGAGAGAGCTGATATTGAGCAGGCAAAAACTATGCCAAAATGGCTGGTGTAAACTTTGCGTGACAGCAAATTAGATGCACCTTTGTCATATCGTACTCGTTTAGGCTCTCATAGTGCCTCCTTTGCATCAGATTGCTATGCTATGGCTGCATCTAGTCTCTGTGATGAGAATGAGCGTGTTTCTTTTGATGAAGCACAAAATTCAGAAAATTGGATGGCTGCTATGCAATTTGAATATGATGCTATAATGAAGAATGGTACATGGTCTTTATGTGACTTGCCTCCTGACAAGAAGGCCATTGACACTAAGTGGGTATACAAGCTGAAGCGTAAACCTGATGGTATAGTTGACAGGTATAAGGCTAGGCTTGTTGCAAAGGGTTATGCACAGGAAAGAGGCATTGATTTTGATGAGACCTTTGCACCTACATGCCTTATGACTACTGTTCGGAGCATTTGTGCACTTGCAGCCCATCATGGTTGGAATGTACATCAGTTGGACATTAAAACAACATTTCTGAATGGTGACTTGCATGAAGAAGTGTATGTTTTTCAGCCCCGTGGCTTTGTGCAGAAAGGGCATGAAAACCAAGTGTGCAGGTTAAAGAAGGCGTTATATGGTTTAAAGCAAGCACCACGTGCTTGGTATGAGAAGATACATGCCTATCTGATTGCACATGGTTTTGAGAACAGTCCACCTTATATGTTAAGCGTGCTAATGATGTGCTTCTGATCATTGTTGTCTATGTAGACGACATGCTGCTCACTGGTCCTATTGAGAAGTATATTGCTCATTTCAAGGCTAATTTGCATGCCTCATTTGAGATGTCTGATTTGGGGCATTTGCATCACTATTTGGGCATTCAGTTTATGCAAGTTGATGGTGGAATGGCTTTGTGTCAAACGAAATATATTGACACATTATTGCAGCGTTTTGGCCTTGAAGACTGTAAGCCTATTGCCACTCCTATGGAGACAGGTTTACGATTGAGTCTTCATGATGCTGCAGATGCATTTGATGTTGTTCTCTATCAGCAGGCTGTTGGATGCTTGATTTACTTATGCATTACTCGGCCAGATATTCAGTTTGCTGTCTCACAGATGAGCAGGTTTATGCATTGCCCAGGAGTCACGCATTGGAAAGCGGTTAAGCGCATCTTTCGCTACTTGAGTGGTACTCGGCTACTTGGGTTGTTTTATCCCAAGGGGGGATCACTACCGCCATATTTGCATGCTTTTTCTGACTCAGATTGGGCTGGTTGCTATGACACTCGTGTGTCCACCAGTGGTTTTTGCTTCATGCTTGGTAGCTCATGTATATCTTGGTTGAGCAAGAAGCAGCCTACTGTGGCCACTTCCAGTTGTGAGGCTGAGTATAGGGCAGCTTTCACAGCGACTGTTGAGTGTGTGTGGCTCAGACTCCTTATGGTTGATTTGGGTGTTGGCCAGTCTTCTGCCACCACCATCTTCACTGACAGTCAGAGCGCATTGGCAGTTGCGAGGAACCGTGTGTTCCATGCTCGCACTAAGCACATTGAGGTGCATTATCACTATGTCAGGGAGAGGTTCTCTGCTGGGGAGATCAACTTGGCATATGTGCCCACGCAGGAGAACATTACAGACCTTTTCATGAAGGCTCTGCCTAGGGAGAAGTTTGAAGCTTTCCGCAAAGCTTTGGGCTTACTTCCTTTTGTGGAGTGATTTCCACATAGCTTGGCACTTCCTTGTACATGAGTGCCAGCTCCTTGTTCACCGCATCACTCCCAGGGGGGATTTGTTGATATATTTAGGTAGTGATGTGTGTGAACACTCTAGGACCGCCGGGGCACTTTTTTCCCTCTTTAGGAGGTTTTTTTTCCCCGGCTTGTATATACGCCTATTGCTCGAATGGGCTACTTATCTTTGTACATTCTCTAGTAATACATTCAGTATTGTGTGTTTGTGCTCCAAGCTTCTTCTTCTTCCTTGTGCTGTTCGCGTGCTTCCGCAGACGTTTATCTCCAACAATACTGCAGTATTGTTCGGCAACAATTTACTGCATTCATCGTTTTTAGGTGCAAGTTTAGCCAATTTCGCCACTAAAGTCAAGAAAGGGCTCTTAGATTTTGAGCTAAGTAATCGGTTTAGAGATATCTTAGGACCGAAAAGTTGGCAAAGTGACCATACGGCCCAGGAACATCAAGAAATACTTCCCCAAAATTCAGGCAACATTAGTTTGCAGCAACAACAAGAACATCATCATCAACAACAACAACAACAACAACAACAACAACAACAACAACAACAACAACAACAACAACAACAACAACAAGAACAACAACAACAACAACAACAGTAGCAACAGATTATTCCACTGTGTCCGGTGCGAGCTGGAGTTACATACACAAAATTTGGAGGTTTTCTGGGAGATGATCCCGATGTGCGTGCAGACATTTGAAAATTTTTATGCAGTTTTGAATTACCCAACTATAAAGCCATTATGTTCCAGTCAACTTTGGTTAATGAAGCTGCACGCTGGTTAATCGAGTATCACTTGAATCATTTTCGGTAGTACGATGATGTGAAGGATGCATTTCAACAACGATTTCGGTTAAAGAAAAACCCAGCAGAAATTTTTGATTACCTGTAGAATAATAGGCAGAAGCCGCACTAGAATGTACAAGACTATGCCACTGTATTTCGGACTCATTTACGACAGTTACCACCAGTGCATGCCAATTTACCAGATGACTTCATTACTTGGTGGTTCATAAACAGATTAAATCCCCAACTGAAACAGATCATGATTATACAATGTGTGGGAGGAATGACCTTGGATGCCATCATCGCCATGGCTTTACAGTTAGAAAATAAAGTGGGTGGATTCACTGAAGATTTAGAGTGGTTGAAGGCATCCAAGCATTCAAATGAGGATCCTCTGAAACAAATTTACTGTACTAAATGTAAAAATACGGGACACAACAGCTCAACATGTGCTTTGAATCAGATGTATTGCACTGTTTGCCATAGAACGGACCACACTACGGAGACCTGTCCTTATAATGCAAAGGTACAGAGCAAAGCGGTGTTCAATGCTATCATTGAGGAACAAGAGCAACCGGCCAGTCACTACGTACCACCACAAATGAGGAATACTCCCTACCAAGGATACAAGAATTATAGAGGAGCGCAGTCAACTAACTTTGGACAAACTCAGTGGAATGTGGGTCTCTCAGGTGAAGCTGCATCTCCTCCACCACCTAAATGTCATTTTTGCGGTGAAATAGGGCATATCCGTAGGTACTGTAAAGATGCGGCTGAGTATGATAAAAGGAAAAAGGAACAACAACACCCGATGGCGAACATGGTGTACATTTTAGTAGTCGATACCCAAACAGCAGTGGTGCAAACACGCTCGGGAAAGCAATTACAGCCAGCTCCGGAGATTTTTGAACCTAGAATTTGTGAACAACAACGGATGTTTACTAAAGCAAGCAAGTGGGCAACCCAGGAACAAACTGTTTTTCCTGACCCAGTTCCGGTGACGCAACAAAGCATACCGCAAGTAGTACCGGAAGGAAGAGATCTGACCCAAACAATACCGGAGTCCCCACCGGACTCTGTACCAGAAACAACAAAATTTGACCTGGTGTAGGATGTGTTATCCAAGGCGTCAATTACACTACCATTGGGACAATTATTGGCTTCGGTCCCTGGTGTGCGCCAACAATTCCAACAATAAGTCAGTCCAGGACCCTCATGTGCTCCTTTGAAAGCAACAATCCAACCCGAATTGGACTCGATGGTGGACCATACGGTGCCCTTGATTACGGTCTAATATAAGAATCATAAAATAACCCAAGTATTAATTGATGGAGGATCTGGAGTAAACATTGCAACAGCTGCACTTTGTCAACAGATGGGATGGATGCACATCGAAATTGTCTAATTTTTTGTCTGTATGGCTGATCAATACTAAGTTCATCCGATTGGATTGGTGCGAGACATTTCTATTACTCTTCAAGGAGCTGTATTTAAAATGACCTTCGTTGTTCTGGAATTACCAGACTCCAACCTTGATTATAACCTGTTCTTTGGACGACCATGGTTAATGCAAGCTAAGGTAGTTTAGGATTGGTCAATGCATGAATTGATTTTTAAAAATAACCACCGAAAATATGTCGTTCCACTAGACGACATGAAGCCTTGTGACTTGCATGCACGACCATATGTAGTCGAACCTGTACACATGTTGGATGGCCTTTCAGATGATGAAGAGGAAGCTTTTCTCAAAGCCAATAAGGAGCTAGTGGCACTCGGAACTGTGGACTTACAAACGATTGTAGATAACTGGAGTCCGGCGGCCTATACGGTAGTACCACTGACTGGTGAACCAGAATCAAGTGCAACATCGACCTTGGATGATATGACGCTACAACAATTGCTTCATCCAGTTGATGACTTTGGTATGCCCCGACAGTTCTACGTACCGGAAGACCAATTCGTTACTTGCAACTTAGGTGATGAAGCCAATCCGCGGTCAGTGAAGATCAAGGCGGGACTATCAGAGACCTTCCAAGATAACTTATTGCAGTTACAACGTGAATTCTTTGATGTATTTGCTTGGGATTATCGTGATATGAAGGGGTTGGATCTACACATCTATCAACACCGAGTTATGCTAAAACCAGATGCTCGGCCTATTAAACAACCCAGCTATAGAATGAATCCTCACTATGCAGCCGAGGTCAAATTAGAACTCGATCGATTGCTGAAGGTTGGGTTTATTGTCCCTATTGAGCATGCACAGTGGATTTCCCCCATTGTCATAGTCCCTAAGAAGAATAAGCAATTACGAATATGCATGGACTACCGGAAGTTGAATGCAACAATCATACTTGATCCATTCCCTCTTCCATTTTTGGATACAATGTTAGATGATGTGGCAGGTGGTGAGATGTACTCCTTTTTGGATGGATATAGTGGTTATAACCAAGTACAAATGGCGGAGCAAGACATTCCAAAGACAACATTTATAACCAATTGGGGCATCTATGTGTGTACATTGATGTGGTTTGGTCTGCGAAATGCTCCAAGTATGTTTCAACACTGTATGTAGGAAGTATTCTCTCCTTATCTAACTACATTCATGAGAGTTTACTTGGATGACTTCTCCTTATCCGGTGATACTTCGGCGCATCTGTATCATTTATGGTGTTGTTTCTTAAAGTGTCGAGAATACCGTTTGTGCTTAAACCCAAATAAATCTGTATTCTCTATATCTTGTGGCAAGTTTCTAGGGCACATTATCTCAAAACAGGGGATCCAAGTTGATCCAGACAAGGTGAAGGCAGTACTGGAGGCATCTGATCCCAAGACACCCAAAGAAGTGATGCGCTCCTTGGGCCAAATCTGGTGGCATGGGTGAAATTTGCGGTGGCTTGCTCATCTGGCCACGTCCCTCAATCGACTGACAACCAGTAATCCTCGCTAGTTTGAATGGACTGAAGCCTGTCAGTTGTCTTTTGATCAGTTGAAATCACTGTTAACGTAGGCACCTATTTTACAAGAGCCAAATTGGGAACTCCCATTTCACATCTTTGTGGATGCGTTCGATATTGCAATTGGCAGCGTGCTGATGCAGCAAATGGAGAAATGGTTCCGACCATTGTATTATGCGAGTCGCAGATTAGCTCTGGCAGAGCGCAATTATTCAGACACCGAACATGAATGTCTCGGATTAGTGTATTCGATGAAGAAATTCCGGCATTATTTACTAGGACGCCGTTTCACCTTCCATGTTGATCATGCAGCCTTGGTGTACGTTGTTTGCCAACAACATCTGGGAGGACGGTTAGCAAGATGGGTATTGTTGCTCCAAGAGTTTGAATATTCTATAGTACATCGACCAGGGTCCGCACACGTGCTTGCTGACTTTTTATGTCAGTTAGGTTCCGGTGAACTTTCGAAAGGAGTTGATCATACCACACCTGCTATCTATGCAACAGAGATGGTACAGGATGATCAACAAGAATTGCCAGTAAAATCCTCCTATTATGACACTTTGATGCTTTTCTTAACCAGTGGATGTCCTCCCGACACGACCTCTCCTGGTGCTCGACAAAAATTGGCCATGTATAGTCAACGATTTTGGCTAATTGTAGGGCAGTTATATTATATGGATCACTCGGGAGTGCTGTTAAGATGTGTTCCACTGCATGAAACTGCTTTAGTAATAACAATGGCTCATTCTGCCTAGCTGGAGGTCATTTTGCAGTTGACCTAACACGCCGAAAGATTCTGCAGAGTGGCTTATGGTGGCCTACTATGTACCATGATGTGACCATGTATGTGCAACATTGAGATGCATGTCAACGTTCAGATCAACCTTTACAAAGACATTTCTTTCCGCTCCAACCAGTTTTGCCTCTCGAACCCTTTCAGAAATGGGGCTTGAATTTTATCGGATCGATTACACCTCCTGCAACACTTACCAGTAACTGATATATTCTTACATGCACGGATTACGCGACTCAGTGGGCCGAAGCTTGGGCTCTATGGTCAGCCACAGCTGCTGCGGTCGCTAAATGTTTGATGAAAGATATTTTTCCATGCTACGATTTACCCTTGGAGATTGTGACTGATCAAGGTACGCACTTTGCTAGCATATTAATGCAAGTGCTTACTCACACCTTCCTAATTGTGGATAAGTTCAGTTCCCCCTACTATCCACGAGCGAATGGCCTCGTCGAGAGCACAAACAAATCTCTGTTGAACATTTTAAAGAAACTAATATTGGATTGCCCGGAGAGATGGGATCAATTCCTACCTGCGGTATTATGGGCTTACCGTACAACATATAAAGTGGCGACCGGAATAACTCCCTTCAAGTTGGCATATGGTTTGGAGGCGATTGCCCCTATGGAACTGGTGGTTCGTAGTCTGCGAGTGGCATTAGAGCAAAAGTTACTATTGGAAGAATCATCCCCTTTCCAATTGGATGCTTTACGGTCTCTGGATGACCAACACCTCAAGAGTTTCTGGTGTTGCAGGAAGTTCAACTCAGACAAGCAAGAACCCACGATCATTTCCTTAAAACCCACGTTTTTATGATAAACCAATTAGTGCTCTTTTATAATGCTAAATCTAATAGATCCACACGAAAGTTTAAACTGCACTGGTGTAGTCCCTACCGTATTGCCGAACAAGTGGGACTAGTGACTTTTCGGTTATCCACCTTAAATCGTACCCTTCTCCCTAAGGCAATCAATGGATCGAAGCTTCGTCCCTAGTATTCTCCGTCTTCTTCCTCGTGATGATTGATCGGTCTTTTCATTCCACCTCTGTTTTTTCCCACTGTTTTGACTTGTCATTCTTTTCCTAATTGCGTGTTTCGGTTGACTGACTCACATAATATTTTTGTTTTCTTACCTAACCATGATTAGTAATCGCCTTCTGTGTCTTCAATTATGTTAATGCGTTGCATGTCACCATTATGTCTGTATATTTCCAATACTGTGTTATGATTATGTTTCTTTCCGCATGATTCCTTCAACGTTTCTACTTAATCCTATTCTTCACGCCGTTTTTTGCTATTGCATCCTTGTGTGCTTGTGAACTCTGTGTTACCTGTACCATTCTGTATTTCTGTCTGCGCCATGGAAGCTCTGGCTAACATTGTCACCTTTCGGGATGGCCTCACTCCGGAAGTGAGCGAGTATCTACGTGTCCGTGGCCTCCTAGCCTTCGCGGAATTGCCTTGGCATTCAGTGGAGTGCCATCCCTTCTTTGCACAGATAATCTTTGCCATTGCTGCTATGCCTGCTACAGAACAACGTTGGCCGCTCGCATGTATTAACCCTCGCGTCGTAGTTACCCTTAGTACCGTCGTTGAGGGATTCCGTCTCCCTCATGAGGGTCTCATCGATGGACCTCTCTTACCCATGGCCACCATGAAAGAACTCTTTCCCTGCCTCTCATCCAATGAGTTTGCCATTTTATGTTGTCCTGAACCGGAATGTACCACACTCCAATTCCTTGTCACTGCCCTGAATCTCCAAAAACGCACATATGGCATTTCTCGCCCCTTTTACTCAATGATTGACACCAGAGCGAGAGAAGCGGTTAATATTGCTTCCTTCTTTTTTTAGCACATTCACCGGGAATTCTCGGCCGTTACTAGGCAATTGGCCAAGCACGAGATACCCCGCACTCGCTTGCTGCACCTCCTGGCTTTCCTTCTCCCGACAATTCAAGCCACGCAACCTCCTCTAGTGCCTACGATTCTATTACATGAGGAGTCGACACAAATGATGGAGATCGACGACGATGCGGAACTTTTGAAGTTCTTCACAGGGAAATGCCACAAATTGAGCCCCTCCCATAGTAAGGCCTTGTCATCCTCCATCGTGCAAGTGCAGGATACGGCTTCGTCGGCTCAGATTTTATCTGCCCCATGATCTCCCCCACCATCTCCCCGAGATCAAGCTCATCCTGATAATGTTATTGACAAAGTTCAACCTACTAATACGGTTGTGCTGCTCGAGTCCAATCCATAGGAGTCCGTGCTTGTGATCATCCACACCTAGAGAAGGAGACCGCACAACCTGATGCTTCAGATCTTGTGGTAACAACCCTTGCCCTGCTTTCTACCTCCCAAAATCCACCTCTACCTCTGTCTCCATCCAAGGTGCCATTGCTGCCTAGCCTTCCCTCCTCTCCATGTCATTCAGTAGTCCATCCCCTTCCCTCCTCACCGGATTATTCCCCTCCCTTGTCATCTGCCACTTTTTCCACTAACACTTCTCAGTCCATCTCCACTTCGATTATCCCTGATTCATTGGCCCAACTAGCTCATATCAGTAACTTCCTCATCCATCTCTCCACCCATCTTCCCCATCACCTTCAAGTGGCCCAACACTCCCTGCGGCAGCAGTACCAAGCCAAAGTGGATATACTAGAAGCCGATATTGCGCCACTTCAAGAAGAAGTGCTTACCGCTAAAGCTGAAGCCAGTTCCTACGAGGAGCAGATTTGTTGTCTGCAAGCGGAATTGAAAAACAAAGATGCAATCATTGCCGATCGTGATAATGAGATTAGTAGATTGAAGGAGACGATGATTGACAAAGAAGATGCCATGACATCTTTGGGCAACCATCTCGAGACTACACGTGCAGATCTAGCTATGGTGGAGTAGAAAGGACAAGAAATGGCAGACCTGGCTATGCAAGTCACCACTGAGTTAAAGACAGTATCAGACAAACTCTTCCAGAAAAGTCGTTCTTTTGAAGACGAGATTGGCCAAAATATTCAATTGAAGAAGACATTGAAGCTATTCAAAAGGAAAGACAAGACTGTTACAAAACAATGTAGTTCCAATCTCAAGAACTCGAGTGCAAGGAAAAGCAGTTAGGAATTTAGGCCGAGCGTTTGTCGAGGATTGATGCAGAAGTCGTAGAAAGGAAGTTACGCAGAGATGCCACTCTTGCTAATCATTTTTACTTACAAGAAGCCTTCCTGCACACTCAGACTGAGTCATTGATCAACCTGTTGA
>MU260205.1:0-260000 GCA_020310875.1 Ceratopteris richardii | reverse complement strand
AGAATGACTCTTGGGTTGAAAGTGAATGTAGGAAGGTCAAACTGCCATATGACTTGGAAGAAGAATTTCCATGTCCCACCAAGGAGCAACGAAGCACAATTGAAGACATCAAATCAGATGATGAGGACACCATCAACTTGGAAGAGTTTAGAGCATGGAAATCAAAAGTCAAGGTCAATATGAAGAGGTTGGAGAACATACCTCTATCATCCAACCAAGCCTTAAGGAGATCACCAAGACAGAGTAAGAAGCCAATCAGATATGGGTATGATACTTCATTAGTCACTAAGCATTCTATTTATCTTGCTAAGGATTCATAACTTGAAGAAGCTTCTTCATATGAATAAGCAAGTACCAAAGCAGAATGGAAGGAGGCTATGGACGGAGAAATAGAAGCACTCCAAGAGAATGACACTTGGGAGCTAGGTGGATTTACAAAATCAAAAGGAACTTAGATGGATCCATAAATAGGTACAAAGCTAGGCTTGTGCCTAAGGGTTTTGCACAAACACATGGAGTAGCCTATGAAGAAACCTTTTCACCAGTGGCTAAGATGCCAACCATCAGAGTATTGGTAAGTGTACTTGCATCTAGAAATTGGAATATGTATCAACTAGATGTGAAATTTTTTTTTCTCAATGGATGGATTTCAAAGGAGGTTTACATGGCTCAACATCCTGGCTATGAAGATCCAAGCAAGGCAAATCATGTATGAAAATTAAAGAAAGCTCTTTATGGTTTGAAGCAGTCTATGTTTGTGCTCCTCTTTGATTTTGAGTGTGTGTGTGTGAGCTCTCTTCTTATCTCCTTCCTCATGAAAACCTAGCCTCACCATAGGAAATGTATGATAGTTGTTCATAGGTGCTCGATAAGCCTAGTTGGCTTCTTTTGGGTAACTTATTATATGTAGTGGAGTAAGTGATTCACTATGCAGGTAAACAAGTCAGTACTTGCAATTTTATGAGATTTTGACACTAGTCATATGCTCATTTTGCAAAGGATACTTTGGGAAAATATTTCTAGATTTTTGCTTTTGTTAACTATAGAGCTAGGTTGCATTTATTCAATCAAATAATTAAAAATACCGAATATGTTCATTTTATTCGGGGTTGTCCAAATAAACACCAAAAAAAATGGACAGGGATACACTTTTGATAGAAAAGCTTTCGATCGAAAATTCTTTCGAAGAAAAAGATTTCGATCAAAAGAATTTTGATTGAAAGTTTCTTTCGATCGAAACTTTATGATCAAAAACTCATTTCACACATGTTTGAGAGTCTAGAGAGCTCTAATCCTACCATAGAGATTTTTCTTCAAGGGTAAAATTAGTGTTTTTGTTTCATAGATTTGAAAGTACGTGTATGCATATGTGTGTATGTATGTGCATGTCATACACACATATGCTTACACACACAAACATGCACACATATATACACACAAAATCATACACACACACACACATATAGATACTTGCACATACACACACACATACACTCACATGCATACATACACGCATATGGATACATACATAGACACATGTATACACACACATGCACATACATACATACATATGCATATACACACATGCACATACCTACATATGTATATACACACATGCACATGCATACATATGCATACACACACATGTGCATACATACTTACATGCATTCATACACACACATGCATATGTATACATACATACACACATGCATATGTACATATACATAGATACAAATAGATACACACAATAAATCGACTTGAGCCTAAAAAAAAGTGAAGTTAAGGATTCAAATGATTCAAGTTAACAATTGATAATGATCCCTTTTTAATGGGAAATTTCTACCTTCATACTTAGCTCAAAATCAATCAACCTTCAAAATAACCTATAAAAATATAAATAAGTAAAAATTCATTATTATGTGCTTGAAAAAATATTAAACTATATCATAAAAAGTAAATTTTTTTATTACATGTTTACATCTCTTTTGTCATAAGTATCAAAAGTTCCAGTGCATAAGTCGATTTCTATCAAAACTTGGCCATAACAAGTCCCTCCAGATGCCATTATCTCAATAAGCCTATTTCTTTCCTCCCAACAAGTCCCTCTTGATGTGATTGTCTTGATGGCAATATCTCAGCTTAGAGAAGGTTCATGTTGTATCAATACAATACAATGTCCTAAAGAAGATCTATGGATATGTGAAGTTGTATTGTATTAATACAACATGAACCTTCTGTTAGCTGATATACATTGTCCAAGATGCCATTGATCTTCACTTATTGATACCTTTGCAACCCTTGAATTATCAAAAAGAACATAAAACCTTTTTCAACAATTACAATAGTTTTTAATTCACAATCATATACACACATGCACATACACAATCATATTTAATTTTCACTTGCAATCATATAACATACATGCACATACACATACACACTTGCATACATGTACTTTCATGCGCACATACATATACACATGCATACACGTACTTTCATGCACACATACACATATACATATACATATAGATACTTGCACATATACATATACACACGGCCACACATATACACTCACATGCATACATACACACATATGCATACATACTCACATGCATACATACACACATGTATATGCACATTCATTATTATATGCTTGAAAAAATACTAAACTATATCATAAAAAGTAAAATCTTACCTCTTTGCATCTTTTTTATCGTAAGTATCCCACGATTAAGTGCATAAAACGACTTCTATCAAAACTTCATCATTCCTCTCGATGCTATTGGCTCAACAAGTCGATTTCTTTCCTCCCAACAAGTTCCTCTTGATGCTATTGTCTTGATGCCAAGGCCCAACATCTCAGCTAAGAGAAGGCTCTTGTTGTATGAATACAATACAACTTTCTAAAGAAGATCTATAGATCTATGAAGTTATCTTGAATGGATACAACAAGAACCTTCTCTTAGCTCATATGCAGCCCTAGATGCCTTTGATCTTCACTTATTAATACCTTGTGAACCCTTGAATTATAAAAAAACATAAAATCTTTTCCAACAATTGCAATAGTTTTTAATTCACAATCATACACACACATATACATGCACATACACAATCATATTATATTTTCACTCACAATCATATAACATACACACACATACACATACACATAGTATTGTGAAGTAAGAATCAATATTGATTCAAACAATCACAATACATTTTTATTCACAATCATACACACACATACATATATTATTGTTAAGTAAGAAGTAATGTTGAATCAAACAATCACAATATATTTCATTCACAATTATACACTCAAATACACATACATGTACTATTGTGAAGTAAGAATTAATATTGATTCAAATAATCACAATAGGTGCTTACTCACAATCATACACACACATACATATACTATTGTGAAGTAAGAATCAATGTTGAGTCAAACAATCACAATAGTTTTTAATTCACAAACAAATATGTTTTTCTTTACGATTTAAGTACGAAAGTAAATATTTATACCAAGAGTTTATACTTTGTTCTATCTACGACACTGTAAAAAACAAAGTAACTCTTATGAAAATGAGTCTACTTGTGTTCTTTTATAAAAAATTATTCGACCAAATTTGTTTCGATCGAAATCTAATTCGATCGAAGACTTTTCAACCAATAAAATTTTTGATCAAAAGCTAGTTCGATAAAAAATAATCAAATTATCGTGCAAAAAGTATTCGCTCATCTCCGAATAAGTTGATGTGGCACTAAATTATTCGATTGAATAATGCAAGGTTGCCGTAAAATTCCATAATTATTCATGAATAAATGAATTGTTGAATAAGGAATAATGCAATCTAGCTATAGAGTGGTTAATTTACTCCTTGATACACTTATTGGTTCGAGCATATTTATTCTCACATAATCCTTTTGGTTGGTCATTACTGTACAATAATTCATTTTTCTAGGAAGACTATTGAATTCTCTTCTAGAATCTAACACTTCTTCATCCTTCTTTGAGCCTTAGTGGTGTTTGAACTCTTCTAGCTCCATTGTCATTCTATTCAGTTCTCTATCATCATGGCATCAAAGGTCTCAGGCATGTCTTGTGGATGAGGGTCTAGTTCCAATGTTCCGAGGAGGATCTATAACTTGCAAGGCAAAGACCATTTTGAGATCTAGAAATTTGATGGCACATACTTTGCTCTATGGAGGAATTATATTAAAGATGTGCTGATTCAGAGGAGGCAATGGAAGCTAGTAAATGCAATCTCAAAGAAGCTGCTAACATGGATGAAGATGATTGGGATGAGTTAGATGAAATTGCTAGGTCTACCATTTGATTGCACTTAGAAGATAATATTTACTTTATAGTATGGACTGTGAAAGTGCAGAGGAGTTTTGGAAGAATTTATGGAATACATTTGAAAAATAAACGGCATAAAAAAAAAGTGTTTGTGATGAGAAAGTTATAAGATCTTTCCATGAAGGATACATACAGTGTTGTTGCCCATATAAATGCGTTTGATGATATATTCTCCTAGTTAGAGGCTCAGAAAATGGACATGTATAATGAAATGAAAGCACTCTTGTTGCTTTTCACCTTGTCATCATCATGGGATACATTTTTCACAGCTATTAGCAATAGTGCACCTGGTGGTAAAGTGGTTTCTAATGACATATGTGGAGCACTTTTGAGTGAGGTGATTCATAGAAAATCTATGGTTGGAACTCACAGTGGAGATGCATATAATGTTCATGATTCTTACCAAGGAAAGAATCAACAATGTGGCACGAGCAAGAACAAGGAAAGTAATGTTCAACAAAATAAGAGTAGAACTAAATCAAAGAAGAGGGTTATCAAATGCCATTATTTTCATAAGAAAGGACATATGAAGAAAGATTGTTATGCATTAAAGAATGCTAAAGGTAAAGGGCAAAATGTTGATGGGCATGTTAAGCACTTACCTGCACCATCTACTTCAACTCTGAAGATTGAAGAAATCAATGCTATTTCTGATGATGCTGATGTGTTGACACTTGACAGTATTGTGTCTACCAAGGCTCTTATGGCTCATCCTCTTTCCCCCACATGGCTGCTAGATTCTCGTGCTTCTTTCCATGTGACACAACATGGAGAGTGGTTCTCTAGTTATGCAACAAAGTCTCTTGGTATTGTGAAACTTGATGATTCTTATCAGTGTGAGGTTGTTGAGATTGGAGGTGTGGTTTTGTAGTTCATTGATGGTTCAAAATTTACTATGCATAATGTACGCCATGTACCTCATTTATCACATAGTTTGATGTCAGATGATCAACTTGATGACCTTGGTTACAAGGTGTTCTTCTATGCTCAATCCTTTTGCATATCCAAGGGCAATATGGTTATTCCAGAAGGATGCAAAGTTGGCTGACTTTATCCTTTTTTTGTATCATAGAAAGACCACTTGTTAGCTGTTATTGAATAGCATATGGCTTGTATTTGGCATGGTTGTTTGGGCCATATATCTCATTGTGGAATGAAAAAACTCTCACATTATGGCTACTTACCTACGCTATCTTTCTCTTATTTTTCATTTTGTGAGCATTGTCAATATGGAAAGCAAACTAGAAATGTGCATCGAATGCACATTGACTCTTCAATTCAGCCTTTAGAGCTAGTTCATACAAATGTGTGTGGTCCTATGCCCACAAGGTCATTAGGTGGTTCTCTTTACTTTGTCACTTTCATAGATGATGCTACTAGAAAAGTTTTGGCATATTCTATCAAATCAAAAGATGAGGTATTCCCTACTTTCAAAAAATGGCTTGCTTTTTTTGAGATTTGAAGAGGAACTAAGCTCAAAGATTTACATTTAGATAATGGGGGTGAGTATACCTCACACGAATTCAACCTTTTTTTGCCAATCTAGAGGAATTCATAGTTTATAGCTCCTTATACCCCTGTACAGAGTGGTGTAGCTGAAAGGATGAATAGAATAATTGAGGATAGAGTAGTCTCAATGTTGCATCATGCAAACCTTTCACAAAGCTTTTGGGAAAAAGTAGTATTGACTGTAGTTCATGTGATTAACCTTTCACCAAATACTGCCAAAGGTTTGAAAGTGGCACAAGAGTTATGGATAGGGAAGCCACCATATTATGATCATTTTTTAGTTTTTGGGTGTGAATCATATGTTCATATACCCAAGAATCATAGACAAAAGTTGGACCATAAGTCAAAAAAATGCATTTTTCTTGGATATGGTCGAGAAGGACGATTTATATATCGCTTATGGATCTTGAAACATGGTCAATAATCAGATTTAGTGATGTCATTTTCAATGAGTCTAAGATGCATAAACATCCTATTAAGGACGTTGAAGTGAGAAGAGTGGTGTTTGAGGATACTTGTCCTCTAGTTAGCATGCATAAAAATGTTGCACATAGGGACATTCAAGAGAATGTCCGATCAAATGAGTCTACAAATGTTTGCATTCAACAACCATTGAAAGGCTTTTGCACGTGTCTCACATCCACCTGATAGATATATTCTAGGTTTAGATTTTGTTGTACTTATATATGCCATTGAGCCTTCTTGCTATAGATAAAACACTAGAGATGCTAACGTCAGATGGAGGGGGAGAATATTTCTCCCATGAATTGGATCTTATCTACAAGAGAAAGGTATCTAGAGAGCAATAACAACCAGGTACACCCTAGAGCAAAATGGAGTGGCAGAGAGAAGGAATAGGACCATAGTTGAAGTTACAAGGTCTATGCTTAATGAGAAAAAATTACCAAATTATTTGTGGGTAGAGGTTGTATCTACAACCACCATCAATAGACTCCCATCAAAAGCATTGGATGGGATGACACCCTATGAAGCATGGAATAGAAGAAGACCTATCATTGATCATTGCAAGATATTTGGGTGCATAGCTTATGCACTTATTCCATCACAAAGTAGAGGTAAAAGGGATCCTAAAGTAGAGAAATGTGTGTGATTTACTAGATGGATGTAGAGAATCCATTTTTAAATGATTGGATATCTAAAGAGGTATATATGGCTCAACCTCTTGATTTTGAAGTTTCATCATTCTTTTAACATGTATGGAGGTTAAAAAAGGCCCTATATGGTCTAAAGCAAGCCTCAATGGCATACAATCATAGGCTTGTCACCTATTTGCAAGATAAAGGATTCATGGTTAGCAAAGTAGATCCTTCACTCTTCATTAAGAGGAATCAATTTAAAGTCATATACCTTTGCATATATGTTGATGATATAATAATCATAGGTATTGATAAAGATTCAAATGAAAGAAGAATTCAAGATTAGTTACATAGGGCAACTCACATAATATAGGGTTGGAAGTAGTATACACAAAAAAAGGTATGTACCTCACTGAAAGAAATTACATCAAAGATATGCTTGCTAAGTTCAACATGCAGAACTAAAAGGTTGTACATACATCCACAGAGATGAATATGAAGCTAAGTGCTCGTGAAGGAGAGCAAATTGAAGAAGAATAATTATCAAAGTTTAGTGGGTAGTATGAACTAAGCCACATTCACTAGAGTGGAAATTTGCTAAAGTGTAACTATGCTCAACGAATTGATGCATACTTCTAGGAAACCTCACATGGAGGTAGCTGAGAGGGTACTCAAATACCTCAAGAAAACGATCAATCAAGGTCTATACTACCCATATATATATATATATGATATATACCAAACTCTTCTTTGATGTAGACTGGGTAGGTTCTAAAGATGAAAAGAGAAGTAGATCAGGATATCTCACCTATGCACATACAAAACGTATCTCATGGTCTCCAAAGAAGCAACCTACTATGGGTTCTCATCAAATGAAGCTAAATATGGACCATTGACTAATGCAACTCAAGAAGTAACGTGGATCAACACCTTCTGTTCTAATTTAGGTATGAAGACTTCTACTCCTCATATTTTCGGGGAAAATATTGGCTCATTACATCTTTCTAAAAGTAAAGGCTATCCTCTGTATCATCCACAGACTAAACACATTCTAGTTAGCCATGATGTTGTTTTTGTGGAAGATGCTATTCAACCATTGCTTTCATGTACTAAGGAGACATCTGTTAGCTCCAAAGACATGTATGATACTTTTCTACCTCTTTTTACAGGTGGATAGACTAGTGCTGGTCCTAATGAGGCAACTTCTCAGCCTTTGCAGGTTTCATGTGATGATGCAGATCATTCCATTTCTGATGCAGATTTACATGATGCACTTATTGATGAGAGAGCTCATATTGAGTAGGCAAGAACTATGCCAAAATGGCTGGTGCAGACCTTGTGTGATAGCAAATTAGATGCACCCCTGGCATATTGTACTCGATCAGGCTCTCATAGTGCCTCTTTTGCATCAGATTGTTATGCTATGGCTGCATCTAGTCTCTGTGATGAGATTGAGCCTGTTTTGTTTGATGAAGCACAAAATTCAGAAGATTGGATGGCTACTATGCAATCTGAATATCATGCAATAATGAAGAATGGTACTTGGTCTTTATGTGACTTGCCTCCTGGCAAGAAGGCCATTGGCACTAAGTGGGTATACAACCTGATGCTAAAGTTGATAGGTATAAGGCTAGGCTTGTTGCAAAGGGTTATGCACAGGAAAGAGGCATTGATTTTGATGAGACCTTTGCACCTACATGTCGTATGACTAGTGTTTGGAGCATCCATGCACTTGCAGCCCATCATGGTTGGAATGTACATCAGTTAGACATTAAAACTGCATTTTTGAATGGTGACTTGCATGAAGAAGTGTATGTTTTTCAACCCCGTGGCTTTATGCAGAAAGGGCATGAAAACCAGGTATGCAGGTTAAAGAAGGCATTATATGGTTTAAAGCAAGCACCACGTGCATGGTATGAGAAGATACATGCCTATCTAATTGCACATGATTTTGAGAACACTCCAACTGAGAGCACCTTATATGTTAAGCATGCTAATGATGTGCTTCTGATCATTGTTGTCTATGTTGATGACATGCTGCTCACTGGTCCTATTGAGAAACATATTGTTGATTTTAAGGCTGATTTGCATGCCTCATTTTAGATGTCTCATTTGGGGCGTTTGCATCACTATTTGGGGATTCGGTTTATGCAAGTTGATGGTGGATTGGCTTTGTGTCAAATGAAATATATTGACACATTATTGCAGCGTTTTGGCCTTGAAGACTATAAGCCTATTGCCACTCCTATGGAGACAGGTTTATGATTGAGTCTTCATGATGTTGGAGATGCATTCGATGCTGTTCTCTATCAGCATGTTGTTGGATGCCTGATTTACTTATGCATTATTGGGGCAGATATTGAGTTTGTTGTCTCACATATGAGTAGGTTTATGCATTGCCTAGGAGTCAAGCATTGACAGGTGGTTAAGCGCATCTTTCACTACTTGAGTGGTACTCGGCTACTTGGGTTGTTTTATCCCAAGGGGGGATCACTACCACCAAATTTGAATGCTTTTTTTGACTCTAATTGGGTTGGTTGCTATGACACTCGTGTGTCCACTAGTGGCTTTTGCTTCATACTTGGAAGCTCATGTATATCTTGGTTGAGCAAGAAGCAGCCTACTGTGGCCACTTCCAGTTGTGAGGCGGAGTATAGGGAAGCTCTTAAAGCGACTATTGAGTGTGTGTGGCTCAGACGCCTTATGGCTAATTTGGGTATTGGTCAGTCTTCTGCCACCACCATCTTCACTGACAGTCAGAGCACATTGGCAATTGCGAGGAACCCTGTGTTCCATGCTCTCACTAAGCACATTAAGGTGCATTATCATTATGTCCGGGAGAGGTTCTCTGCTGGGGAGATCAGCTTGGCATATGTGCCCACACAGAAGAACATTGCACACCTTTTCATGAAGGCTCTGCGTAGGGAGAAGTTTGAAGCTTTCCGCAAAGCTTTGGGCTTAATTCCTTTTGTGGAGTGATTTCCACATAGCTTGGCATTTCCTTATACATGAGTGCCAGCTCCTTGTTCACCGCATCACTCCGAAGGGGGATTTGTTGATATATTTAGGTAGTGATTGTTGTGAACACACTAGGACCGCTAGGGCACTTAATTTTTCCCTTTTTAGGAGGTTTTTTTCCCCCGACTTGTATATAGGCCTATTTCCCTAATGGGCTACATATCTTTGTATACTCTAGTGGTAATAAATTCAGTATTGTGTGTTGAGCTTCAAGCTTCTTCTTTTTCCTTGTGTTGTTTGCGTGCTTCCGTAGACGTCTAACTCCAACACAAAATCCCTGGTTGTGGTGAATTGCTTTCTAGTTGGATTATACAGAGTGTAGCCCATTTGAGTTGAATCATATCCAATTAACATAGCCTTGGTTTCCTTTTCATCCCATTTCCCTCTAACTTGTCAAGGTACATGTACATATGCTAAATGTAGCTCAGTGATGAGTAGCACCTCCTTTAATGTCAATCCGAGAAGACGTGAGGATGGTATGAAGACCACGAGCAAGTGGAAGCACAAGTGCGTGAGTGAGAAGCACACAAGCATGCACACACATACACGCACACGCGCACACGCGGCAAGAACAAAGAGAGTAAGACAATGGAATCACTTCTATTGCAACCAAGTTCTCATACAAGCTCAAACTACATGAAGCTAGCCCAAAAATGAGCTCTCTAGCTCTATTTATAGTTTTTGACTAGCTTTGGCCCTGTCCAGACCTAGTGTACGGCCTAGTTAAAAATTAGGTTCCAGGGCTTATTTGAGGGCTCAAACGAGATCTAAAAATTATGGAAATTGGCAGGCAACTACTTCTAAGGCTCCCCAAGCTCGAGGACTCCTCGGCTTGTACAAAATGGAGCTACAAAAAGGTGAAATGATATTTACAAGGGTTTTTAGTGATGAGAATCACTTAAAAATGATGTAAGGGTTTTGAAAAAAAAATGAAGGGTTGCCTTAGTGCTAGATCTGCATGTGTGTCCGTACTTGCTTCTTCCCGTATACTGTCAACACTCTCCCCCCCTAGCGTCTGTCGCCTCTGACATACCTTTGATCTGCGGGTTGATCAATATAGTTCTGGAGAATGTCAGCTCCCACATCATGTTCTTTGATTCGCAGCCCTTGGATCAGGTCTCTCTGCAGGGTATCCCAATTGACTGGGCCCGGTATGTCCGGCTGTGGCGTTGTGTAGAGTTCTGAGTGCATCGTTTGTTCGCATGCAAAGAGGTGTAACAAATGGGTGGGCCGTGGCGCGAACACCTCTGAGTGTGCTTCCCAGAACCTCGTGGTGAACATTTCATCGAAAGTTTGCTTGTAGCAGGTAGGGAGATATCTGACGCGTGCGTGCCATGCATAAGCAACTCGTATGCTCGGGGTGGTGCTCATATCATATAGCAGGTCATAATTACCATTCACGAACCCGGGAATCGGAGGTTGAGTATGACAGACATTTCGGAAAGTTTTGAGCACAACCTGCATCATATCGAAGATCTTGAGCATCATCTGGGCAGCCACATCTGGCATAGGGTGGAGGCGTGGAAGCCAATGTCTGATGGTAGCCATCATGTAGGCTACAGTAGGCGTGCCGTTTGGGGGTGCAATGGCAGGGTAATTGAGCCATTCTTTGCAATTGGCGTTGTTCTTGACTTTGATGGCGAATGACTTCCATGTTCTTCTCCGTTGCACTGGTCCATAGCAATTGTTATACTTCAAATGCATGGGTGCGTGGTCCCATGTCCGTAGCATCTCGGGATAGGTTTCCAATAGCTTTTGCCTCCAGATGGGTTGGTGTATTTTCCCTTTGCGCGCCTCCTCTGGAATGTCCTCAGGTTCAAATTGTGTTGCGAAAGTTGGGTACTTGTTGGTCTTACGTTTGATCTCGGCGTTGTAGTCTGCCAACAGTACAAAGTATGGCTTATATTGTAATTCTGAGCTGGTTATTAGTCTTCTAGGGGCCAGATGTCTGAAGTAGTCTGATTGAAGTATGGTTTCTTCAATGGTCTTCATGGCCAACGTCTGGTAGGAGATACGTTCTTCATGAGTCTGCCCCATTTCTTCTACCTGTTTCATCCATGCCGATGGGGGTTCCTCATAAGTGTCCTGTCCCTCCTCTGTGATTGTGCCTCCGGGAAAAGGTTGAGGCTCATAGTTCTCTTCAAATGCTTCCTCCACTGGAATGATAACTGCTTCTTCTTCTATGGGTTGCTCAGGTGGGGAAGGGGGTCGTTCATATTGTAGCAACTTAATCTTTAACTCGGCTACCTGCTGACGTAGCTCTAGTACTTCACTGGCTACTGATAATTCCGGCTCTGATGAGGTTGCAGCGTTGGTCATCTCTTTAGGTTCTTGTTGGTGTGGTGCAGGCACTTGGGCTTTCTGTAGGTCTTTGACTTGGTCAGCAAGCTGATCATGAGCTTCTAGGAGAGTGGAATAGGATTCTAATATTTGTTGTATATTCTCTGAGGGGATGGCTTGGAATTTAGCCGGGTCAATGGGTGCCCTGGAGTATTTTCCATAGCTCCTTCGAGGTTGTCTTGATTTTGTTGTTGTAGTCTTTTGTTTTCTTCTTGAGCAGCCGCTAAATGGCGTCGGAGTAGAGCCATGTTTCGTTGTAGTCTAGCGTTACGGGCTAGCTGATCTCTAAGTTGTTCTTCAGATACCCTACTCTTCTCTGCATGTGTGGACTCGAGCTCCATCTGATATTGTTGGAGGGTAGTCATCTCCTGCTGTAATTCCGTATTAGATAACTCCAGGGCAGTGACACGTGCCTGGAGATGGGCTGACAAAGTACAGAGTTCTTTATTGTTTTCTTCTAGTAACCTGTATTCCTGTTTAAGTTGGGCAGCAGCTTCGAGCATGGTGTTGAGTGCATGACTAAATGAAGTGGGTGCAGGGGTAAAGGTGGAAGATGCAAGGGGTTGGGAGATGGGAAAGGGAAAAGTGGATGTTGTGCCTACAGTGCTTGGAAATGGCGACGTGAGTGAAATGATACGTGGTGATGTTGGAATAACAGTGGTGGTGGGTGATCCTGTGGATGGTGAGATGTCCATGGGATCGGACGTGAGAGTGTGTGATTCGTGCACTGTGAATACAGGAATGGTGGGTGGTGTGATAGTGGTGGCAGTGAATGTGGGGGAGTGGGGTTGGGAAAGGGGCTTTTTATTATAATTATCCACCTGTTGGAGTATATTTACAAGGTTTGTCCAGAATGAGGGTTGTGTGACTTGGGTTGAGTGTGAGGCAGTTGCTAGGGGAGTGGTGGATAGGGTTTTGGTGTGGGTGAATGGAAAAGGATGGGATGAGGTCTGGCTATTGGCAAGTGGTTGTCCAAGGGCGGGGAGATAGGAAGGGTGACCTATTATGGTTTGATCGGTGGCCGGATGATCGGTGTGAGGTTCAAAAATTTGGGTGGAAGTGCTGGATGTGGGTAAAGGGGAGGATGTAAAAATGGAGGTGTGTACAATGGTTTCATGATGGGTGGATATCGGTTGTTCCGAAGGGATTGTGGAGAAGGGTTCTGAAGGGTGGATGGAAGGTGGCAGTGGAGATGGTACGTGAGTAATTACCTCTTGTTCGTCAGTGGGACTTGGGCTCGTCATGTGAATATCCTCTGAAATTATAGTAGGCAAGGCGGTAGAGGCTTCCATTTGAATCATTTTCCCGCGTCGTGGCCGTGTATCAATCCTTCGTTGATCATAGATAGGGTTTTCTTGATAGACCATTGTCCTCAATGCTTCCCCGATCCCACATGTCTCTGCCAATAGATTCAATGATTCCACAAAATGTGAGTCGACATTCTCGGTTTGGAGCATCTGGTTCACTAGAGCTCTATTCGCCTCTTCTGTCATCTTATGTCTTCTCTGTACCTGCTTGATGGTCTTGTACAGCCGTCTGAGTTGTGCCGTGTAGGCAGGGGCCTCTTCTCCACTGTCTTGTGGTTCATTTCTTTGTGCACCTTCCTGAACTTGTGTATTTGGGTCCTGAGGATGTTGTGCCACTCCTTCCCCATGTACTCTGCTGGTCTCGCCCCGTGGCTGTTCTCTTTGGACTGATGCACCCGGATCAACATTGTCAGGGGAATCTTCACTGTCGGATAGGGGGACCGTCTAC
This sequence comes from Ceratopteris richardii, assembly GCA_020310875.1. Classification (NCBI taxonomy): domain Eukaryota; kingdom Viridiplantae; phylum Streptophyta; class Polypodiopsida; order Polypodiales; family Pteridaceae; genus Ceratopteris; species Ceratopteris richardii. The sequence goes on along the minus strand of MU260205.1, from coordinate 245,921 downwards.
AGGAATCTTTCAAAATCGAAGTTTGGATCTTCTGTGAAGGTGGCCATAGATGCAAACTCTGCATCGGTAGGTAGTGGAGGGGCGGATGGAACGGGTTGTATCACCTCCCCAGCTTGAACTCCTTGAAGGTGGATCGTGAAAGGTGTGACCTGAGCTTCTGGTCGGGGAGAAGCTTCGGTCGTGGCTTCTTGAGGAATCGTTACCTGGGAGAGCGATCCACGCATTCGTTTTGCAGGCTGGCTCCCTGACTTCCGCCCTTTGAACAGCTCCAGTTGTGCATACTTTAGGGCTCGGGCAACTGGCACATCATAAGCAAGACATCTGTAGATGATTCTTGTGAGCGCACAACAGCCATGTAACGTAGGCTTCCTCACACCCCGCTTACCTGCCTCATACACTTGGTCTAAGATCCATACCGGCATCTTAATGGGCAAGCTTCCAGTCTCTGCTAGATATAGCCCATACCATATTTTCTTGTGAGGTTGAGTGAAACGGTCCTGAGCGGGAAATGCGAAGTGTTGGAGGCACATCCACAAAGGTATGGCGATGTTGGGGGTGAGGGCGCACATTTCTTTTAGTTTCTTGATTCTATTGCTTTTCATCGACTCCGGTATCAAGGGGTCGCGGTCAGAAGGTACATGCGTGCCATACATCTGAAGTGCTTCCCTGATTAAAGTCACATTCAATTCGAACTTCCTCATTTCCTCCAGATTTGACAAGGAGGGCACCCAGAATGTGCCTGAATGATCCTTATCCCCTGTCGGCTTCAGCGTGGCAATTAGGAAGTAGCACCTGAGGAAATCTGGTTTAGGCAGAGCTGCACTGAAATAAGTTTGTAATCCTGCTTTTTGCCAGATATCTTGAAGTGGAGCTGCATTTTGCAATGCTTCGAATTCTCGTGAGAAGAATTGGAAGGTCCACCACACTCCTCCACATTCCATCTTGGACTCCCAGATATGATCCGCGTCCCCCAAATCTCCTGGCATCTCGTTGAACCAGTGAGAATGCCCCTTTACTCTTTCGGTTAGGCCATTTGGTGGATCTGGAATAGGAATCCTCCGCACATTCACGAACTCCTCAGGTCGAGCTGTTGGTGGGGCCTCCACCGGCATGGCATCCCAATTGATTGGAGCACCAGATCCTGCCTGAGAGCTTGTGCCTGCCGCTGTTGCCATGAGAGTAGGTTGCTTGTCTGCTGGAAGACGAAAGGCACATTAGTGTTGCATAGGAAACATGATGTAATGGTGTTCCCTTCACAATACTAACATGACAATCCCGGAGGTCAGTGGTTAGTGCTGAAGTGTTTATGATCGGTGTGAGTGGTGATTAAAGGTCAGTGTCATCCTAGATGCATACTTTGGTTATGCAATGGGCTCGGAATGCTCCTGTGTTAGTGTGGACGGATTTACAGAATAGGGTCAGGGGGTTTAGTACACAGTTTAATTCTCCACACTTTGATAGAGGAGTCGTAGCTCTTAGAGCTAAAGACAGGTGAAGATTTCTGTATGAGAGTGTGATGTATTTGGGACCTTTTGGGTACCCATTTCCAGACATTCCTAGGGTTGATGGGAGTGGGGACAGTGAGAAGTGTAGGTATCCTTTCATTTTCTGAGTTGTTGGCCAAGAGTGCTTGTGAAAGTTGCTTCATCCTAGTGCCTGAAGGTGAAGTAATTTGGGCTCGTAAGCAGGCCTTGGGCACCCATATCTGGCTAGCATTAGGGGTAGCCTTCATTGACCGCTTAGGGACCCAAATAGAAATGGTATGCGTAGGGGTTATCCTAGGGGGCTTCTTCACTTTGTTCCTTGATGGTGAGGCTCGTTTCTTGTCTCCTAGAGAGTCTGCTATTAGAGTTGTGGGTTTTCCATCCTTGCGTATCCAGATCTGCTTCACGCCCCGAGGTGCTCTGTTTTGCACGGGTTGGCGCTCCTGCCTCTTGATCAGCAGCCTCCTTCGTGTCAAGTGATGTTTGGTCTGCTCGTCTAGGATCTTCTTTGGATCAGTTAGGAACTCCTTATTGGCTCCTGTACCTTTAGTAAGATTGACACTCCTCTGCACCATAGAAGTTTGCACAAGAACAACATTGTTATCTTCATGTGGATTCCTGGAGGGACCAGGAGTGGGTACCTGTTCTATTGGTTTGAGTGTTTGATTTTCTAATTCAATCGTGAGACGGCTTTGGCCTACCCAAGCCTGAAGAAGTCCACTTCTTAGGTTGAGGTTGACTGCATGATCATAGATCCAGTCTTGGCCTAAGACAAGAGGTTCGGTCAGATCCTCGTCTTCACACACTAGCACTTTTGCTGGCATGAGGACCTCTTGTATGTAGAGGGGAAGATCCACCTCTCCCATAAAAGGGGTTTCAACACCTCCTAATCCTATCAGGTATGCTTCTAGGGGTTTTACCTCCAATTGCAGGTGCTGGCAATAAGAAAGCCGAACTGCACTTGTGGCTGCTCCTGAATCAATTAATGCTCTCATGCTTGTGCTGCGGTCTCTTTGTCCTATTTCTAGGGTCACAAAAGGTCGTCGGTCCACTATCTTATGGGTACGTTCACCTGAAGCCTCACACATGGCCATGTGATAGCCTGGAGACTCTTGAGTGTCAGTCACAGGCTGATCCCTCCCTTGTCTCCTCAACTTCATTCGTCTGATACGCTCTAAGGCCTCTGCTTGTGCTTCTTCTCGAATTCGTTTTTCCTCCTCTTTACGTTGCTTAGCAGTATTGAGTCGGCTTAGCATCTCCTCCGTGAGGGGTTCCTGATAAAGCTTGACTCTGCATCCGCTAATATAGTTTGGGAGGACATCCCCCTCTAAAGTGGCTAGTTGTACTGCTCCACTCGTGGAGATCCTATTAATGATCATAGGTCCGTAGCCTCTCTTTTCTAGCTTTCTTGCATGTTGTTTCAATGTGTAGACTAAAACTAGATCTCCTGCTTTCAAGCCCTTATCCTTCACATGGGCATCAAAGTATGCCTTTTGCCGTTTCTTTGCAGCATAGATGCCTGCTGCTGCTCGTAGCCTCGTCTCACCTAAACGCTCTAGATCCAAGATCCTAGAGGACAACTCATGTCCATTCCACTCATGCTCTTGTGCTACTCTTAAAGCTGGGATTAGGAAATCTAATGGTAGCACCGCATTCTGTCCGAAGAACATCTGAAATGGGGTGGCATTGAGTACCGTTTTGTAGGCAACTCGGTATGCCCAAACAGCATGATGAAGTTGTTTGTCCCAATCAGAGCGTTTATTATTTACAAGTTTCGTCAATACGTTACACAGGATCTTATTCGTGCTCTCGGCTTGTCCGTTAGCTTGTGGGTGATAGGGTGCAAACTTCTTATGTGTCACCATGAACTCTTGAAGGAGATTTTCAATGACCTCATTCAAGAAGTGCGTACCTCTATCACTAACCAACTCTATTGGTAACCCATATCTAGTGAACACATTTTCGAATAGGAATTTAGCCGTCGTTTGAGCATCATTCTTCATCGTGGCTTTTACTTCCACCCACTTTGTAAGGGGGTCGTACCTACCTAGGTTGAGGTCTAGAGTTGGGGTTTGTGTACATGACATTAGCATACTCAGGTTCCCCACTATTTTCTCTTGGGTCCTCATAATAGTATGACTCGTTATGGTCGGGTGACTGCATGTAGTAAGCCTGTGGGCTATCCATATGTGTGGAGTCAAAACTATGGTCACTTGGATCACTGTCTGATAGCAATGGGGTGACTGGGACTATGGCTCTATTCGGATTTTCTTCAGTAGATGCATATTTCACTGGGATCACATTGGTGGGAGCAGGGGGTTGCTGTACTAGGACTGGTTGAGGTCTCTGCTGCCCTTGGTAAGGTGGTTGATAAGTTTGCTGTGGTCTGTTGTATTGTTGTAGTGGGTACTGATTCTGGTATCTACCATGTTGTGGATATGGCTGAGGATAATTTTGCCTAACAGTTTGTTTGTTATATGGGCAGTCTTGTGCAGTGTGGTTGGTGTACCTGCGCTCTATGGTGCAGTACTGGCTACTAGGATTCGCCTGGGGTTGGGCCATAATGGGACATACACTTGCCATATGTTCACCGCCACAATTGTAACACCGCTTAACTGGGGCAAATCTCGGAATTTGCTTGCTAGAGACACCTAGTTTTTGGGCTACCTTCTCTGCAAGTTCCTCGATGGATGTGGATTGACCAGATGTCATGTTACTAGAGCTATCAGAATCCTTATAGATTTTTGATAGTTCTAATTCCTCACCTAGATTGTCCTCAATGTCTATGCACATGCGCACGCACTCTTCTATCGTTCTGGGGTCCTTCAGGTACACATATGACCTGAGCTTAGTGCTCAACAATCCATCTAGGAACAAGGCCACTTGTTTGGCTGGTGTGGGTAACTCCGGCATCGGGCATCTCTCCAGGTACTGTCTAAATCTTCTTCCAGCTAGTCTGACCGTCTCTTGAGGTGTTTGTTTGAAGCTATGAATTAGTGAGGAGGTGTTATGCCTGATTCCACTCTTAGAAAACTCAACAATAAATGCCTCTAAGAGTTGGTCTATGTTTCTGAAATGCCTCTCATTTAGTGGTTGAAACCACGTAAGGGCAGTGTTCCTAAGGGTTAGACCAAAAGCATTATATTGTGTGAATAGGTCCTCTACCTGTTCAGCTTTCAATACCTGCCGAAATTCTGCCACATGGTCATAAGGGTCTCCCGTGCCATCGAAATAATTCTTCATGGACTTCACCAATTGAGTTGGTCGCAGGGTCCTAGTGTGTTCTCTGGGTCTTGGCAAAGGAAAATCGTCAATATTCCTTTGATTCCATGGGGTTCTATGTCTCTCAGGTTCCACTCTATTCCTTTCTGTTCCCGTTCTTTCCCTTCCCAGGGAGTTGGCAAAACTTACCTCAGGTTTGTCTCTACTTCTATCTCTTTGCGCTCCATGAGCTTGGGAGGTCCCAGCTCCTTGGTGACTGTATGACACATTAGTCCGAGGTTGGGGAAAAACAAATTCACCCTTCCATGTGTAGGCATGTCTGCCATTCTCGGTGACCACGAAGATTCTCTCTGATGCATTGTCTAGGTAGGTTACTTGGCCTAGGCTATAGTATAGCTCTATTGCCACAAGTAATTGAAAGACACACATCAATAATTTTAGTCCCCCTGGAGTAGTTCACTGTACCCCCTGAATCTGAGGACCACTTAGTTCCACCTAAAGGTCACCTTAAAAATGCATGTTCTAAAACTCCGCATGTTCCAACAAGACCAAAATCTCATCAATCGGAGTTCGTATGGTCAAGTTATGACCATTCAGGCACTAAAGGGTCAAAACAAGCTCTCAGGGTTCAGGAGATCCCTCTCTGGTTTCGAGGCCTTTTGCGCACTTCCAAGGTTCTAAAGTTATACCAAGGTGCCTAAAATTAAGCTCAACTACCCTTCAATTCACTCAAAATTAACCCTAACTTTTCATGCGTTAAAGGCCGTGTATCGCGATAGGTCGGGTCGAGGTGTCGCGATAGGTGGGAAGTGTCGCGATAGCTCGTGAGGTATCGCGATAGGTCGAAGTGTCGCGATAGCTCGTGAAGTGTCGCGATAGCTCGTGAGGTGTCGCGATAGGTCGAAGTGTCGCGATAGCTCGTGAGGTGTCGCGATAGGTCGTGAGGCGTCGCGATAGGTCGTGAGGCGTCGCGATAGGTCGCGAGGTGTCGCGATAGGTCGCGAGGTGTCGCGATAGGTCGCGAGGTGTCGCGATAGGTCGCGAGGTGTCGCGATAGCTCGGGATATGGTGAATTTTTCTGTTCTGTCTAGTGATCCTGGGAGCTCTAGGCCTGCGTAGTGTCGTGGTGCACTCAGAATCGTGATTGGGTGAAATTTTCGGAGTGTCGCGATAGCTCGAGCTCAACGCCTCGGGGACTATGCAGACAAATTCTGTACCTGCTGAGCTTGCTGGAGATGATGATGGAGCTGCCACCTGCAAGAAACATGCAAAAAACACACAAAGACAAGCACACACACTCGCTCTCTCTCAAACTCGCACACAACAAATGAGGGAATGATAAGGAAGAGGGAATATGTAGTGGAGAAGGAGGTGGAGGTGGAGATGGAGAAGGAGGTGAAGATGAAGATGGAGATGGAGAAAAATCAGAAATTTACCTACTACTTACCATTCCAACGCGCCCTCTCTACGTCTTACCATCACACGCTCGTCCTCAAAGCTCGATCCCCGGCAACGGCGCCAAAATTTGGTGTAGCTCAGTGATGAGTAGCACCTCCTTTAATGTCAATCCGGGAAGACGTGAGGATGGTATGAAGACCACGAGCAAGTGGAAGCACAAGTGCGTGAGTGAGAAGCACACAAGCATGCACACACATACACGCACACGCGCACACACGGCAAGAACAAAGAGAGTAAGACAATGGAATCACTTCTATTGCAACCAAGTTCTCATACAAGCTCAAACTACATGAAGCTAGCCCAAAAATGAGCTCTCTAGCTCTATTTATAGTTTTTGACTAGCTTTGGCCCTGTCCAGACCTAGTGTCCAGCCTAGTTAAAAATTAGGTTCCAGGGCTTATTTGAGGGCTCAAACGAGATCTAAAAATTATGGAAATTGGCAGGCAACTACTTCTAAGGCTCCCCAAGCTCGAGGACTCCTCGGCTTGTACAAAATGGAGCTACAAAAAGGTGAAATGATATTTACAAGGGTTTTTAGTGATGAGAATCACTTAAAAATGATGTAAGGGTTTTGAAAAAAAAATGAAGGGTTGCCTTAGTGCTAGATCTGCATGTGTGTCCGTACTTGCTTCTTCCCGTATACTGTCAACACTAAACAACCAAAAACTTTGCAGTGACCTAGACTTGGTTTTCTACCATTACAAGCTTCATAAGAAGTCATACCTTGAAGAGATTTGGATGGAAGTCTACTCATAAGATACATTGCAATAGATATGGCTTCTATCCAAAGATAATGTGGTAACTTCTTCTCTTCAAGCATATTCCTTGCTGATCCATCTAACCTTTTATTCCTTCTTTTTGCAATACCATTCAGTTGAGGAGAATACCTAGTGATGAGTTCCCTTTTGGTGCCTTTATCTTGCAAATATGCATCAAAATATTTGGAGAAGTATTTTCCCCCTCCATGAGATCTAAATTCTTTCATGGTCTACTTGTATGATTTTCCACATATTCTAGACACTTCTTGATGTATTCAAACACTTCACTCTTATTTTTTATAAAGTATACAATTGTCCATCTATTGTGATCATAAAAAAAAGATACATAATACCTTGGGCCTGCTAATGAAGGTTCTTGACTTGGTCCCCACACATTAGCATGTACTAGATCCAAGATATTGTTGTGAATGTAGGCTTTAAGGTTGAAAGGTTCCCTTTCTACCTTCCCAATTTGACAAGAATGACATCTATTGATCACATGGTGCTTTGAGATGTTTTGTATTCCTAAAACACTTTGATCCCTACATATATTCTTAAACATTCTTTCATTCACATGAACAAGTCTCTTATGAGCTATATTTTTGGTTTCTCCGATTTTACATGTGAAGAGCCTACCATGCTTGTTTTTCACCTTTGGCTATCTTCTTGAAGCCTTGAGATGGATCTTCCACATAGGCTCCATGTCGGGTGAACCTAATGTGTAAGACTTTTTCAACTATTTGGCCTCCATTTATAAGTTTTTAGTAATAGTCGGTACATAGAGACCTTACGCACAATGTTTCTCCTACCATTGGGAGCTTTCACATTGCCAATCCTTTCCACATTGTGTTTGATATCATCCCTTCTTTGTACTTCATGCTTGTGATTGGGTTTCCCCAAGTATGATAGAAGAGAAACATTGCTTGCAACATGGAATGAACAACTAAAACATATGTAGAACAAATACACATCTTCTTTACCTTCTTTAGGACTCAAGTTCATTAAAAGTAATGAATCTGCATGTGTTTGATGCTTTGAGTATTTTTTGTAGTACCTTCTGTTGTGGTTTCTATTATTGTTTTAGTAGCTTTGTTCAAATCTGCCTCTTGTGTTACCAAATCCACCTATACCTCCTCCTTTCTGTGTTCTTCCCATGAACCAAACATTTTGAGTGCTGTGGTTGGTCTTCTTACAAATACAACACGATTGAACTTCTTTTCTTTTTGTTTTTTTCTTTTTTTGCTCCTTTCTTCTTTCCTTTCCACTTGGTTTTGTCTGCATAGTTGGCTTGAGAGATTTCTTCATCATCATACTTCTTCTTTTGCCCTTATTCTTCTTGTCCTTCTTATCTGCATAAAGGGCACTTGTAGAGTTACCTTAATAAGAGGTAGCTTCCTTAAAGTTATTGTTGGCCTCTTTATTAAAGATTTGTCCAAGAAATATGTTGAAGTTAGGTGTTTGCACATCCATGGTAAGGTCATAAATAGTTGTAAATTATTGCCATTGTTTGTCATTCCTAATACCATTTAGGATCTTCCTCATGATAGCCTCTTCTTCAATTGATGCTCCAATTGAAGCTTATTGATCTACCACCTCCTTGACATTAGTGACAAAGTTTATGATTGTTTCCTTTGGTTTTTTCTTTATTTGCTTGAGCTCATTCCACAAGTGATTCATCCTAGCTTTGGTGCTAGTAGAGAAGAATGTCTCAAGTGCATCCTAGGTTTCTTGTGATATTTTGCAACCTTTAATGCAAGGAAGCAAGAAATCAAAGATAGATTTTAAGATATAAGAATTGGCTTGAGCATCTCTTGCACACCATAAATATGTAAGCTTTTCATTCTCTTCTTGTGTAGGTCCTCCTTTAGATCTTGGAGTTGGCATAACTTCATCACCTCCTACGATTCCATAAAGATTTCTGGCTTGCAAACAAGCTTCTAGTTTGATTTTCCAATCAAAATAGTTGTTCATATCAAGCTTTCTATCATTGAAGGAAAACAATCCCCCCATTTTGATGTAGCTCTAATATAATTGATATTCCTTTGAGAAGTGAAGATTATTAGGAATCTATTGTTGAAGATGTTGAAGTTTGGTCGAACTAACTAGCGTAGGACCTACCCTTTAGCTCTTGGAGATTGTAAAACATCTCATAAGCTGGACGTTGATGCATTGGAATATCACTAAGAAAAGATTGGTTCAAAACAAATAACTTTGTACATGGGCTAGTACAATTTACGAGCAAGACTCTAATCAACCATAACCTTAACATCAATAGGTGGTCATGTTGATATTTGAGGAGTGTGGAGAGAATGATGGTTTGAATACCTACAATTGATTTGAACCTACAAATCTTTAAGCCATCAAGATCTTTGGTTATCATGTATGCTACTTGTTTCTCTGTTGGAACAAATGAAACATCAATTTCCCTTGCCAAGAGCTTCTACCTGATGAAGTGATAATGAACCTCTAAATGTTTGGTTCTTGCATGTTATGCAAGGTTTGCTGCTAAATGCATTGAACTTATGTTGTCTCCAAATATGTGAGATTTGGAGCTCACAAGTCTCAAGTCTGCATATAATTCCTTTCACTAGATAGCTTCATGGGTTTTTATAGTCCAACCCATGTACTCTTTGTATGTTGAGGATAGTGCAAAACTAGATTTCTTCTTGGAACTCCAAGAAATAGTCTTTCATCCTACAAATTCTAGAAAACATGAGCTAACATCCTTGGATCCTACCCCATCTGCATCTAAGTAAAATTTGAGATCCAAATCTGATGTATATGAGTAGAATATACCTTCTATAATAGTGCCTTTGAGATACTTGAAGCTTTCTTAGCTGCATCCTATTGGAGCAAGTCTATGAAAAGCCTAAGTATTGGCTTGAGTCCCACAAAGTCATAAAAGAAGCTTCAAAATGAAGACTATGTAAAGTTCACTTGTGAACTACATCTTGTAACTTTTGATGACTTTACTTAATGGAAAAGTGAAAGAATCTTAAGTGGTTGAGTCCACTTGATCAAAAAGGGAAAGAGGAGCCACGAATTTGTGATTTGTGGTAGGTAGAGAATCAAATCAATCACAAATTGATTGGAGAGTGATTGAGGGAAGTTAGCCTCCCAAACTCAACTATAAATAGATGGTAGTTTTAGTCGTGGTTAGAGTGACCTATGTGAAGACCTCCAAGATCTGAGCTTTATGCCATATCAAGGTGTGATTACAAGGCACACATATGTATAAGTAAGTCCATTGTAATGTACAAGCAATATACTTTCATTTTCATTATCATTTGGGTTCATATTTCCATGTTCTTGTGAAGTGTACTACTCACTGCCATGACTCTCAGTTTTCTCAGTCAGATTGCAGAGATGGTTTCTCTGAGCTTGGTACATCATTTTCAGTGCTTTAACTTGGTAACGTTAGCTCTACATGTCTACTATATGCTCACGAATTTGCATGTCATTTGGAGGTTGCAATCTTCAGCTATGTTCAGTTGAAGTCAACAGTGTCTGTTCATCTTCACTTCTCTGTGAGGTACCTGACTTTTTCATTCACCTTGTCAGAGCCATTTCGCAGTGGTTACTTATCCAAATTCAATGACTTAAAGCTTGTTGGATTCAGCTTACTGTCTAGTATAACTATGAAAATTTTCATAATCAGTGAATTCCTATATGTTGAGTTATGTTCATTGTTCTTCTCACTGGTCTCAAACTGTAGCAGCCCGTGAAAATCGGGATGGTGTCATCACTTGTTAAAACTCATTCTCAGTGTGTGGTTTATTAGTTTTGATGAGATTAGTCTTGAAAGTTAGCTCTCTAAGTTAACTAGACTTCCCCAAGAGGAATTAAGCTAATTGCTGCTGTGCTCAGAGAATTATGTAAAACACTGGATAGGTGTATGAACCAAGAATAGCAAGTGTTCACCTCTGAGCTAACTCCAACTTATCTGTTTTGATCTATCTTTTTGTGAGTGATCTTCCAAGGTACATAGGGTGTCTAATACATCCATTGGAAAGTTAAAAGGGCCCACCATATACTCTTGGAGTTCATTTGGTTGGTGTAGATCAAGGATTTTGCAACACCTCTTCATCTTCAAGCACATACCTATCCATCTCTTCACAGTGGTTTTAGAGCAAGGTTGGACAACATGGCAGATGGATTTTCTTCATCAATTGACAAATTGGACAGAGGTAACTACTCAGCTTGGTCATTAAGAATGGAAGCTTATCTCCAAGGTAGAAGTCTATATGGTTATGTGGTTGGAGATGAAGTTATGCCAAGTTTCAGGAACAAAAGTCAACCAACACAAGAAGAGCAAGAAAGATTGAGCACATGGTGCTCCAAGGATGCACTTGCAAGGTCTTATCTTCTCAACTCTATCTCAGAATTTTTGTTGCCTCACATTAGAAGTTGTAAGACATCTCAGGAAGTGTGGGATGCACTTGAAGCTTTCTTTTCTTCAAGTACCAAAGGTAGGAAGCATCAACTATGGCTGGATTTCACAACTCTCAAGAAGGCTCCCAAACAAAATGTGACTGATTTTGTCACAAAGCTCAAGGACATAGCAGATCAGTTGGGAAGCATTGGAGAGGTAATAGATGAAGAGCAAATGGTAAGGCAGGTCATCAATGGCTTGAAGGCAGATGATAAGTGGGAAGCATTCACCATAGCTACGGATTTGTACATGGACATGCATGTACCTGATTTCAATACACTCATTGGACAACTACTTACTCAAGAGGCAAAGCTTATCAAAAATGGAGAAAGCTCTAAAGGTAATCAATCTTCAGCTTTATACACTGATAAAAGCAAGTCCAAAGATAACAAAGGAAAGGCAAAGAAAGTGGATGATGAAGCAGGTACATATCAAGCTAACTATGCAGGTAGAGGAAGACATGGCAGAGGTAGAGGAAGAGGAGGTAGACAAGTCAGGGGGAGATCCCAAGACTCCAAATCATGTTCTATTTGTGGATTAACTAATCATACAACTGAAAATTGCTTTAGGAATTCCAGGAATCAAAGAGGCAGAGGATACAATAGAGGAAGTTATGGCTACTCAAGAGGAAGGTTCAACAATTATCATGGCAACTACAACAACTACAATCATTCAAACTATCAAGGAGGCTACAAAGGAATGAGAGACTTCAATAACTACACAGAAGACTCAAACAAAGAGGATTCATTATTGATCATGAACATGGCTATGCCACAAGGTAAATCTGATGAGCATGTTTTCTACATAGATTCAGGTTGTTCAAATCATGTGGCAGGAAATGTGGCACTCCTATCAGATTTAGAAGATCCAAGGAATAAGCATGAGGTACAAACAGGAGATGATACAAAACATCCTGTGAAGAAAATAGGCAATGTCAAAGCACCTGATGGAAACATCAACCTACTCAGTAAGGTACTCTATGTCCCTACCATTACAAAGAATTTGATAAGTGTTGGGCAGATAGTAGAGAAATGGTTGCAAGTCAGGTTCACAAAGGCAGGAGCATTTGTTGAAGATCCAAGTCAAGGATTCAGAAAAATTGCAAAAGGTGAAAAGATAGGCAGATTGTTCACATTTGAATTACAGGACACTAGACACATTGCTCTCTTTAATTATGGTAGTCAGACACTCACAGAATTGGAAGTATGGCACAAAAGGTTAGCACATATTGGTGAAAGGTCATTAAAGAAAATTTGCAGGGACCAAAGTGTACTTGGACTACCTAATTTGTCAAAACAACATATGATTTATAAGTGTAGTGCATGTCAATTTGGAAAGTCCTACAGGTTACCATTCATGAAGAAAGGTTATATGCATGGAGATCTCGTGGAGTTGGTTCATACAGATCTATGGGGACCTAGCAAGGAAGCTTCAATATCTGGATCAAGGTATTATGTCTCCTTTATTGATGATTGCAGCAGATGGACTATCCTATTCTTTATGAAACACAAAGATGAGATTTTTTCATGTTTCAAAAGATATTGGGCTCTTGTGGAGAATCAAATAGATAAATCACTAAAAAGGCTAAGGTCAGATGGAGGGGGAGAATACTTCTCCCATGATTTTGATTCTTTTCTTCAAGAAAGAGGAATCAAAAGAGAGGTAACTACAAGGTACACTCTTGAGCAAAATGGAGTGGCAGAAAGGAGGAATAGGACAATTGTTGAAGCTGCAAGGTCTATGTTAAATGAGAAGCATTTACCTAATTACTTATGGGCGGAGGCTGTATCTATAGCCACTTACTTGATTAACAGGTTGCCTTCAAAATCCCTTGATGGAATGACTCCATATGAGGCTTGGAAGGGAAGAAGACCAAGCGTAGATCATTGTAAAATTTTTGGATGTATTGCTTTTGCTCATGTTCCTTCACAGGTTAGAGGAAAGATGGATTCAAAGGCAGAAAGGTGTGTATTTATTGGATATGGCAAGAATCAAAAGGGCTACAGGTTATGCAACCCTACCAACAAAGGATTCTTGGTAAGCACATATGTAGTTTTTGATGAGAACAATTCATGGTATGAAGATTCATGCAAGAAGGTCAATTTACCATATAATCTTGAAGAAGATTTTCCAAAGCTTGGTAGAGAACAACCGAAGATTGAAGAACAAGACACCTCAGAGGATGATGAAGAACGTTAGATGGAAAAGATCAAAGCATGGAAGTCTAAAGGTAAAGCAATATTGCAAGAACTTGGACATGAGGCAGAATCATCACATCATGGCCTAAGAAGATCTATGAGGGACAAGAAAAAACCAGAAAGGTATGGGTTTGACACCTCATTAGTAACTAAACATTCTATCTACATAGCACATGACATAAACCAAGAGGAGCCATCATCATTTGAAGAGGCCAACGAAAAAACAGAATGGAAGCATGCAACGAAGGAAGAGATTGAAGCACTTGAGGAAAACAACACTTGGGATTTGGTGCCCAAGACTTCATCCATGAAGCTAATAGGCTCAAGATGGGTCTATAAACTCAAGAAGAATTCTGATGGTTCAATTAACAGGTATAAGGCAAGGCTTGTAGCAAAAGGCTTTGCACAAACTCAGGGAATTGATTATGAGGAGACCTTCTCTCATGTGGCAAAGATGCCTACTATTAGGGTTTTCTTAGTATTGCCTCTTCCAAGAATTGGAAGATACTTCAACTAGATGTAAAGAATGCATTCTTGAATGGTTGGATAACAGAAGAGGTATATATGGCACAACCACCTGGTTTTGAGAATCAAGTTTATCCTGATTATGTGTGTAAACTTAACAAAGCATTGTATGGTCTCAAGCAAGCTCCAAGAGCTTGAAATTTCAGGCTTGTTTCATTCTTGCAGGACAAAGGCTTTCAACCAAGCAAGGCAGATCCTTCACTCTTTATTAAAAAGAGTAATTCTGAGATCATATACCTATGTGTATATGTAGATCATATTATATTGACAGGAAATGATACAGATGGTATGAAGAAAATCAAACATCAGATGAGAGAAGAGTTCAAGATATAGTGATTTGGGTTCACTTACCTACTTCCTAGGTTTGGAAGTTGTCTACAAAGATCATGGTTTGTTTCTTACTCAAAGAAAGTACATTAAGGACATGTTGGCAAAATTCAAGATGCAAGATTGTAAGATTGCAAGTACTCCAATGGAGGTCAATCACAAATTGAGCTCACATGAAGGTGAACTCATAGAGGACATCACATCATATCAAAGTCTAGTGGGTAGTCTCAACTATGCCACATTGACAAGAGTAGATATATGTTACAGTGTGAGTGTGCTAAGTCAATTTATGCACACACCAAGGAAACCACATATGGATGCTGCCAAAAGGATTCTCAAGTATCTCAAAGGAACCATAAATGAAGGACTTTATTATCCTTATGTATCTGATTTAGGTTTGAAGCTATTTTCTGATGCAGATTGGGCTAGCTCCAAGGAATATAGAAGGAGCACTTCAGGTTATCTTACCTTTGCAGGTTCAAAGCTTATTTCATGGTCATCCAAGAAGCAACCCACAGTTGCTCTCTCTTCTACTGAAGCTGAATATAGAGGTCTTGCCATAGCTACACAAGAAGCTATGTGGATGAAGACATTATTCAAAGATATTGGATTGGAGTTTGGAACTCCAACTATTTTTGGTGACAATATGAGTTCTATTCATTTGGCTGCTAATCCTATTTTTCATGCAAGGACTAAACATATTGAAGTTCATTATCACTATGTACGAGAGAAGGTTGTAAGCAAAGAGATTCAAATATCATATGTGTCCACTCATCAACAATGTGCATATATTCTAACCAAAGCATTGGATGGTACAAAGCTTTGCAAATTCAAGGCTATGATTGGTTTGCAGGTAATCTTGGAAGATTGAAGACCTCAAGCATACTTCGCTTGAGGGGGAGCTGTTGGAGCAAGTCTATGACAAGCCTAAGTACTGGCTTGAGTCCCACAAAGTCATAAAAGAATCTTCAAAATGAAGACTATGTAAAGTTCACTTGTGAACTACCTCTTGTAACTTTTGAAGAGTTTACTTAATGTAAAAGTGAAAGAATCTTAAGTGGTTGAGTCCACTTGATCAAAAAGGGAAAGAAGAGCCACGAATTTGTGATTTGTGGTAGGTAGAGAATCAAATCAATCACAAATTGATTGGAGAGTGATTGAGGGAATTTAGCCTTCCAAACTCAACTATAAATAGATGGTAGTTTTAGTCATGGTTAGATTGACCTATGTGAAAACCTCCAAGAGCTGAGATTTATGCCATATCAAGGTGTGATTACAAGGCACACATATGTATCAGTAAGTCCATTGTATTGTACCAGCAATATACTTTCATTTTCAATATCATTTGGGTTCATATTTCCATGTTCTTGTGAAGTGTACTACTCACTGCCATGACTCTCAGTTTTCTCAATCAGATTGCAGATATGGTTTCTCTGAGCTTGGTGCATCATTTTCAGTGATTTAACTTGGTAATGTTAGTTCTATAAGTCTAATAAATGCTCACAAATTTGCATGTCATTTGGAGGTTGCAATCTTCAGTTATGTTCAGTTGAAGGCAATAGTGTCTGTTCATCTTCACTTCTCTGTCGGGTACCGGACGTTTTCACTCACCTTGTCAGAGCTATTTCGCAGTGGTTACTTATCCAAATTCAATGATTTAAAGCTTGTTAGATTTCGCTTACTGTCTAGTATGACCATACAAAGTTTCATAATCATTAGATTCCTATAGTTTGAGTTATGTTCATTGTTTTGCTCACTGGTCTCAAACTGTAGCAGCCTGTGAAAATCGGGATGATGTCATCACTTCTTAAAACTCATTCTCAGTGTGTGGTTTATTAGTTTTGATGAGATTACTCTTGAAAGTTAGCTCTTTAAGTTAAATAGACTTCCCCAAGAGGAATTAAGCTAATTGCTGCTGTGCTCAGAGAATTATGTAAAACACTGGACAGGTGTATGAACCAAGAATAGCAAGTTTTCACCTCTGAGCTAACTCCAACTTATCTTTTTTTATCTATCTTTTTGTGAGTGATCTTCCAAGGTACATAGGGTGTCTAATACATCCATTGGCAAGATAAAAGGGCCCACCATATACTCTTGGAGTTCATTTGGTTGGTGTAGATCAAGGATTTTGCAACACCTCTTCATCTTCAAGCACATACCTATCCATCTCTTCACAATGGTATTAGAGTAAGGTTGGACAACATGGCAGATGGATTTTCTCCATCAATTGACAAATTGGACAGGGGTAACTACTCAGCTTGGTCATTAAGAATGGAAGCTTATCTCCAAGGTAGAAGTCTATATGGTTATGTGGCTGGAGATGAAGTTATTCCAAGTTTCTGGAACAAAAGTCAACCAACACAAGAAGAGCAAGAAAGATTGAGCACAT
Organism: Ceratopteris richardii; assembly: GCA_020310875.1. Lineage (NCBI taxonomy): Eukaryota > Viridiplantae > Streptophyta > Polypodiopsida > Polypodiales > Pteridaceae > Ceratopteris > Ceratopteris richardii. Next base: position 229,128 of record MU260205.1, on the reverse strand, counting down.
GGTGCTCCAAGGATGCACTTGCAAGGTCTTATCTTCTCAACTCTATCTCAGATTTTTTGATGCCTCACATTAGAAGTTGTAAGATATCTCAGGAAGTGTGGGATGCACTTGAAGCTTTCTTTTCTTCAAGTACCAAAGCTAGGAAGCATCAACTATGGCTGGATTTCACAACTCTCAAGAAGGCTCCCAAACAAAATGTGACTGATTTTGTCACAAAGCTCAAGGACATAGCAGATCAGTTGGGAAGCATTGGAGAGGTAATAGATGAAGAGCAAATTGTAAGGTAGGTCATCAATGGCTTGAAGGCAGATGATAAGTGGGAAGCATTCACCACAGCTATGGATTTGTACATGGACATGCATGTACCTGATTTCAATACACTCATTGGACAACTACTTACTCAAGAGGCAAAGCTTATCAAAAATGGAGAAAGCTCTAAAGGTAATCAATCTTCAGCTTTATACACTGATAAAAGCAAGTCCAAAGATAACAAAGGAAAGGCAAAGAAAGTGGATGATGAAGCAAGTACATATCAAGCTAACTATGCAGGTAGAGGAAGACATGGCAGATGTAGAGGAAGAGGAGGTAGACAAGTCAGGGGGAGATCACAAGACTCCAAATCATGTTCTATTTGTGGATTAACTAATCATACAACTGAAAATTGCTTTAGGAATTCCAGGAATCAAAGAGGTAGAGGATACAATAGAGGAAGTTATGGCTACTCAAGAGGAAGGTTCAACAATTATCATGGCAACTACAACAACTACAATCATTCAAACTATCAAGGAGGCTACAAAGGAAGAAGAGACTTCAATAACTACACAGAAGACTCAAACAAAGAGGATTCATTATTGATCATGAACATGGCTATGCCACAAGGTAAATATGATGAGCATGTTTTCTACATAGATTCAGGTTGTTCAAATCATGTGGCAGGAAATGTGGCACTCCTATGAGATTTAGAAGATCCAAGGAATAAGCATGAGGTACAAACAAGAGATGATACAAAACATCCTGTGAAGAAAATAGGCAATGTTAAAGCACCTGATGGAAACATCAACCTACTCAGTAAGGTACCCTATGTCCCTACCATTACAAAGAATTTGATAAGTGTTGGGCAGATAGTAGAGAAAGGATTGCAAGTCAGGTTCACAAAGGCAGGAGCACTTGTTGAAGATCCAAGTCAAGGATTCAGAAAAATTGCAAAAGGTGAAAAGATAGGTAGATTGTTCACATTTGAATTACAGGACACTAGAAACATTGCTCTCTTTAATTATGGTAGTCAGACACTCAGAGAATTGCAAGTATGGCACAAAAGGTTAGCACATATTGGTGAAAGGTCGTTAAAGCAAATTTGCAGGGACGAAAGTGTACTTGGACTCCCTAATTTGTCAAAACAACATATGATTTATAAGTGTAGTGCATGTCAATTTGGAAAGTCCCACAGGTTACCATTCATGAAGAAAGGTTATATGCATGGAGATCTCTTGGAGTTGGTTCATACAGATGTATGGGGACCTAGCAAGGAAGCTTCAATATCTGGATCAAGGTATTATGTCTCCTTTATTGATGATTGCAGCAGATGGACTATCCTATTCTTTATGAAACACAAAGATGAAGTTTTTTCATGTTTCAAAAGATATTTGGCTCTTGTGGAGAATCAAACACGTAAATCACTAAAAACGTTAAGGTCAGATGGAGGGGAGAATACTTCTCCCATGATTTTGATTCTTTTCTTTAAGAAAGAGGAATCAAAAGAGAGGTAACTACAAGGTACACTCCTGAGCAAAATGGAGTGGCAGAAAGGAGGAATAGGACAATTGTTGAAGCTGCAAGGTCTATGTTAAATGAAAAGCATTGACCTAATTACTTATGGGCTGAGGCTGTATCTACAGCTAGTTACTTGATTAACAGGTTGCCTTCAAAATCCCTTGATGGAATGACTCCATATGAGGCTTGGAATGGAAGAAGACCAAGCTTAGATCATTGTAAAATTTTTGGATGTATTGCTTTTGCTCATGTATCTTAGATGGAAAAGATCAAAGCATGGAAGTCTAAAGGTAAAGCAAAATTGCAGGAACTTGGACATGAGGCAGAATCATCACATCATGGCCTAAGAAGATCTATGAGGGAAAAGAAAAAACCAGAAAGGTATGGGTTTGACACCTCATTAGTAACTAAACATTCTATCTACATAGCACATGACATAAACCAAGAGGAGCCATCATCATTTGAAGAGGCCAAAGAAAAAATAGAATGGAAGCATGCAATGAAGGAAGAGATTGAAGCACTTGAGGAAAACAACACTTGGGATTTGGTGCCCAAGACTTCATCCATGAAGGTAATAGGCTCAAGATGGGTCTATAAACTCAAGAAGAATTCCGATGGTTCAATTAACAGGTATAAGGCAAGGCTTGTAGCAAAAGGCTTTGCACAAACTCAGGGAATTGATTATGAGGAGACCTTCTCTCCTGTGGCAAAGATGCCTACTATTAGGGTTTTTCTTAGTATTGCCTCTTCCAAGAATTGGAAGATACTTCAACTAGATGTAAAGAATGCATTCTTGAATGGTTGAATAATAGAAGAGGTATATATGGCACAACCACCTGGTTTTGGGAATCAAGTTTATCCTGATTATGTGTGTAAACTTAACAAAGCATTGTATGGTCTCAAGAAAGCTCCAAGAGCTTGGAATTTCAGGCTTGTTTCATTCTTGCAGGACAAAGGCTTTCAACCAAGCAAGGTAGATCCTTCACTCTTTATTAAAAAGAGTAATTCTGAGATCGTCTACCTATGTGTATAAGGAGATGATATTATATTGACAGGAAATGATGCAGATGGTATGAAGAAAATCAAAGATCAGATGAGACAAGAGTTCAAGATAAGTGATTTTGGTTCACTTACCTACTTCCTAGGTTTGGAAGTTGTCTACAAAGATCTAGGTTTGTTTCTTACTCAAAGAAAGTACGTTAAGGACATGTTGGCAAAATTCAAGATGCAAGATTGTAAGATTGCAGGTACTCCAATGGAGGTCAATCACAAATTGAGCTGACATGAAGGTGAACTCATAGAGGACATCACATCATATCAAAGTCTAGTGGGTAGTCTCAACTATGCCACATTGACAAGAGTAGATATATGTTACAGTGTGAGTGTGCTAAGTCAATTTATGCACACACCAAGGAAACCACATATGGATGCTGCCAAAAGGATTCTCAAGTATCTCAAAGGAACCATAAATGAAGGAATTTATTATCCTTATGTATCTGATTTAGGTTTGAAGCTATTTTCTGATGCAGATTGGGCTGGCTCCAAGGAAGATAGAAGGAGCACTTCAGGTTATCTTACCTTTGCAGGTTCAAAGCTTATTTCATGGTCATCCAAGAAGCAACCCACAGTTTCTCTCTCTTCTACTGAAGCTAAATATAGAGGTCTTGCCATAGCTACACAAGAAGCTATGTGGATGAAGACATTATTCAAAGATCTTGGATTGGAGTTTGGAACTCCAACTATTTTTGGTGACAATATGAGTTCTATTCATTTGGCTGCTAATCCTATTTTACATGCAAGGACTAAACATATTGAATTTCATTATCACTATGTACGAGAGAAGGTTCTAAGCAAAGAGATTCAAATATCATATGTGTCCACTCATCAACAATGTGCAGATATTCTAACCAAAGCATTGGATGGTACAAAGCTTTGCAAATTCAAGGCTATGATTGGTTTGCAGGTAATCTTGGAAGATTGAAGACCTCAAGAATACTTGGCTTGAGGAGGAGCTGTTGGAGCAAGTATATGACAAGCCTAAGTATTGGCTTGAGTCCCACAAAGTCATAAAAGAAGCTTCAAAATGAAGACTATGTAAAGTTCACTTGTGAACTACCTCTCGTAACTTTTGAAGAGTTTACTTAATGTAAAAGTGAAAGACTCCTAAGTGGTTGAGTCCACTTGATCAAAAAGGGAAAGAGGATCCTCTAATTCGTGATTTGTGGTAGGTAGAGAATCAAATCAATCACAAATTGATTGGAGAGTGATTGAGGGAAGTTAGCCTCCCAAACTCAACTATAAATAGATGGTAGTTTTAGTCGTGGTTAGAGTGACCTATGTAAGACCTCCAAGAGCTGAGCTTTATGCCATATCAAGGTGTGATTACAAGGCACACATATGTATCAGTAAGTCCATTGTATTGTACAAGCAATATACTTTCATTTTCATTATCATTTGGGTTCATATTTCCATGTTTTTGTGAAGTGTACTACTCACTGCCATGACTCTCAATTTTCTCAGTCAGATTGCAGAGATGGTTTCTCTCATCTTGGTGCATCATTTTCAGTGATTTAGCTTGGTAAAGTTAGTTCTATAAGTCTACTATATGCGCACAAAGTTTCATGTCATTTGGAGGTTGCAATCTTCAGTTATGTTCAGTTGAAGTCAACAGTGTCTGTTCATCTTCACTTCTCCGTCAGGTACCCGACTTTTTCACTCACCTTGTCAGAGCCATTTCTCAGTGGTGACTTATCTAAATTCAAGGATTTAAAGCTTGTGGGATTCAGCTTACTGTCTAGTATAGCCATACAAATTTTCATAATGATTGGATTCATATATTCTGAGTTATGTTCATTGTTCTGCTCACTGGTCTCAAACTGTAGCAGCCCGTGAAAATTGGGATGATGTCATCACTTGTTAAAACTCATTCTCAAGGTGTTGTTTATTAGTTTTGATGAGATTACTCTTGAAAGTTAGCTCTTTAAGTTAACTAGAGTTCCCCAAGAGGAATTAAGCTGATTGCTGCTGTGCTCAGAGAATTATGTAAAACACTGGACAGGTGTATGAACCAAGAATAGCAAGTTTTCACCTCTGAGCTAACTCCAACTTATCTGTTTTGATCTATCTTTTTGTGAGTGATCTTCCAAGGTACATAGGGTGTCTAATACATCCATTGGCAAGCTAAAAGGGCCCACCATATACTCCTAGAGTTCATTTGGCTGGTGTAGATCAAGGATTTTGCAACACCTCTTCATCTTCAAGCACATACCTATCCATCTCTTCACACATCCATATGTGGCTTTCTTGGAGATTTCATGGACTTAGCACTCCTACACTATATGAAACATCTACCCTTGTATGCATAGCATAGATTAGGCTACCTACAAGACTTTGATACTCTTTTATATCTTCAATATGTTTACCTTCATAAACACTCATCTTATGATTCATCTCCATGGGTGTTCGTGTTTGCTTTCCATTGTCCATCTTCAATTTAAGAGGTGGATTTTGAATATACCCTCTTTGAGTGAGATACATGCCTTGATGTGTATAGATGACCTCCATACCTAGGAGGAATATAATTTCTCTAAGATCACCCATATTTTTCTCCACCTCAAGCCAACAATTTCTTATATTATTACAATGATCCCCCATTGGTTCCTTGCCTATAAAAGATGTTAGACATTGCCACCAGAATCTATATGAAAATATTTGACCCAATGATAACTATGTTCAAAGTTTGTAAGAAGATTAAAGCACCACATGTAAATATCCCTAGCTTTGAAAGAGTCAATTTGGATTCCGTATATGATATGAGCAGAACCCTATCTCTCAAAGTATGCTATGCTTGGCACTTTCACGTCAAATACCTTCTAGCATTTTATAAATAGAGCTTAAAGATATGTTCACAATGGGCTTCTAGAAGTTTCACTCAGAAGTTTTCAATCCAAATCCCACCAATCTATTGCACCTTTTTGCATGTGAAAAGATCCAATACTCACAACATTATCACAATATACAACAAGACACTCGACGAGAAATAGATTGGCAAAAACCTAAAGTGCGCGTGTCTTTCTAGTAATGTACACCTTGCCCAAATTTCTTTGGCCATGGACTACCTATAGGACTACATTGAAAACTCTTGAATGGAGAGTTGTATTAGGGATGACACATGGGAGATAGAGGGGTTTGTTTGCATGCAAGCGCAAGGGCAAGTAGGTAGACATGCTGAGTCAAGCAGCCATAAAAGAAAGATAAGCACATGAAAGAAGGCTCATAGTTCAAATTCAGCAAAACATTCAATTCATTGTAGAATAGGGATTTTCATCACAACCTTATTAATTCAAATCCCATTTTTGTAGATGCATGCTATACTTTGTGCAAGACAAGTAGTCCTCAAGCTTGAGAAGCTTAAATAGAAGCCAAATTTCAAATTTTGTATTTTTTGGAGCTAGTTTGAGCGCCCAAATTAGTGTTAGGACCTAATTTTTAACTATGTTAGACATTCGGTTTGAAACCATTCAAGAGTCACTTGAAAACTATAAAAAAAGCTAAAGAGCTCTTTTTTTAGGATCACTTTTAGAGAGAAAGAGCTTGTGTGATCTTGATGATATGAATATACTCCATTGTTCCATCTCATATTCTTTACCTTGTGTGTGTGTATGAGGTGGATCTCCATCGATGTTGATACTCATCATTGCCCTATGAGTGACACCAACAAGGTCTCAACAACCTTATTGAAATCCATCCACCTTGCTGAAGCCTAATTCCTAGGCTTTGATATCTCTATTACAAACTAGAAATTAGCCATCACGCACATGAGAGAATGACATGCAACTCTCCACCCAATCATAGATTTTATAGCGTTTTAGAATAATAGTGTGCTTTGAAGTTATGTGGATTTAAAAAATGCATGTGTAGCCTCCACCACTACTTTAGCACCATTTATTGAAGTCTACTATTGTTAGGTTTGTTCACCAATTGAGTTAATTCAAGTGAATACTTCTAAAAGGATCTTGAGATTCTTTGCTAAATATGTGCAAAATTTAACTCCAATATGTGCAACGGAAGTTACTGAACCTCTTCCAAAATCTGCCCTCTTAGAAATTTTTTTATTAAGCATTGCTTCACTCATAAGTGAGATACCCACTGAGTGTGAGATTTTGTCCACACATAGTAGAGATTTCAATATATCTAACAAGCTATAGATCACTCCACTTGGAGGTCAAAGTATTAGGAAACTAATTTCCTAAAGACATAGTTCTTCTCAAATCAGGTTAAGCAAAGAAATAAGATTCCTTAAGATTTGTTGCTAGTAGCTACTAAAGAAGAATTTAGCAAGATATTTAAAACAAAACACGTACACTCAATAACAATTTCAACATGATATAATATGCATATTTGGATATATACACCCCGCGAAATGGCCTCTACAAGATAAATCTATCAAGGAATTTGTACTAATGCAATACCTATGTGTCTAGTAGCACACTTTTCACGGTCATTTTCATATTGTTAGGGATTCATCTTGTATTACGTTTTGTTGGAAAATGCTCATATAAGAGCACACGTTAATGTCATATTGAATAACATTGAAGGGGTGTTAACATGAGGATTGAGAGGGTGTGAGCATTCATACGAAGAGGCATGAGAGGAGACCCAAAGAGACAACATATTCGGACAAGTAAACCTTTCCAAAATTAACGTTATGTGTAGCTTTGGAACTCGTGTGATTGCAATTGTTGGGTATTCTTCTTCACTCTCTCTATTTGTTATTCATCTTCACTCTCTCTATTTGTTATTTGTTGGCTTCGTGTACGTATAAGCTATGGCTATGAAGTTCTTCATGTACTGACCTATTTGGAAGGATCAATATCCTTTGCTTAGAAATGGCACTCCTCCGTGGGTGGGTAAAGAGTGAAATGGTCCAATGAATCAATAGGTGTCAGAACAAAAGGAAGATATCGGATATCATAATTTTTTTTTGGAGAGTACAATGAGTTGGAAAGATGCACACACCCGACCTCGTAAGGTAGAGGCACCCATCTTGGGGAACTTCATGGACACCCATCTTTGGGAACTCATGGATTTATCCAGCCAGGATTTGAACTCAAGACTTCCTCCTTGAGATTCAAAGCATCAACCACTATGCTATGCAGGCTTGGACTCGGATAGCATAATTGCTGTAGAAGCAACTGAAGAATGAAGTTCTTTGTATGTCATATCATCAAATGCGAATCATGACATGGTCACAACAAATAGAAATACATCAGAGGGGAGCAGTTGACAAAGTTTTCATAGGTTGGGTTCATATAAAAAAAGAACTACTGATGATGTCTTCACTGTTGATATATTTAGGTAGTGATGTGTGTGAACACACTAGGACTGCCGGGGCACTTTTTTCCCTCTTTAGGAGGTCTTTTTCCCTCGGCTTGTATATACGCCTATTGCCCTAATGGGATACTTATCTTTGTACATTCTCTAGTAATACATTCAATATTGTGTGTTGTGCTCGAAGCTTCTTCTTCTTCCTTGTGCTGTTCGCGTGCTTCCGCAGACGTCTAACTCCAACAATTGGTATCAGAGTAGGTCGTCGCTTCATCTAGGGCGCCATCGACACTCCTTCGTTTGTAGTCTCAAATTCGCATGAAATTCGGTGAGCATACTCAGGGTGTTTCAGAGATCAAAACAACTTTGCTGTGTGGTGCCGAAATCGCGATCTGAGCTCATTTCGGCCTCCGAACGCACTATCGTAGTGCTTGTGCAGGCTATTTTGTCTTTTTGTGCCAAAGATATATACCAGTTTCTGTTCGCCAGTTTAAGCGTCTCAAAGTCTGCTACAGGTCTAGTAGAACTCGTTTGGGTAGTTCCGTTCAACTTTTTGAGATACAGTCAATTTTTTGCATCAAGGTATTTTAGTCACCGGCCATGGCTGAAAGCAGTGATGTATTCCGTATGTTGGCTGTTGAGGATAAGTTGGATGGAACCAACTACCCATTATGGGCTTATATAATGCGACATGTATTGGTTGCAAAAGGACTGTGGAACATTGTGCAAGGTGTTAAAAGATGTCATGTTACACCTGCAACTACAGGTACTGCAAATACAGGTGCTGGAGGTGTTGGAGCTGATGATGATGGTGTCGAAGATGGTATTGTGCAGATTCCTGTCCGTGTTGCTGTTTCTATTGCACCTACGACAAAGCAGATTTGCTGGGATGGCAGAGATGCCCAGGCACATGCATTGATAGCTTTGTCTGTCAAACGTGCCATTATTCCTCACATTCGCTCTTGTAGAACAACAAAGGATGCTTGAGATACACTTACCATATTGTACCAAGCTAGGAATGAGGCTCGTGTGGCTTACCTCCGAAAATAGTTGGAGAGTGAGCACATGAATGAAGGTGATTCTATGGACAATTTCCTAACGAAGATCAAAGATTTGAAGGAACAGTTGATTTCTGCTGATGAGATTATACCAGATAGCTCACTTGTGCAGACCGTTCTGAATGGTCTTCCTGATTCATATCAAAGTTTTGCTTCTACTCTTCGGTTGATGATGAAAGGCAATCCAAATGCCTTATCATTTGAGGAGTTGATCTCTGTTCTGTTGCAGGAAGATCAGTCCAGGCAGAACAGGTCCATTATGCGAGTTGTAGATCAAGCTTTCTTGGCTAGTGAGAAGGGCAAAGGAAAATGGGGCTCTTCTACTAGTAAGCAGAAAGCTGCAAATGCTGCACAATCGAAGAACCAGGATAAAGATGAGAAGAAATCAGAAAAGCAGAAATTGTTTTGCAAGTATTGTAAAGGAAATGATCATATCATAAAGAACTGTCCAAAACTGGCTGCTAAAGAGGCAAAGAAGAAAGAGGCTGGAATGGTTGTTGCAGAGGCCTCTACACCAAAAACAGAGTCTGCAAATCTTGTGCAGGAAGAAGAATGAGCATTTACTACTGTCTGCGGTTTTGACCCATCTTCTCATGATCAGTGCATGTCTGCAGTAGACTCAGATGTTTGGTATTTTGACAGTCGGGCAACCAAACATATTACCTCGTAGCGCAGTTTCTTCTCTTCACTCGAGCCTGCCCCTATAGGGAATACTGTTACATGTGCCAACAACTCCTCTTATCCTGTTATGGGAGTTGGTAAGATCATTCTGACTACAGCTGATGGTAGTTCTTTCACTTTGTCAGATGCTTTATTTGTGCCAGGGATCAAAAAGAACCTGTTATCAGTTTCTGCATTAGCCAAGATTGGCTTGGTTGTGAAATTTGTTGATGACAGGTGTACAGTTCATGATCTGTCAAATGGCGATGTGATTATTGCTTCTGGCATTTTATGTTGTGGGTTGTATAAGCTCATAGACTATGAAAGATCTGTAAATGATTTGGCATGTGCAGTAAATGATTCTCAGGCTAAGTCAGATGCAAAGCTTTGGCATGCACACTTTGGTCATCTGAATTTTGCTAGTTTGCTATGCCTGCAGAAATCTGAAATGGTGTCCTCTTTGCCCAAACTTGAGGCACCTGGAAAACATGTTTGTGAAGGCTACATTTTGGGCAAAATGCAGCGTTCCTCCTTTCCAAAAGATGGTTCAGTTCAAGCTACGCAGAAATTGCAGCTTGTACATAATGTCTGTGGTCCTATGCAGACACCCTCTTTTGGAAATTACCTTTACTTCGTGACTTTCATTGATGATTTTTCTAGGCATGCATGGGTATATCCAAAGCAAAGTCCAAAGTGTTCATGTGCTTCAAACAGTTTTTGGTTTTGGCTAAAAATCTATCAGCATGTAAAATGGGTACCCTCCGTTCTGATTGAGGGGGGGAATATGTCTTCAGATTTTAATGCATTTCTGGCTGAACGTGGGATAAAACACCAGTGTACAGTGCCGTATACACCTCAACAGAATGGAGTTGCTGAACGAAAGAACACGTCACTCATGGAGATGGCGAGGTGCATGGTGAAGAGTCAGGCTTTACCACATAGTTTCTGGCTTGAGGCTATCATGTGTGCAGCATATGTATTGAACAGGTGTCCCACTAAAGCGCTGCAACCTATCACTCCATATGAGGCTTGGAATGACCGCAAGCCATCTGTTGCTCATCTGCGTGTTTTTGGTTGTTTGGCATATGCACTAGTGCCTGAACAACATCGCAAAAAATTGGATGATAAGGCAGTAAAATGTATTTTTGTTGGGTACAGTTCTGAAAGTAAAGGCTATCATCTGTATCATCCACAGACTAAACGCATTCTGGTTAGCCGTGGTGTTGTATTTGTGGAAGATGCTATTCATCCATTGCTTTCATGTACTAAGGAGACATCTGTTAGCTCTAAAGACATGTATGATACTTTGATGCCTCTTTTTACAGGTGGGCAGTCTAGTGCTGGTCCAAATGAGGCAACTTCTTAGCCTTTGTAGGTTTCATATGATGATGTAGATCATTCTATTTCTGATGCAGATTTACATGATGCACTTGTTGATGAGAGAGCTGATATTGAGCAGGCAAAAACTATGCCAAAATGGCTGGTGTAGACTTTGCATGACAGCAAATTAGATGCACCTTTGTCATATCGTACTCGTTCAGGCTCTCATAGTGCCTCATTTGCATCAGATTGCTATGCTATGGCTGCGTCTAGTCTCTGTGATGAGAATGAGCCTCTTTCTTTTGATGAAGCACAGAATTCAGAAAATTGGATGGCTGCTATGCAATCTGAATATGATGCTATAATGAAGAATGGTACATGGTCTTTATGTGACTTGCCTCCAGGCAAGAAGGCCATTGGCACTAAGTGGGTATACAAGTTGATGCATAAACCTGATGGTACAATCGACAGGTATAAGGCTAGGCTTGTTGTAAAGGGTTATGCACAGGAAAGAGGCATTGATTTTGATGAGACCTTTGCACCTACATGCCGTATGACTACTGTTCGGAGCATTTGTGCACTTGCAGCCCATCATGGTTGGAATGTACATCAGTTGGACATTAAAACAGCATTTCTGAATGGTGACTTGCATGAAGAAGTGTATGTTTTTCAGCCCCGTGGCTTTGTGCAGAAAGGGCATGAAAACCAGGTGTGCATGTTAAAGAAGGCATTATATGGTTTAAAGCAAGCACCACGTGCTTGGTATGAGAAGATACATGCCTATTTGGTTGCACATGGTTTTGAGAACAGTTCAACTGAAAGCACCTTATATGTTAAGTGTGCTAATGATGTGCTTCTGATCATTGTTGTCTATGTTGACGACATGCTGCTCACTGGTCCTATTGAGAAGCATATTGCTGATTTCAAGGTCCTTGCATGCCTCATTTGAGATGTTTGATTTGGGGCATTTGCATCACTATTTGGGCATTCAGTTTATGCAAGTTGATGGTGGAATGGCTTTGTGTCAAACGAAATATATTGACACATTATTGTAGCGTTTTGGCCTTGAAGACTGTAAGCCTATTGCTACTCCTATGGAGACAGGTTTACGATTGAGTCTTCATGATGGTGGAGATGCATTTGATGTTGTTCTTTATCAACAGGCTGTTGGATGCTTGATTTATTTATGCATTACTCGGCCAGATATTTAGTTTGCTGTCTCACAGATGAGCAGGTTTATGCATTGCCTAGGAGTCACGCATTGGAAGGTGGTCAAGCGCATCTTTTGCTACTTGAGTGGTACTCGCCTACTTGGGCTGTTTTATCCCAAGGGGGGATCACTACCGCAAGATTTGCATGCTTTTCTTGACTCAGATTGGGTTGGTTGCTATGACACTCGTGTGTCCACTAGTGGTTTTTGCTTCATGCTTGGTAGCTCATGTATATCTTGGTTGAGCAAGAAGCAGCCTACTGTGGCTACTTCCAGTTGTGAGGCTGAGTATAGGGCAGCTTTCACAGCGACTGTTGAGTGTGTGTGGCTCAGACGCCTTATGGCTGATTTGGGTGTTGGCTAGTCTTCTGCCACCACCATCTTCACTGACAGTCAGAGCGCATTGGCAGTTGCGAGGAACCCTGTGTTCCATGCTCGCACTAAGCACATTGAGGTGCATTATCACTATGTCAGGGAGAGGTTCTCTGCTGGGGAGATCAACTTGGCATATGTGCCCACGCAGGAGAACATAGCAGACCTTTTCACGAAGGCTCTACCTAGGGAGAAGTTTGAAGCTTTCCGCAAAGCTTTGGGCTTACTTCCTTTTGTGGAGTGATTTCCACATAGCTTGGCACTTCCTTATACATGAGTGCCAGCTCCTTGTTCACCGCATCACTCCTAGGGGGGATTTGTTGACATATTTAGGTAGTGATGTGTGTGAACACACTAGGACTGCCGGGGCACTTTTTTCCCTCTTTAGGAGGTTTTTTTCCCTCGGCTTGTATATACGCCTATTGCCCTAATGGGCTACTTATCTTTGTACATTCTCTAGTAATACATTCAGTATTGTGTGTTGTGCTCCAAGCTTCTTCTTCTTCCTTGTGTTGTTCGCGTGCTTCCGTAGACGTCTAACTCCAACATGCACGAGCATGAGCAAGTCAGCATATATGGTAGAGTAGTGTTGATTTTTGATGGTCGTATTGCCCGTTTTGGCCACTTTTTATCATAAAATAAGGTCAAAAAATTTATATGACCTTCAAAAAATACATAAAAAACAGCAAATATAGGTATGATCTATAGATAGCTTTCAAACTTGAAGGGCATGGTAGACCGTCAAAATACAACACTGTGACAGAGCATTGTTGGAGGAGCGCAAAGCTTGGCTTCTGAATTTTGTCGTACTCCAGATAGCTTCAGAATGATGTCATTGTAGGATATACAGAAAGTAAGCATCATCATCATAGAGTACCAAATTCAGCATATGAATTCATGATGTCAAAATTGTAGATCGTTGTCAGATATGGCATCAAATTTCATCAGATCCCGGATGATGAGCTTGTCAGTGCAGTCAAAAATCTGATCAAACTCCTCCACAAAACTTCTTCTCAAATTGCTCATAGAGGTAGCACATGGACATTTTTCGAGTGACTAGAGATCACTTTTTGGGTCACCCAAAAAGTGTCTCAGGAGCACATGGATGTTCGGTGGCCGGATTTTGGGTGGTCGGAGATGGACTTTGGGTCACCGGATTTAGGTGCACATGAAGGTCCAATGACCGAATTTCAGGCGGTCGGAGAAATGGACCTTGCGTCACCGGATTTAGGTGCACATGAAGATTTGGTGGCCAATTTATAGGTGACTTGAGATAGACTTTGGGACCTCATTTAAGTGCACATAGGGGTTTCATATTCAAAAATATACTTCAAGCCATAATATTTAGGCACACATAAATATTTAGATCATCATATTTAGCATCATATATCATGGATTACCAATCAATCATGTACAATACATTATATAATAAACCCATGAGTCTTTAATTCAAGTTGCATAAGCTGGAATGGTCCAAACATGATTAACGTCATATATGGAAGTACAATGTTTATCATAAAACACTAGGCATTGTCTTGATTCCACTACCATGCAATAATCTTCATTCCTTGACTTGCATTTACCTACATAAATGAAGACAAAAAAGTGGTTTTAGTTGCATAAAAGCCATGGAATGATTATGAAATAAACATATTGTGTATACATTACCTTCCAAAGCATTCCATAAACTTTGCACATGTCAATCTTCAATTGAAGCTTGCTCGATGGAGAGTTGTCTAAATAATGCCATCCTTACTCTACATGCTAGATCTCATTCTGAGTAGTTCGAACCTCTTAATTCAACCCCTTCATTATCATTTGGATGTGGATCTTCTTGATCATTAGGTTCACTCTCACCTTGTAATTGAACAAAATTACATAGCAAACAACAAGCACTAGTTATCACGTGGATCATAGGTAGATCTACATTGAGATTTTGTAGAATCCTCCATCGTTTTTTAAGAGCCCAAATGCATTTTCAATTTTGACTCTACCCTTTGATAATTGCTTGTCAAATCCTCTCTTTTCTCTTATGTGCTCACCTACTCGACTCTGGAATGGTTTCACTAGGAAACTTCTTGTCTTATACATAAATACGTATATTAATGAATACAACTAAAAAGCATAAGACATTGCATGCAACATACATACATACATGTATAAATACATAAATACATACATACATAAATACATACATACATGCAACATGCATAAATACATAAATACATACATAAATGATATAATAAGAAAACTTATGAACATGCATACAAGCTACCTACATACATGCTTTCATACATACGTACAAAAAACTTCATGCATGCATGCTTACAACATACATACATACTACATGCATACATACACACATACATACAACATACATACATAAATACATATATAAATGAATACAATTAAAAAGCATAAGACATTGCATGCAAAGTACATACATACATGCTTACATACAAACATACTAATGCATGCATGCTTACATACATACACACACACATACATACATACATACATACAAACTACATGCATCCATGCTTACATACATACAACATACATACGAATAAGAAAACATACATACATGCATATATGCATAGACACATATAAATGAATACATGCAAAATACATGCACACACATACATATGTACATACACACATACATACACATGCACACATAAATACATATATAAATACATACACTTATATACATAAATACATACTTCATGCATACAAACTACATACATACATGCTTACATATATACATACATACATACATACATACACACACACATGCATACATACATACATACATACAAAGCACATGCATGAGTGCTTACATAAATACATACATAGTCACATACATACAGAAATACATACATACACACACACACATATGCATTTCAACTAATACACATGCACAAATTCATACAACATAACTACATAGATACATATATAATTGAATTCAATGAAAAACCATAAATACATGCCTATATGCATAAGCATATATAAATGAGTACATGCAAAATACATAGACACACATACCTATATACATACACACATACATACACATGCATACATAAATACATACACATACATACATACATAATACATGCATACATACATACATACATACATACATAAATACATACATAAATACATAGATATAATATAAAAAAGAAATATGAACATGCATACAAACTAGAAACATACATGCTTACATACATAGATACAAACAAACTTCATGCATGCATGCTTACAACATTCATAAGTACTACATGCATACATACACACATACATACCACATACATACATAAATACATATATAAATAAATACATTTGAAAAGCATAAGACATTGCATGCAAAGTACATACATGCATGCTTACAACACACATACATATATAAATGAATATAATAAAAAAAACATACGAACATGCATACAAACTACATACATACATGCTTACATACATGGATACAAACAAACTTCATGCATGCATGCTTACAACATACATACATACTACATGCATACATACACATACATACAACATACATACATAAATACATATATAAATTAATACGATTAAAAAGCATAAGACATTGCATGCAAAGTACATACATACATGCTGAAATACAAACATACTTCATGCATGCATGCTTACATACATACATGCATACATGCATACATACATACATACATACATACAAACTACATGCATGCATGATTACATACATGCACACATACATACACCATACATACATAAATACGTATATAAATGAATACAATAAAAAAGCATACATACATGCATATATGCATAGACAATTATAAGTGAATACATGCAAAATACATGCACACACATGCATATGTACATAAAGACATAGATACATAAGCGTTCATAAATTCATATATAAATACATACACTTATATACATAAATACATACTACATGCATACATAGTGCATGCATACAAACTACATACATACATGCTTACATACATACATACATACATACATACATACATACACACATCATACATACATACAAAGTACACGCATGCATGCTTACATTAATACATACATACACACATACATACATATATGCATTTCAACTAGTACACATGCACAACTTCATACAACATAACTACATAGATACATAAATAATTTAATACAATAAAAACACATAAATGCATGCATATATGCATAAGCATATATAAATGAGTACATGCAAAATACATACATACACATTCATATATACATACACACATCCACAGACGTGCAAACATAAATACATATATAAATACATACCCATATATACATAAATGCATACTACATACATACATAAATACATACATAAATGAATATAATAAATAAAAACATACGAACATGCATACAAACTACATACATACACGTTTACATACATAGATACAAACAAAGTTCATGCATGCATGCTCATAACAAACATACATACCACATGGAAAACATACACACATACATACAACATACATACATAAATACATATATAAACAAATGCAATTAAAAAGCATAAGAGATTGCATGCAAAGTACATACATACATGCTTACATACAAACATACTACATGCATGCATGCTTATATACATACATACATACATAAAAACTACATGCATGCATGCTTACATACATGCACACATACATACAACATACATACATAAATACATATATAAATGAATACAATAAAAGAACATATGAACATGCAAACCAAGTGCCTCTGAACCCCGTCCACATTCTGCACGTGCTGAAATTATGGAAGTTCATGAGAACACGCTACAGTTAGGTAATTTTTTTTAATATAAAGGAAGTTCGGCAATAGCCTACTCTCCCGGACTTGAATTAAATTAAGAAACAAAGGTACAATAGAAGGGGACTAGTGCCCACGGGACCCCCCAAATCCCACAAAGCAGGGGAAGCTTGAATGAATCCTAGGTTGCATTACAGAGAAGGTTAATCACCCTCTCATCGCCCTCATGCGGGGCCCACTTGGGTTTGAGCTTGTTGTTGATCAGAAGGAGGACTTGATGGTGCCTGAAGGGGGGGGATTTCTTACTGTTAACAATCCTTTTGCCAAGGAGGAATAGTGATTTCTCAATCAACCACTCCCTGGGGGGATCTCCGAAGTTGAGAGCACACCTCTCCCACCAAATTTTCCACAAGACTTCCCCTCTGATGGCGTTCCAGAGAGTCGCAGAGCAGCCGATCGCTTCTCCCAAAAGGACTTGTTTCCAACTAAGCTGATTTTGAAGTCTGATTTTCATTCGAACCGTCTGCCAGATTCTGTAGGAGTTGGGGCAAGTAAGGAAGATGTGTGGGACATCTTCGATAGCCCGGTGGCAGCGTTTGCACCAAGGAGGAATCCCACAAAGTTTGCTAGCCTTATGGTTGGTCCAAATTCCTCGATGAAGAATTTGCCATAGGAGGACAAACTTCTTTATCTCTATAAGGGGGTGCCAGATACCCATGAATTTCATATCCCACCGAAGCCGCGTCCAAGACAGGCACCACTTCTTGTTGAGGCTGATGTGGTGGTCAGCCGTTTCTTTGATGTTCGGGATTTTGAGTAGGCTATTTCCATTGTGCCATTTGAGACCAAGCGAGTTCGGTGTGTCGTGTCCCATGAGAAGGCGAGTCTTGTGACGATCCCATGCGAGGCATCGGCTTTGCAAAGTGTTCCATTCTTCGTAGGAGATGTTTATGCAAGGGTCAATATCCAGGAAGTTGATCCAGCTGTTGGTGTCGTGTTTCCAGAGGTGTTTCCATCTTTTTAATCCTTTGTTCCATAACCTCTTGGCATTTTGAATGTTCCACGACTCCACACTCCGGATTCCATGTATCGGAAACCAGATAGAGTCGTGTTGTCTGATTCCGGCCGCCCACTTCCAGTCCTCACTAATTCTTGTGAAGCTTTTGACTTTATTCCAGCCCTTCCAAAGGGAGCACACGAGATTGGAGCCTTTCGGGAAGACGGGGATCGGGGAGAATAGCAGGGTCATGATGTCAAGGTTCTTCCAGTTTGGGAACCCCATGAGAGCCAACTCATGCTTGTTTCTGAAGATCAGCTTGGCCCACGAGGCCTCCCTATTGCACCAAGCCTTAATCATCCATTTGGCTGCCAGTTTGTTAGCCATACACCCAATGTCCAGGATACCAAGCCCCCCGCTATCTTTATGGCTAGTGCAGATGGCCCATTTGATTTTAGGCACCCCCCTTCTGTTATGATCGCCCGTCCAAAGAAAGTTTCTACAAATACTATTCAATTTGGACAGGCCTTGCTCATTCGGTCTCCAACAAGAAAGGAAATAGATGGTAGAAGAGAGGAGGAACGTGTTGATAACCATCGCACGCCCAGCGAGATTGATTTGCATACCTTTCCAATAGTTAAGCTTGTTTTCGAGTTTGGCCAACACCCAATTCCATCTCTGCTCCATAGAGACGCCAAACCCCAAGGGGATTCCAAGAAGTCGAAAGATTTGGCCCTGCGGAATGATTTGACAGCCATGATCAATGAAAAGGCCAGGATGATGTCCCACAATAGCCCTAAAGGCGGTCTTAGAGTGGTTGATTTTGGATCCAGAGGCTTCACAAAAGGTAGCAAGACACCTCCAGAAAGTCTCCAGGCTGGTATTATCATTGTGAACGAACGCGTTCATATCATCGGCAAATAGTCTCATGATGATTTGACTGTGGTCGTGAGGCAGCCGGAGGCCTTTGATATTGCCAGTCTCCACATGATGTGCCACAAGTCTGCTCAGCCCCTCAGTGGCGATGGCAAAAAGAAGGGGGGCCAGAGGGCACCCTTGTCTAATAGATCTTCTAAGATGGATCGCCTTCGAAAGTTTGCCGTTAACGTTAATTTGGGTCGTTGCGTTTCCGAGAAGGGTCGCGATCATCTTGGTGAATTTCTGACTACATCCGAGATCTTGGAGCGACTGCAGAATATAGTCCCATTCTAGCCTGTCGTAGGCTTTGTCAAAGTCGATCTTGAGGAAAACCACATCTTGATTAGACTCATTTGCAAATTGAATACCTTCCCAAATATCCATAATGGTTTCCAGGATAGACCTGCCTTTGATGAAGCCTTTTTGGTCCTCACTAAGCCAAGATCTCAGGTGGCACGAGATTCTGTTGGCAATGACTTTGGCGATGATCTTGTATCCTGTTTGGAGCATCGTAATAGGCCGCCAGTTCTCGATTCTGTTCTTTTCCCCCTTCTTGTGTATCAACTTGATAATTCCATTATTTAGACAAGAAGGAAGAGCACCAAACTTTAGCGCTTCTTGCCAAACCATCCGAAGAGGGGTGGCAACCACCAGCTTGAAGGATTTAAAGAACTCGTTAGTGAGTCCGTCGGGTCCCGGGCTTTTACCGAGAGGGAGGGCATCAATGACCTCAATGATTTCTGATTCAGAGATAGGGGCATGAAGCAGGGAGTGGAGGTTGGGTGGTATCCTCCGGGGGGAAACCCTGGAAATGGCAGCCATACAGTCCCTTCTATGGTGGGAGAGGGGGTTCGAGGTTCCCAGGAGTCTCGTGAAGTGCCCTTCGATGATGCCAAAATTATCTTCTTCCGAATTGCATACATTGCCATGTGGATCTAGTAGTAGGGGGATCGATTCTCTGTTGTGTTTCCTTTTAAGGATACGACACATCTCTTTGGTGGGTTTATCGGCTTTGCCAGCCCACCACTCCTTGAAGAAAATTTGCAAGTTTCTCCTTTGTATTTCTTCCTCGTATCTCAACACCGCTCTGATTTTTCGGAGACCTTTCTGGGCTTGGTGTTTTCCTTTGTTCACTTCCTCCTCGAGCCGCCAGAGTCTGTGGTAAATAGCTTCCCTACGAGCCCGTCGCACAGTCTCGAGCGTGTTCTTAGTTCTGATCATGATCTTACGAGACTTGTCGACCGCACTTCTCCAGCACTTGGCTGGGGCCAGGCCAGAGGCGAACGCCACCTTCCACACATCGGCAATTTCTTGATGGACGGAGGGGAGAGAGAAGGTGGTTGCGTTGGCATGGAACCACGGAGCCTTGCAGATCTTGTTGGAAGGTTGAAAAGTGATAACGATCGGGTAGTGATCAGAGATAGTGAGATCAGTGCGTTGCGTGATGGTAGGGTGGCCCCACTGATGAGTAAAGCTCTGAGAGATGTAGCATCTGTCGAGTCTAGCTTTCCTCAGGTCCTCACCCGCTTGGAGATTCGACCAAGAAAAGCCATTCGAGTCTTTGAATTCAACCAGATCCAAGTGAAGTTTGGTCATATCCCACGTTTCTTTCTCCCGACTGTCGATGACCCTGCCCTTGCCCAACCATCTATCCGTAGGGTCCTCCACCATGTTGAAGTCTCCACAGATAAGCACGTTGTGGGGAAGCGAGTCTAAGGAGGCCCAAGTGTTCAGTCTCTCCAAATCCCCGTTAGGGGCGTACAGAGAAACCATAGTAACACAAAGAGGAGCACCAAAAGAAATAGCAATCCAGCGGTGACTTACATCTTCAATGGTGTTCTCAATCTTATCAAACCAGAGTTGTTTAACACCGATAACCGTTCCTCCAGACCCCCGCAGGTGCTTCGTTGGGATCCACACATGGGCCGAGGAGACCTGCTTGAGCCGTTTCTGGAGGTCTTCTCCATCAATTTTAATCTCTTGAATACATATAAAGTCTGGGTTTAGGCTAATGTCATGGAGCCATTGACCGATGATGGTCGCTCTTGAGGGGTCGGTTAACCCTCTAGCATTTAGCGAAATGACAATCATTTTTGTATTGATCCCTCTTTGCGGGAGGGAGCTTTGTCCTTTCTTCTCTTGGCTTCATCTTTCTTTTTTGCTCGGATCGGCCCGAGTTAGTAAGAGGTTCTTGTGGGGGCTTTTCCACGGTAACTCCATAGGTTGTTTTCCTTTGCGGGATGCCTCCTGCTGGGAAGAACAGGACACCGTTTTCAGCTCCGTTTCCGGAATAGTCGATCCGATGATGGAGCTTTCACTATCCATGTTATCTTCGTTGCTGGTAGTAAAGCCGTCTTCTTTGCTTGTAGTGTAACCCTCTTGCAAGGTTTCTTTACTGTCAGGGATCTCCAGGCCTTTGACATCGGTGTCCTCCTCAAGTTGGTTCCCACCTGGGTAGTCAAACTCATTGATTTCCTTTTCCAGATTGCAATACAAGTTTCTGGAGGGGGAAACAGACTTGTTGTTTCGCTTAGAGGTTGCCCTAGGGCTTCTTTTCCTTCTTCTTCTGACTTCGATGAACCCGTCCGCATCAGTTTCTGGATTACGGGGACCCTTGAAATCCTCTACTTTCGTCGAGTGATTCAATGCTCCATTACTGTCTTGAGCATTTTTGGGGGCTTCTTGATTTGTCTTGCTTTTTCGTTTCAGAGGGCAATCTTTGATCCTGTGACCTTGTTGGCCACAGCGAAAGCACGCGTTGGGGAGGTTTTTGTAGCTGATGTCTTGCTCCCATACATCCCCTTCGCCCAAGTCCAGTTTGATCTTCGATGGGAGTGGCATACTGAGGTCAGCCTCGACACAGATTTGAGGGTGCCATCGGGCGTTGAACGAGTGTCTTGCTCCTTCATAAATGAGACCACCAATGTCCTCGCGTGAGGCCAACGGCTTGCCGATAGGAGAAACGATGTCCCATACGAAGTTGTACAAGAAGTATGGCAAGTTAGGGAGCTCAACCCAGAGGGGGTACCGAAGCGATTTCGATTTGTCAGGAGTAAAATCAGGGGACCATCTGAATAGGCACAGGGTCGCCCGGCCGAGTTGCCAAGTTCCGACACTAAGGGCTCGGAACGCCATATCTTCATTTTCAAAGACTAGCAGCAAGTGGCTTGCCGGTAAGAACTGACACTTACAAACAACTAGCCCGCGGGGGAACCACTCGTTGCGAAGCCACTGTCGCACAGTTTCGAGCGGGGGCTTAGGGCCGAACAATTGGCCGACGAGGCAAACTTTCTTGAGCTCCTCCTGAGTCGACAAAATTGCGGATCTATTCAGGGAGACCAAGGGGGGTTCCGCACACTCGAGGGCCCCTTGGGCGGCACAAGAGCCCCCCTCCAACAAAGAGGCCAGGTTATCGGTCTCCCCGGGAGGAGGGGCCAGATTACTTTTCACAAGAGAGGGGGTCGCCAAATCCATGGCAAAAAAAGGGGACACCCCGAAAAAGAAGAGCTTTTTCTAAAACTCTGAGAAGAGAAGCATCACGAAAGGCTCAAACAACCCGCAATAAGAGGAAGCTCTCTTCTTCTTTTTTTCCTCGGCAATTCTTTCTCTTATTTTTTTCTTTTTTCTTTTTTCTTCTTTTTTTTTCTTTCTCTTTTTCTTTTTTTCTTTTTTCTTCTTTTCTTTTTTCTTTTCCCTTCTTCTCTCTTTTTTACCTTCAAGAATACTTTAAAAGAGGGCTTTCGAGAAAGCAACTTTCAAGCGAAGATTCTCTGGGGGAGGAATCAAAGGCCGTCAGGCGTCACCTTCCGCGTCAGGATCCTCGGGAAAGCCGGACGGCTGGCAGAAGCAGCGCGACACCCGGCAGCAGGTTGACAGGGAGGCGGCTCAGAGCGGATTCCAGGGAGTCGGCGACGGGTACCCAGTCAGTACCACCTCCACGGTGGACACCACGTAATCAGTCGCCTCCACGTAGTCAGTCGCCGCCACACTTGTCGATCGCCTCCACGTAGTCAGCACCTAAACCACGACGTTCGCCTGTCGATCGCCTCCACGTAGTCAGTCGCGACTGAGCACCACCGCCACGATGGACACCACTCGATCGTGCAACCCCCGTCAATCGCGAAGCATGCGCGATGGACGCCGTGAGCCACGCCTTGTATCAGTCGCCGCGAGCCCCGTATCAGTAACAGTATCAGTTGCAATGGACGCCATGATCTTCTTTTCTGCCTACTTGAGCTCTTTCGCCATTTAATGTTGTTAGGACTGCTACGAATCACCCGCTTTTAGATGAAGTTTGGTGCAGTAGTGTCGTCTACTATAGTAAGTTGCTACGCCCGTCAGCAGCAACGTTCAAACTCCGTCAGCAGCACGCACCGTCCGTCAGCGACCATCTCCGTCAGCAACGCACAGCAATGTTGTTCATCCGTATGTGCTCAAGTGTTCAACACAAGTTCTTGCCATAAACACATGCCTACACAATTAGTGCAAACTTTCGAGGGGAGGATGAGCAGGGATGATCTGCTCTTCCAGCTCATAGCCGCCCCACGTACGTGCGCTAAATGGACCCGGTATAGGCAGGTTCAAGATCCAGCGTTGAAGTTGATCGCCCAATTCCCTGTCGTTGGAGCTTCCAATACCTTTACAGTTAGGTAATTTTTGAGATATGTAAAGAGGGTCTTCAATGGCATTATTATCGGCCAAAGTCAGAATAAGGTAGCCTGAACACGTACAATCAGATGAACATGTCACATGTAGCTTCCTCCAATAGCTCCACAAGGCATATCATGATAATACTCATAAAGAACAATTGCAAAATAATGAGAATTGCATTTCCAATCCCAAGATTATGCATATCTCCATACATCCCTTTTAGCACATAAGCCTCAGCCTTTTTTCTCTTCATCTTTCAAGGGTAAATAATGACTTTGAAAGTTGCTAGATGTTATCAACCAAAATAAGGAGATAAATTCTCTCGACATTCGCCCCCTCCAAACTTGCACATTGCCCTCGATGGGCCAAGAAATACTTTTTTTTTTTGCTTCAAAGATAAAATCATCTTACATGTGAATGATCAACTTCATATATTTCATGCATGGGACAAAAAGGAAAGTTTCTATGCAAGGCTATGTAATTAGCCCTATCAAATGCATACTTGGAATTGCATGTATGAATAGTATGGTGCAAAACAATAAGGAAATAGGCTTTTGATGAAGAAGCCTATTTCATGCATTCCATGTGTGAATACATAAATCCTTGGAAACACTCAATGTGCATAGGTAAAAACAACGTGTGCCTTGATGCAATGTCATCTCATGGGACCCTATCATGCAAACTTTATGTGCTTTGGAAATTGCAATGGTGGATAGAAAAGGTAAGAGAATTTGATGAAGAGGTTTTCTTCTCCCAACCTTATGCTTTGCTTTCAAATTTCTTCATGCATTTTACCATTCCGATTGTTGCAAATGGATGTGCACCTATAGGATAGGAAACTTTTGTGCTCATACATATCACTCCTGCATACTTTAGATGCAAAAATGCATTGAAAACATGGTGTTAAAATTGAAAATTGGGATTGGAGTCCTGATATCAAAAGCTTAGTTAAAATTTCATGTCTTAACTCTACTCCTTGAATTTAAGTGTACCCGCACATGAAATGCATCTTTAAAACTTCATGAGTAACATAAATTGTAAAACATTCACATCGAAACAACTCTTTCACAATCAGGTTTCTTGTCTTTGTTCAATAAAGCTATCAATACCCTCAACATCTTGTAATCCTTTCCCGCATAGTAAAAACGAGATGAAACTAATTTTTCTTTAATCATATCACCTTGATCTTCATTCTCTTCATTAATCGATGATTCCATCAATATTTTTGGATTATCATAGATTTCATCATTTTGTTTAGAAAGAGCTTTACTCATTGCCCTACAAAAGGTACTTCAAATATGGTGTTATCTAACTCCATTAAAACATAACTCATTTTTATTTATTTTAATCACAAGGTAAGGTCAATTTCATCAATTTATTTCTTGCTTCATATTGTGAATCAAATGAACTATCATAAACCAACACCCAATTGCCTTCTTGAATCTTCTTTGGCCATAGTCGATGATGTTTATCGAATTAGATCTTGTTCTTTATCATTGATCCTTTTAGTTTTTCTTTTGTTTCCTCATTGTTCTTGTCCTTTTTCCAATTGCTAAAATCTCACACATAACAATTCCTTTCTTGACATGTTTAGTCCAAGATAAAGAAAACCATGATAACACATTTATTTCTATAGGAAATATGGGTTTTTGTGCATACATTAGTTTTGTAGGCATATAACTAGTTGTGTGTGTTCAAGTCATACTATCAACCCATAAAGCTAATGGTAAGTATTTTGGCCATTGATTAACCTTCACAAGCCTTAGCTAAAGCTTTCACTATTGGTGAATGACCTCTCACTAATATTCCATTTGCTTGAGGATTATATGCTCTAGTCAATGCTGATCAGATTCCATGCTTTTGGAAGAGGTCTCTAGCTTCTTGTGCATCAAGTTCTCCACAATCAGCGATAATTTTCTCTACATAACCAAATCTAAAAAATACATCTTCTAAGAAGAATTTACATACATTTCTTGTGGTTTATGTTCGTAGATCTCTACCTTCAACATGATTCGTGAGATCCTCCCTAGCAAGTACCATATAATGCATGTTGTTATCTCCTGATGGCATATTCACTAAGTGAAAAACCCATTTATCATGTATGCTAAGTGGATAGGTAGGTAGTAATCCATCATGGTGTTTCACAGATGAGTGCACTTGACATTTTTTATATGATGCAACATAAGACAAAATATGAACATACATTCTTGGCCACCAATATCTTTCCTTTATTTTCTCATATTTACCCAAAAACCCACTATGGCCTACCCACAAAGAGTCATGTATCTCCTTTATTACACTTCTTTGTAACTCTTTCGTCCCGACTACACATTGGGGAGACTTTATCTTCCCTCATGCATGTCTCCATATTAGGCTATCATGTAGGAAACAATCGAAAGCATGCTTCCTTATATCTCTAAAGTGTCTTGAAAACCAAGAAGGTCATGCTACCTTATTAATAAGATGATATCCAATATCAAACCATTGTTCATCATAATTTTCTTCATTAAAGAATTCATGCACAAAAGATTTAACTTCATAAAGAAAATGTTTATTTTCAACAATTTGTTCAAATTTATCTTCATCATATCGTGCTTTAGATAGCATAACTGCAAAAGCATTTGTTTTACTTGAAATATGAACAAGTTTTGAGTTTATACCTTTAATGCATGCAATCCATCACAACATATCTATGTTTAAAGTTGAAAAGCTCACAATCATACCAAGCAAAGGTAAACAATCAATTTCCACAATTGCATTAGCACCAATAAAATAATTTTGATCAAACTTGAGAGTAGAAAACACTCCCTAAAGTTCCCTTTTTATTTGTGGATAATTATGTTGAAATTCTTGTAAGATTTTTTCCCCAAATCGTATAATCATACCGATTTAATTTTTCATATTCTTGCCCAATTACCCGTCCAATGCCGATTGGACTAGTAGACTGTTAAGAAAATTGGTTTTTCATTTGAATACTCTAGTCTTTTCAATATTGGTGCCTTTATCAAGAGTCCCTTTAGTTCTTTAATAGCCTCAGTATGTTTATCAAGCCACATGAATTTCCCATGTTTTTGTTACAAGCCATATAAGCCATCTACCACATGGGCAAAGTGAGGAATCCAAATGGCATAAAACATACATGCTCCTTAAAACCGTCTCACTTTGCTCTGAGATTTACAAATGTGTGTCATTTTATTAATTGCATCAATTTTAGGAGGATAAGGTTTTTGGCCATATAAGCCACATTGATGTCCAACGATGAGTACCTCATTTACTCCAAAAGTTGTTTTTTCAATAGACAAATTTAAACCTACATTAATAAACCGTTTCAAAACCTTTCCACAATAAATAATGGTCTTTAACAAACTTTAGACATCCATCATCATCCAAGGTAAGGGCTTTTTGTTTTTCCAAATAACCCTTAATGGGAATATCATCAATAAAGGGCATAGCAATGTGTGGAATAAAATAATGCAAGACCAAATTCATTAAGTTCATCATGTGAGCAATTGAATTGGTTGCACCTTGAGGTAATGTGCACATCCTAACCAAACCAACAGGGGTTTTCATAGTGTTTATATCTCTACTTTCTATAGCCAATTGGAATTGGGCATAACCAGAATGGAGATCGCCCATGAATAAATACCATGGCCTGTAAATGCTTCGGAGAGCAACAAGAAGATGAACGATTAGATTTTGAAGCTAATTCTTTACAAGAGCTTCCACAATTCATAGGCTCACGGGAAATGGAATATCTTCACATCACAGCTCTCACAATATTGATAAGAAATGAAGACTCAATGGTTCCCAAGAACATTGAAGTCGTGAAGAACACTATGGTAGAGTATCATCTCACTTTGGAAGAGCTACTCAAAGTAAAACTTGAGTTGTGGAAGCATGTGGCGAGTCAAGTTCTAGAACTTGGTTCCAACATGTCAAAAGCAAGCTGTAAACAAAAAGTCCTAGAGATACCTTTACAAAACATAGGAGACATGAGTGAAGGTGAAGAAGGTAATACTCATCTTCCAATCACTTACCAAGGTTACACAGCCAAAGCTATCTTAGATTCAGGTGTTCTTGTTGCAATTGCGACCAACTCCTTGTGGAAGCAATGGGGCTAACCCACACTAAGTCCAACTAGAATGAAGCTTCAAATGGCTGAGGGCCATATGGAAAGTCCTCTAGGATTGCTAGAAGGGATAACTCTAACGGCTTGTGGTGTGGAGTTTGAACACACCTTTGCTATATGTGACTTTGGCAAAAATAATGTCTATGAGATGATCCTAGCAAGAACCTTCCTATGAGAGTTGCAAATAGTACAGGATTGGGGAACCAACATTTTGTACTTGCAACACTTAGGGGTCACAACCAAGGTCAATCTAAAAGATTATACCTTCAGAGATGTACCACCCCTACAGTGGAATCCTATCCACAAGGCACAATAAGATTCAAACTCTATGCATTCTAAAAGTTCTTCGGATCCATTTTGGATGCATGAAGGTACTCATTTGTGGATGTGCAAGGTCCCAGAGGAAGAGGAAAGATGCCTAAAAGCAAGAGAAGAAGGAACTGCTCAAGGAGATACACAGATTAAAGACCCAACCTACACACGGATGATCTTTCATCCTCATGGTTGGGTAGATATCTTAGCCACTATGGACATTGATGTCACTGAAGAACAATGGACACCTCATTGTGATGAGGAGGGTTTTGATATTTCTGCATTCATGTGTAAACCCTTGCTAGAAGAGTTTGATTCTAGTGATGTCATAGAAGAAGAAGATGACAATGATCTAGAATCCATTGTGATGGATAGTTGCTTTAATTCAGAGGAGCACTATCTAGAAGACATAGGAGTATTTACCCAAAAAGAAGAAGAACCCTTCACAAGCATTAAGACTGTAAATTCAAGGGAGGAAGGTGAAGGTAGTCAGAAGAAAAAGAAAAGAAAAGCAATGAAACAAGAACAGTAGGAATCATTGTTTGAAGTACCAAAGAATTTCAAGAAATATGAAGTTGAAGACAAGAAAATTTTGGTACAAATGCCTAAGAGATAGGCCATCATAGGAGAAGCATATGATAATAAAGAAAAGACCAAATAAAATGTACTAACCATTGAAGAGAACGAAGATCCATGTACATACATAGGAGAAGACCTAAGTGCAGAAGAAGAAGTAGAGCTTGTAGCTTTATTAAGGGAATATAGGGAAGTGTTTGCATGGACCTATAGAGACTTGAAGGGAGTAGATCCAAAAATATGCTCCTAGATGATTCCCATGACCGTTGATTCCAAGCCCACCAAACAGAAGCCCTACATATATAATGACACTTATGTAGCCAAAATAAAAGAAGAAATCGATAAACTAATTAAAGCTAGATTTATTTACGAGATTGAGCATACTGAATGGGTATCCCCCATTTTAGTTGTGCCCAAGAAGAATGGAAATTTGTGTGTGTGCATAGACCTTAAAAAAGTTAATGCCACTATGATAAGAAATAGCTATCCACTTCCAATCACTAAACATTTATTAGAGGGTGTTGCAGGCAAGGAAGTTTATAGCTTCCTTGCTGGATTTCAGGCTACAACCAAGTAGCCTTTGCCCCAGAAGATCAACATAAGGCTGATTTTGCCATCAAGTGTGGAATCTTTGCATTTCTTGTGATGCCATTTGGACTCACCAATGCACATGCAACATTCCAAAGGCTCATGTGTAATGTGTTCAAAGAGTTCTTATGAAAGAGCTTAGAAGTATATGTGGATGGTTTATGTGCTCATTCCCAAGAAAGAGGACACCACATCCGAGAGCTTAGAAAAATCTTCAACAAGTCTAGAGAGTATCGAGTCTGCGTGAACCTAGAAAAGTGTGTGTTCATCATATGTCAAGGCAAGATCTTAGGTCATATTGTCTCTAAGAACGGATTATCAACAGATGAGGACAAATTCAAAGCCATAGCAGAGGTGCCAAGGCAAAGGAATGTTAAAGAGGTACAAGCCTTTATGGGCCATTGTGAATATCATGGTAGGTTTATCCACATGCATGCAATCATAGCTAAACCTCTTTATGCTTTATTGACAAACTTTGAGTGGAATGACAAATGTGCAAATTCCTTTGATGAGCTCAGTTTTGTGTAGAGCACCAATACTGACCACTCCTGATTGGAATAAACCATTCCATGTCCACATAGATGCCTCCAATAATGTAATAGGATGTGTCCTAGCACAACCTATAGGTGAAGGAAATTTAGATTTTCCTATCCCATATGCTAGTAGACAGTTGAACGCGGCTGAACGAAACTATACAACAACCAAAAGAGAAGGCTTAGGCATGGTGTATGCCGTGAAGAAGTTTAGAAACTATCTATTGGCCAACAAGTTCAAGTTTTCATTGATCATCAAGCATCATTATATTTGGTCAATAAATCTTGCATTACAGGATGCTTAGTAAGATGCTTCCTCTTACTAATGGAATATGACTTTGAAGCAGTTGTTAGAAAAGGTAGGAACAATCTCAAGGCGGATCACCATTCTCACATCACTTCAGGAGAGTCACGACAAGGAGTGTCTGATGAACTTCCCGATGCTTATTTGTTCAATTAGCTGTTCCTAAATGGGAAAATAAGTTGGTACCAATCCTAACCTTTGGACCCGCAAATAAGAATGTCAAAACAAACAAAGAAGAAATTTTAAAATCACAAAACTATCAAATATTGGCTAGAAGCATGTATAAACAAGATACAGAGGGTGTAATAGCTTGTTCTATCAAGGACGATGAACATAGTAGTTTGTTGGGACAATCTCATGAAGGATTTCTAGGATATCACTATTCTAAACAACGAACATTATAGAATCTAAAATGTTTACAAATGTATTAGCCTAGTATGGATAAAGAAACACATGAGTGGATTAAGAATTGTCTAGTGTGCCAAGAAAAACCCCTTAGGCTAGTGGAGCATGCCACCCTTTATCATGTGTCATTAATTCCAGAATGGAGTGTTCCATTGGTAGCATTTTTGAGATCAAGAACACTACCCAATGAGGCTAGTCTAGCAAGAAGATGAAGCATGGAGCAAGAGGCTCAAGACTAAGCCTTAGTTGGATACAACCTATACCGAAGAGGTAAAGATGTTTACTTGATATTGTGCGTTCAATGCATTGTATTGAGTGAACATGTCGTCCACCTATTCTGCCCTCAATACTTGTTTGAACTCAAACATGTGGTCATAGGGATCATCTATTCCGTTGAAGTAATTCTTCGTGGATTTTACTAACTAGGTGGGTTTTAATATCCTAAGGTGCTTTTTGGGTCTAAGTACAAGAAAATCATCTCTACCCCTTTGGGGCCTAGGTTCCCTTAGTCTTTCTTGTTCCATTTTAGTAGACTCTCCACCTGATTGATCTAATCCTGTAGGATTGGCAAAGCTTATCTCTAGTTTCTCTCTACCCTTTTCCCTTTGAGAGCAATGAGCTAGGAATGTCCCTGCTCATTGGTGCCTAAAAGAGACATTTGATCATGATTGGGGAAAAAAATTCAACCTTCCATGTGTAAGCATGAGTGCCATGCTCTAATACCACAGACACTCGTTCAAATGTACTATCTAAGTGAACCAATATTCTTGGGGTATTAGGATCTTTGAGTTCATAAATGGGGATTGTGCCTATTTTGCTAAGCTATTCAGGTTTGTATCTCCATAATGCCTCATCTATTTCTTTGTTCAAGAAGAATTTGATGCTCTTATTGTCTTGGGGAATCCATTCTAGGGTGACCACTCTAGTTAAAAGAGATTTGCCTTTAGGAATTCAAGGCTCTTCCCCTTGGTGCGATTGTTCTATGTCCCCCAACTCAATTTGTGGGATCAGTATTCCAAATTCATTGGTCTTATCAGGTTGGTTGGTGACAATATACATGGTTCCTTCTTTATCAATGTATGAAGTTTCTGCAAATTTGACTACTATATGTTCAAGTCTAATAGGTTGATCTGGATTCCTCAATTGAATAAGTGAACTTCTCAAACTGTCCTCATAAATAAAAGCACCTAATTCGTTGGTTCAGATGTACTCCAATTGAGTGTTGTGAGGAGCCTCTGTCATTTCTAAGTAGGCTACTCTTGAGCTACCTACTGATCTGTCCATGTTGTAAGACATCTTCGACTCACTAGTTTCTCAAATCAATACATAAGGGTTATCACTTAATTATTGGTCCCTTGATCTCATAGTGATTTTATCACTAGCTTCCAATGATCTCACACCATGACAATCTGTCTTACCTATGTGCCTCCCCAACCTAATGTTCATGAATTTGTTTCTTAGAGGCACTAAATGCATATTCTCATTACAATGATTCTTTCTTTATGAATCACTAGGTTCGTTTTATGTTTCTCTTGGTTTGTTGGCTTGTCAATTAATGTTTATCACATATAAACTTTTGTTGTGTGTTTAAGTTATGGCGGTGCTGAGTTTATGTTCCTTTTTCCTTTGGTGTTTTTGTACTAATGTGATTACACTTTGTACTTAAATCCCTCAGAGCAGCTTAAAATTTGAATTCCTATCATCTATAGAATGTAAGTGAAATATTTCAATGGTGATGTGCCATAGTGCGCTCTCCTTCTTGAGAGATCCATGACGATATCCTCGGAGTAGAAAACCGAGGTCCAAGTGCTACACATGGTACTCTGCATAGAGGCTATAGAATATGTAGGAAAAACACAGTACACAGGGAGCATGAACATAGGCTTCTTAGGTGTTACAAATGTGGTCAAACTTATAGTTTGTGATGCACCAAGGCACTATATGTTTTATTAAAGAACATACACAAAAGTGTGCAGTGGCAATTTGGCCTTTCACATGGACACTAATAGTAACAATCTCCCACTAAAGGGAAATAGGGCCAAAGTAACTATGGGAGAACAATGAAGAATGATAAAGAATGCCCGAGTGTAAATATACAAACTATACCTCCCACCTGATGGTCATTTTACACAGTATACAAGTGACAAATGTATGATCATGAATCAAGTTACCCCCATCAAGAGACAATAGTGTTGAAAGATATCTTGTGGCAAAGCTTTAGTCAAAGCATCTACAACAATATCTTGAGTATGAACCTTATTAAGAATAATGCGCTCAGTGGCTAATCAATCTCTAATATAGTGATACCCCACCTCAATGTGCTTCGTCGTTGCATGATAGACTGGTTTCTTAGCCAAAGCAATCACACTCTGACTATCGCTGAGCAAATAAGGTACATGCTGAGGTAGATCCATATCACAAGCAAGAAAAGAAAGCCACAATGCTTCCTTTCATGCCTCACTTGCTGCAACATATTATGCTTATGTGGTGGAAACAAGTATACATTCTTGAAGATGAGATCTCCAAGAGATAGCACCTCCACCCAAATGAAAAATGTATCCTAATGTAGACTTATGATTGTCTACACTACCAGCATAGTCAGAATCTGTGTAACCAATAATGGATGATTTCCTTCTCCCTAAGCATAGTCATTTGTCCTTATAAGTGCCACTCAGATATCTCAAAATCATCTTGTCTGCTTCCCAATGTTTCTTGCAAGGATTAGACATATATCTGCTCATGATTCCCATTGCAAATGCAATGCGTGGTCTCGTAGCTACCATAGCATACATGAGACTTCCAACAACAAGTTGATCAGGAATTTTGGTCATGAATTCCTTTCCACCCTATGTATTGAACGTGTGAAGTACTTTGGATATGTACTCACTTTGAGACAAATATATGCATCTTTTACTCCTATCACAAGTAATGTGCATGCCAAGAATATGTTTGGCATCCCCCAACATCCTTCATATCAAATGTCTCACTCAACTTCTTTTTGAGAATTGACAAGTCATAAGAGGACTTCCTAAAAATCAACATATCATGGACATAAAGTATCAAGCATATCAAGCTACCATCTGAGCATCTCTTTGTGTAGAGGCAATGATCCTCATTGCTTCGAGAATAGCCTTGAGACTTCATAAAAACATCAAAATTTTGGTACCATTGTCTATAGGACTGTTTAAGTCCATAAAAGCTCTTCTTGAGCTTAAAAGCTAGGATCTCTTTGCCAAGAACCACATGACCCTTTGGTTGTTCCATATAGATCTCATATGTAAGATTTCCATGCAAGAAAGCAATTGTCACATCCTTTTGGACTAGCTCTAAGTCCTCCATTGCAACAAATCCAAGCAACATGTGCAAGGTAGTCATTTTGACCACTCTGGAGAAGATTTCATCGAAATCAACACCATGTTATTGCTTAAAACCCTTTGCAACAAGTCATGCTCTATACTTTGGAGAAGCACTATCTGATGTTGATTTTAGCTTATATACCCATTTACATGGTAATTCTTTCTTGCCCTTTGCCAAAGGTACTATATCCCAAGTACCATTCTTATGAATAGAATCCAACTCACTCTTCATGGCACAATCCCACTTGATATGATCGATTGTCTGCATAGCCTCTTTTTAGCAAGAAGGCTCACTAGCACCTATTAGCATTACAAAATCCAAACCTAGAACATATCTATCAGGTGGATGTGAGATACATGTAGAGCATCTCAATGGTTGCTAAATAGGAACATTTGCAAACTGGTCTGATCAAGCATTCTCTGAACATCCCCATTAGAGCATTTTTATGCATGCTAACTAGAGAGCTAGTATCCTCAAACACCACCCTTCTCACTTCAACCTCCTTAATGGGTTGTTTATGCATTTTAGAATCATTGAACATGACATCAATACTTCTGATTACTGATCATATTTCAGGATCCTATAAGCGATTTCCAAATTGTCCTTCTCAACCATATCCAAGAAAAATGCATTTCTTTGACTTATGGTCCAACTTTTGTCTAAGATTCTTGGGTATATGAACATATGCTTCACACCTAAAAGCTTGAAGATGATCATAATATGGTGGCTTCCCTGTGCATAAATCTTGTACCACTTTTAGACCTTTGGCAATACTAGGTGAAAGGTTAATCTGGTGAACTACAATTGATATTGCTTCTGCCCAAAATCCTTGTGAAAGGTTTGCATGATGCAACATAGAAACTACTCTATCCTGAATAGTTCTATTCATCCTTTTAGCTACACCATTTTGTAATCGGGTATAAGGACCTGTAAACTCTTAGAAATTCCTCTAGAATGATAGGAAGGTTGAATTCATGTGAGGTATACTCATCCACATTATTTGAACGTAAATCCTTAAGCTTAGTTCCTTTTTTAGTCTCAATTGAAGTAAGTCATTTTCTGAAAGTAGGGAATACCTCATCCTTTGCTTTGATAGGATATACCCATACTTTTCTAGTAGCATCATCTATGCAAGTGAGAAGGTAAAGAGAACCTCCTAATGACCTTGTGGGCATAGGACCACACACATCTCTATGAACAAGATCTAAAGGCTCAATTGAAGAGTCAATGTCCATTGTATGAACATTCCTAGTTTGATTTCCATATTGACAATGCTTACAAAATGAAAAATTAAAGAAAGATAACACAGGTAAGTAGTCAGAACAAGAAAGATTTTCCATTCCGCTATGTGATATATGGCCAAAACCGCCAAATACAAGCCAAGGGTTGTTTATTAAGAGCTAACAGGTGTTCTTTCTATGACACAAATAAAGCATAAAGTGCGCCAACTTTGCTTCCTTTTGCAATAACCATATTGCCCTTTGATATGCAAAAGGACTGAGCAAGAAGACCACCTTGTAACAAAGATCATCAAGATGACCAATTGACATCAAAGTGTGTGATAACTGAGGTATATGGCATACATTATGCATAGTAAATTTTGAACCATCAATGAAATACACAACCACATCTCCAATCCCCACAATGTCACATTGGTAAGAGTCACCAACTCTCATGAATTATGATCACTTACTACCATTGCTTCCACTCTTAGTAACCTCTTGGATGAGCCCTAGTCTAGGTGTAGTTGCTGAGCCAAGATGCTTCTTATTGGAGACAAAAAGCTTCCACAAATGATACCAGCACAAGCCTTACAAAAGTAACACAATTTCAAAAATTGGAAGAAATTCAATAAAAACCTAATTATGTCATTCACGAGGACCGTCATGATAGTTTGAGACTATTACAATGGTCTAGGATTACCGTAATCATCTGGGACTATCTGGATGGGGGTGGACAGTTGCAATGGCATGCACGCAATCATAATGGCATCAAACGATCACGATGGGGTCAGACTCTCCTGATGGCATGAAGAGAATTGCAATGGCAGCAAAGGATTGTGATGAGGTTAGATTTTTGTGATGGCATGCAGACAGTCATGACAACATCAAAGGATCACAATGGGGTGGGAATACTATGATGGCATGTAGACAGTCACAATGGTATCAAAGGATTTCCATGAGATTAGACTGTGATGATGGCATGTAGAGAGTTGCGATGGCATCAGAGGATCACGATGGGGTCAGACTCTCATGATGGCATCAAAGGATTGTGATGGGATCAAACTATTGCAATGGCATGCAAACAATTGTGATGGTGTCAAAGGATTGTCATGGGATCAAACTTTCACTATGAGTATAAGTAGACATGCTTTTAGTCACGAGATAGGAGAGTCATTCTTAGAGACATTGAGCTACATCAATGAGCACACATTGAGCTCCCTTCATGTATGATTAGTCCAATACACTTCCCTTGTATCATATGTCCATGAGCATATACATTTTGATAGATTTATTCAAGTATATCTCTATCTACTATTCTTTGTTGTATCTTCATCATTACAGTGACCTTGTGGAATCAGTTTCTCTAAATGTACTTCATTCCTTGTTGTACTTTAACTTGGGTTAGTTAGATTGACGCTTCTATTACTTGCATATCAAAAGTTTCATTACATTTGGTTCAGGGTATCAAAAGATATGAATCATAGAAGATGACTATGTCTACACATCTTCTAGATCTTGAAATGTTGGGATGACCCCCGGACATTGTTACAATCCTTTCTCAATGTATGGTGTGGCTAAATTGATGAAATAACCTACTTTAGTTAGCTAGAGACTTCAATTAGATTTGTCTAAAATCTCTCGCATCAATTCATACCAGGTTGTCAGCTTTGAGCAAATTATTGAGCACTCCTATTCCAAAAATTGAAGCTTTCTTCACATTTCTAGTACATGCAAGTTATCTATTTTAATGCAAAATTGGGATTGATGCTCCAAAAGCATGTAGTGGTTTAAAATGAATAATTGTGAAGCTAAAGAAGTCTACTAAGCATGGCTAGAGTTAACTTAGTAGGTGTAGAGCAAGTTTTGTACAACACCAGCTCATCTCTTGAACCTATTCTTTCCATCTCCTCATAAGAGATGTTTTTTTTTATGAGAACAAATCTTGGTTTCAAGATGATTGTAGGAAACTCGAACTTCCCTATGACCTAGAGGAAGACTTTCCAACATTGTCAAAGAGGAATGAGCATATACATGAAGAGTCAGGTGATTTTGAAGAAGACTAGAAGACTCCAAGAAGGGAAACCAAGTCTTGGAACTACAAGGGCAAAGTGAAAGTGCAAGAGATGAGAGATGTGGCAAAATCATCTGAATAAATTATAAGAAGGTCTACTAGAGAGAAAAGGAAGCTAGAAACATATGGTTATGACAATTCTCTAGTCACTAAACATTCTATTTACATAGCACATTACACAAACTTAGAAGAACTATTTACATATGAAGAAGCCAAAATGGAGAGATGCCATGGAAGAAGAGATAGAAGCTCTACAATAAAATTGGACTTGGGCATTGGTTCCCAGGAAACCATTTATCAAGATCATTGGCTCAAGGTGGATTAACAAAGTAAAGAAGAATTCTGATGGCTCAATTAACATGTACAAAACAAGGCTTGTAGCCAAAGGGTTTGCTCAAACCCAGGGCATTGACTATGAAGAGACATTCTCATATGTGGCAAAAATTCCCACAATCAGAGTACTTATGCTTGTAGCATCTTCCAAGAATCGGAATATCTATCAAACAGATGCTAAAAATGCTTTTCTAAATGGTTGGATTTCATAAAAATTGTATATGGCTCAACCTCTTGGCTTTGAAGATCAATCATATCCAGATATGTATGGAGGTTAAGGAAAGCCTTGCATGGCTTGAAGCAAGCTCCTAGAGCTTGGAATCATAGAATTTTTACTTACTTGCAAGATAAAGGCTTTATGGTAAGAAAGGCAGATACTTCCCTCTTGATTTCTCTACGTGTACTCCAATTTTTGCTATAATTTAACTTTGGGTTAGCTGGATTGATGTGTCTATTAATTGCATATCAATTTTTCATTACATTTAGTTCAGGGAAGCACAGGATATGAATCGTAGAAGGTGTCTATATATGCACATGAAATTTTGGGATGACCCCGCTAACTTGTTACAATTGTTTCTTAGTGTATGGTTTGATTAATTTGATGAAATAACTTGATTTAGTTAGCTAATCACTACAATTAGATGTGTGCAAAAGATCTCTAGTCAATTCTAAGCAAATTACTCAGCACTTCTATTCCAAAAATAGAAGGTTTATTCCCATTTCAACTATGAACCAAAACTCATTATTTTGGTCACCACACCTACTCAAAGAAATGAACACTACTCCTTGTCTAGTAGCAATTGAATAAAATGCTTTTCATCATATGTAACTAACTAGGTCAACTAATTTTTTCAAGTTATTTCACTTGAAATGATGGACCATGCTCAAAGAATGATGCTTAGCGAGTTAGAGGTGATCCACAACATTTTTGAGTTCCAATAGTATGTCGACCAATGAGTAGTGTTTCACATATCTAGAGATTGGATAAGGAAATGATAATGAAACTTGATAGCAAGAAAAGAGACACTATATTGAATGTATAGCGACTTAAATCACATCAAATGATCAAGTATACAGTGAGAACCAAGTCAAAGAAGTTCACTATTCTTAGTGGTACACGAATGAACAATGAAGAATCTACC
The DNA here is from genome assembly GCA_020310875.1 of Ceratopteris richardii. Lineage (NCBI taxonomy): Eukaryota > Viridiplantae > Streptophyta > Polypodiopsida > Polypodiales > Pteridaceae > Ceratopteris > Ceratopteris richardii. The sequence goes on along the minus strand of MU260205.1, from coordinate 190,100 downwards.
TTGCTTACAACAAAGCTTTGGTCTCGCAAATATGTTTCTAGTCTATGGTTCCAAGCTCTAGGAGCTTGCTTTAAACCATAGAGTTCTTTCCTCAATGTACAAACATAAGCAGGTTTCTATTTGTCTTCATATCCTGGTGGTTGAGCCACATAGACCTTTTCAAAGATCCATCCATCGAGAAATGCATTTTTAACATCTAATTGGTACAAGTTCCAATTCTTTGAAGCAGGAATACTTACTAAAACTCTGATTGTTGGCATCTTAGTGACAAGTGAGAAGGTCTCCTCATAATCCACTCCATCGGTTTGAGCAAACCCCTTTTCTACTAGCCTTGCTTTATACCTATTGATTGTGACATCTAAATTCTTCTTCACTTTGTAAATCCACCTAGATCCTATTACCTTCATGAATGATTTCTTGGGGACCATATCTCAAGTGTTATTCTCTTGAAGTGCTTCAAGTTCTTCCTGCATAGCTTCTCTCCATTCTTCCTTCATATTGGCCTCTTCAAATGAAGAAGGCTCATTTGACATAGAATCTTTAGCCATGTATATAGATTGCTTGGTGACTAGTGACGCGTCATAGCCATACCTTATACGTTACTTGCTTTCCCTTCGAGATCTTCTAAGTGCTTGATTGGATGACTCTAGAATGTCTTCCAATTTCATGATTTTTCCTTTTCCCTTGGAATTCCAATCTTTGAATTCTTCAAGATTGATTTCTTACTCATCTTATGATTTGACATTCTTTGATGTATGTGGTTCCTCTTTGGTTAGATTTGGAAAATCATTTTCCAAGTCGTAGGGTAACTTTATTTTCTTGCAATCATCTTCAATGCAAGAGTTATTTTTATCTAATACCACATCCCTACTAACTATAAGACCTTTTTTAGTGGGATTATATAACCTATATCCTTTTTTATTCTGATCATAGCCAATGAATATGCATCTTTCAGCCTTTGATCAAGCTTTCCCCTAATTTGAGAGGGTATGTGTGCATAAGCAATGCACCCAAAGATCTTACAATTATCTAAGGAAGGTCTCCTACCATTCCATGTCTCATAAGGTGTCATTCCATCTAGAGACTTGGATGGAAGCCTATTGATTAGATAAGTGGCTATGGAAACAGCCTCTGCCCATGGGTAATTTTGAAGATTTTTATCATTCAACATTGATCTTGTAGCCTCTACTATTAGTCTATTTCTTCTATTTGCCACATCATTTTGTTTAGGAGTGTAACTTTTTGTAATCTCTCTCTTTATGCCTCTTTCTTCTAAGAAGGAATCAAATTCATCTAAGAAATACTCACCACCTCCATCACGTATGAGCCTCTTCAAGCTTCTATCTATTTGATTCTCAACCAATGCCAAATACTTCTTGAAACAAGTGAAGAATTCATCTTTATGCTTCATAAAGTAAAGTATTTTCCATTTACTATAGTCATCTATGAATGAAACATAATACCTTGACCCTGGATTGATGGCTCTCTGTTAGGACCCCACACATTTGTGTGCACAAGCTCCAAGTAGTCTTCATACATGTATCCCTTTTTGTTGGATGGTTGCCTATGTGATTTGCCAAATTGGCATGATCCACATTTGTAAATCATGTGTTCCTTGGACACATTTGGGATGCCAAGCACACTCTAATCCCTGCATATTTTCCTCAATGAACGAGATTCAATCTACCATAAAGGACTTGATCGAACATGTCCAAAAGATGAAAAGATTGCTACGACAAGATGATCAATCAGTTTTGAGCTATTCCTTGAATATCAAGGTGTTGTTTCGTGGAACTACATATCAAGAAGACTACATGGTTAATCAATTTTGAAGTTTCATCAATCCTCAAGTCAAACATCTCTTGCTATCCATGCCTCAAGCAAATACCTTGGAGGATGTTATCAATCAAGCAATTCAGTGTGAGAATCAACTGTTAAAAGAAATCCAAGTCCAAGAGTCAAAAGTCTTGAATAATGAACCTTTCTAGTTATTTCTTCTATCTAGATCATCTCCCTCAAGGGAATTCTTGTAATCAGGATATCTTCTTCCATACCTATGGTCTTGGGTTGTGGGATCTCCTGTATCATCTGTAATCCAGTTTTCCATACCTATGCATCCCGGGTTGTGGGACATCTTGTATCACTTACGTATTCTTGTATTGTTCTCCCTTCGTGGGTGCTATTGTAATCAAACCTATAATTCTAAAATCTTGTCTACTATAGTTAGAGAGCACAATCTAGTGCTCCTCTGGCACAACCTTGGAAAATGTTTGATGTGGTCCTCCTTTCATCTCCATGCACCTTTTCTTACATGCTTCCTTTGTGTTGATGCTTGCGATTGCTGCCATCAATATGTCTTGTCCCAAGAAAGCAAGTGTTGCATGCACATGCAAAGCTTTTTGGACAAGGTCAATGTGATCGCAAAAATTTGTGAGAGTTTAAGAACCTCAGTCTCCTTCATCTTGTTAGGGATGAGTGCTTGTGTAATGGGATATGGAGACATCTTTGATGCTTATGAAAAAAGTTATGTGTGAGTCAAAAACTTTTCAAGGAATCATCTAAAGGAAGGGATCACAGTACAAATGTACCCATGACATCTCTATTTAATCCTTCTTGAAGAGTTTGAATGACAAAATATCATCTATAAAATCCAATTTTGGTAGGGCCATAAAATATTCGTCTTGACTATAATTTTCCAAAATCTGACATAACTCATGAGAATTCTCTAAGGCCTAGAATTCATGCAAGAAGATTGGAATTTTCCCCATCTATGGTCGAACTCTAGATTGGCTTCCCAATTATTTTTGCATTTGCCAAGCATCCTCGCAAGACTTCAAACCAAACCAACTTTGTGTGAACACAATTAGTGCAGTTCACAGGGAGATGTTCAATAGGTATCTCACCCTAAAAAGCAGCATAACTCCTATGGTGGAAGGAATGGATAGTGTGAAGAGAGATGGCTGATACACTCCAAAGATGTGCCTAGTGCTGCAAAAACCTACTCTACACCTACCTGTTGGGTGTGTGTAGAAGTGTGAGAGACACACAAGAAGCACACACAAGGAGCACAAATGCAGCAAGACACACGGAGAAGATGATGGCTAGAATAGCTCTCTCTATTGACGATAAAACTGAACTGAAGTAAGATCTGAATAATAATCCCTAAGTACAAAGTACCACCACATATGAGGGTATCAAGTATATGGTAATATGGGGGAAAAACCTTTAGCCAGCACTAGAGTAAAAAGTGCCCATGTATAGGGAAAAGGTTCACATCAAAGCTACTCAAGGAACACATAAGTGTAACAAACCCCCCTGGAGCGGGTGTGAACACATACAGGGAGTGATAGATCAGCCACCACAAGGTAACAAGCCTAAAGCTTTGCGAAAAGCTTCAAACTTTTCCTGTGGAAGAGCTTTGGTGAATATGTCTGCCACATTATCTTGTGTAGACACATATACCAAATCAATATCTCTTGCATAAAGATGCTCTCTCACATAGTGATAATGCACCTCAATATGTTTGGCCAATGCATAAAACACTGGATTTCGTGCAACATCCAAAGCACTCTGACTATCTGATTGAATATGCGTAGCAGCATCAATCTCCATGCAAAGATCCATCAATAGGCGTCTCAGCCATATACACTCCACTGTAGCTGTGAAAACTGCCTTATACTCAGCTTCAAAACTCGATGTTGCCACTGTAGGTTGCTTCTTACTCAACCGAGATATGCATGAGTCTCCAAGGAAAAAGCAATTACAACTAGTGGACACGCGAGTATCATAACAACCAGCCTAATCATTATCTGTAAAAGCATGCAAGCATGGCTTAATATCTCTGCCATAAAAGAGACCTAAAATCAAAGTGCCTTGAAGATATCTGAACCCACGTTTCACCGCTTGCCAATGCTTAGTGCGAGGGCTATGCATGAATTGACTCAACTGGGAAACTGCATACTGTATATCCGGCCTTGTGTTGCATGCATATATAAGACATCCCACAGCTTGCTGATAAAGAGAAGTGTCAAATGCATCACTGGAATCCTCAATTGAGAACCTGAATCCTGTCTCAACTGGTGTGGAAACTCTCTTACAATTCTCAAAGTCAAAACTCTGAAGTAGTTTTTCAACATACTTTGCTTGATGCATAACAATTGCCCCCTATGCCAAGATAGTAGCTCAAAAGACCAAGATAAGTGACATCAAAAGTATGCTGCAAATCAGCCATAAGAATGTCAAGTTTTGCATCACATGACCCAGTCAAGAGTATGTCATCGACATAAAGAACAAGCACTGTAAGATCAGCCCCATTTTTGCGTACATAGAGTGTGCTTTCAATCGGACTACATGTGAAGCCAAGATCAATCAAGTGCTTATGTATTTTGTCATACCATGCACGTGGAGCTTGCTTGAGACCATACAAGGCTTTATGCAAGCGACAAACCATATGCTCTTTCCCTTTCATAGCAAATCCAGGAGGTTGCTTCACATAGACCTCTTCTTGCAAATCACCATTAAAGAAGGCTGTTTTTATGTCCAATTGATGCACTTTCCAACCTCGATGGGCAGCCAATGCAACCACCGTACGAATGGTAGTCATGCGTGAAGTAGGTGCAAAAGTTTCCTCATAGTGAATGCCATATTGTTGCGCATATCCTTTGGCAACCAATCTAGCTTTGTAGCGATCAATGCTACCATCAGATTTTCTTTTAATCTTGTAAACCCACTTTGTACCAATGGCATTCTTTCCTTTTGGCAATTCACATAACTCCCAAGTACCATTCCTATGTATGGAATCCATTTCTGATTGCATAGCACTCATCCATTGTGAACACTGAGTCACAACAAAGGAGAACAAAGACATGTTCTCTATTCCTTTTTACCTAAAGACCATGATATCAAGCAATAAAGTGGGCATTTTACAATATCTAGAAAGCATCACTTGTTCTTGCTTGTAAATATTGTCACTAGAAGCTTGATCTTATATCCCAAGTAGTCAAGATAGATATAATAGAATACTTGTTGCCATGAAAACTAGTTGTTCAGCATGATCAAGAATCCCACATCATGATCTTTGACAAGAGATTTAACAAGGCAATTAAGATCATCCCCTTTGTATAATTAAGATCGTCACTGAATGTTGGGCCATATTCACAGAATATGAAATACATTTCACAAAAGCATTCCCAAGAGAAGATTATAATCAACAAAATTATACTAAGAAACATTCACACATGATCAGAGAAATGCTCAAGATAAATCAAGCTGAACACAAAGTGGAAGCAGAACTCGACATTATATTTTTATTATAATGATGTTTTACATTTCATGTGTTTTACAAGAGTAATATGAATCTACAATAGAAGCTGATCATAGCTTTCCTCAGGCTCAAGCATAATGGGATCCTCTACAACATTAGAACACATATCCTGCCTCTCTTGCTCCAAGGTTGGCTTTTCAAGGTCAGCCATGTCCCCCGGTTCATCTACAAGTGGGGGAATAGGCTCCCTTGAAGCCGGTTGGAATCTCTCCGTGTCTGCAATGTGCTTCCTTCCAACCTCTTGGTCTTCATCTGGGCATTCATTCAGCCCATTGATTCTCATTCTAATGAAGCTCACTTGAGCATCATCCTTCTCCACAGCTATGCAATGCCTGAACATCTTTAAGGAGCAAGCCAGAGTCGTTCCTAAAACAGCAGAAAACCACTTAGAGGCCTCAATCAACATGATGACTAATGAAAATTGTTAAAATTGAAATTACCTGTGCCCGAAAAAAAATCTAGGACCCAATCATCATCATTGGAGAATAGTTGAAGTAATCTCATTATGAGCTTTTGTGGCTTCTGATAGGGGTTAACCAATGTCATGTCCCCAGCTACATGACGAAGTTTCTTGGTAACGGCTGGGAACATGAGCACATTTGAGATCCCATTCTCATTGCAATGCTCCCTGACTCTCCTTTTGCTTACTTCATCATAATAGCCAACTGTAATGCATTCAGTGGAGCTCACAAACCTATGCAAAGGAGTGTGATTGACGTTTGTCTTCACCCTGCCAACAAGAACTATAAGTCACAGAGAGCATCATTAAAGCCATGGAGATAGAAAGAAGATTACTTACCACGTGAGGCACTCTGCAGCATGACATCTTGCCTTCAGAGCAGTTGAAACAGAGAAAGACTGGTCTCTGCTATGGAAAATTACTATCCTCCAATAAGGAGACATAGTCAACTCTGCAGAAGATTGAGCTCGGCTCTGTTCTGTTCGTATCTGTCTATTCTACTATTCTCCCTATAGTGCAGAGTTACGATTCGGTAGTCTTGTGTTGTGAATCTATTTGGTGATAGTTATATGCGGTTCTGGATTTTATTACGGGATAAGTGTTGTTTATCAGTCTTCTATTGAACAAGGGACTGTGTAAGGCCAAAGCGAACTATTTGCGTGTTAGCATTTTTTCTGTTGAGTGACTAGGTTCGATACAATAGTCTGCGTTCACTGTGGATTCCGATCCCAGGAAGGACTCGTATCGGTAAGGATCTGTACGCGAATGGAAACAATGATAAGTTTGTGACGAGTCGACTGTTGGTAGGAACTTGTTGCTTGAGTTTGGCATACGGTAAGTTTGCATACCTTCGAGTATAGCTGTCTGTTGTGTTATCGTTCGGTATACCTATCTGTCACGAAGAAGTGCATATTGAGTGGCATTCGAATAATGAAGATTGAGTATTCTATTAGTTATAAGTCAGAACCGGACTACTGCTCTGTTGCTATAGCAGATCCACTCCGGAAGTTCTAAGTCCCAGTATGCCGAATAGTTATCAGTGTTCAGAGTCAAGTACTGAGCTAAGACGTGATAGAGCATTTACGATTGTGTGAGAAGTTGGGAAAATAGTACAGGGCCTCTGTCTAACAGACCCCTACCACTCCCAAGAACCCACGTGGCTAAGAGTTAAGGTACTTCTAATTATCACGGTAGTAGTGATCAGATCAACCAGTTAACCTATACACGGAGGAATAGAGAGTCGGGTATGCCCAACATTCTAAAGTATTCGGAGTCCGAAATCAGAGTCTGTAGCCTCTAACGGCTAACATTTGGCGCCGTTTGTGGGAAAGTGGCATCAGACTGCCAGTTATCTGTGGGAAAGTGGCATCAGACTGCCAGTTATCTGTGGGAAAGTGGCATCAGACTGCCAGTTATCTGTGGGATAGTGGCATCAGACTACTAGTTTTCTGTGAGAAAGTGGCATTAGAGTGCCAGCTGTTTGTCAGAATCAAACATCACGTTTATCGTTCGATTAACTGACAGTAGCAACAAAGCCAGATTGTTGCAAACTGCTTAGATAGTGTTACTGCGCAATGATACATGCCGGTTACTCGGTCTGGCGAAACATATCCTAAGAACCATAAGGCTGGAACACGTAAAGTGCTAAAGACAACCCTAGGAGAAGAAGGTATAACGCGATCTGACCCAGTGGTCAAGCAAATTGAGAACGTTACGATTGATTCCGGTCATATTCCGGTGGAACGATCAACGCCTTTGGTACATTCTGGTGCTACTTCGACCCAGCCTATCGAAGATATAGTAATTCCAGAACCTACCAAGACGCCGTTAGAAACCAGTCTAGCAATTTTGAATAAAGACTCAGAGTTATATACGATCAGAAACACTCTAGGAAAAGAGATCGATAAAAGCGGAAAAACACTGCATTCTGGCAAAATTTCGGTTCATTCCGGTGATAGAATCACCAACTGTAGGCCAAGGCTTCGCATTTTTTGCGGAATCCTCAGCCCAACCAGCGTGCTTGGAAGAAAGATTTCGGATATTGGATATCCAGAAGGAAGGAAAACTCTTCGAAGCAGAAATCTGACGCATTCTAAGTAAAAACAGCACACCGGAAGGCACGCCATCCGGCGATACAAGTTCCGATAGTTCAACCAATCAACCTCAAGATACAGAAGGAAGGCCTAATACACTCACAATGAACGGACAACAATAGCAATTACAGTTATGTCAACCAAGGCCGCCTCCAATAGGAGTAACATACACGAAATTCGGTGGATTCCGAGGAGATGATCCGGATGCTCACGTACGCACTTTCGAGATAAGTTATGCAGTTCTTAACCATCCACCGGATCAGGCGTATAAGGCCATTGTTTTTCAATCCACATTGGTTAATGAAGCAGCTAGATGGCTTACGGAATACGATATTAATCATTTCAGTACCTATGATGCAGTACGAGACGCTTTTCTGCAACGATTCAGGCTAAAGAAGAATCCCGCCGAAATCTTTGATTATTTACAAAACAACCGACAGAAGGCAAATCAGACTATCCAGGAGTATGCTACTCTTTAGAACACACTTGCGGCAGATACCACAGGCCCACGCTAACTTACCTGATGATGTCATCACTCAGTGGTTCATCAATGGCTTAACCCCACAATTGAAACAGATTATGATCATAAGATGTGTCGGAGCTATGACGCTGGATGCAATCATTGCCATGGCTCTACAACTGGAATCCAAGGTCGGTGGATTTACAGAAGATCTGGAGTGGTTAAAAACAAACAAAACTATGGCTGAAGACATAACCAGACAAGTATACTACATCACATGCAAAAATTCAGGTCATACTAGTGCCAATTGTGCACTAAATCAAACGTTTTGCGCTATCTGCAACACTGCCGGACACACCACCGGAAACTGTGTTTACAACGCTAGAATACAGGGAACAGCAACGGTCAATGCAGTTATACAAGAACATGGACAGCCAGCGAATCACTATGTGCCTCCGCAATTGAGAAACAATCAACCGTAAGGATATCGGAACTATCGAGGAGAGAGGAATAACAATTTTAATACAAACCGCTGGCAGAACGGACCACCACCGGAAAATCCCAACCTACCACCACCACGCTGTCATTTTTGCGGCGAATTCGGACACATTGGAAGATTTTGCAAAGATGCAGCTGAGTATGATCAAAGGAAGAAGGAGCGACAAAACCCAATGGCCAACATGGTACAAATCACACCAGTAGAAACACAGACTGCTACAGTCCAGACCCGATCCGGTAAACAACTACAGTCGGCAGCAGAAATATTCGAACTTGGAATACGAGAACAACATAGGATGTATGACAAGGCTAGTCACTGGACCGCAACAGAACCACTAGTGTTCCCAGAACCTATTCCGGTGACTCAGGCTTCGTCAACAAAGGAAGGAACGCAACAAAAGGAAGCAACAGCAGAGCCATCATCAGCAGTAGACATAACAGCAGATACTTCTGCATCAGCGGTGACCTCAAGTTCAAAGGAGCAAGACAACCAATCTCAACAGGCCTGGGAAATTTTATCCAAGGCGTCTATCACTTTGCCTCTAGGCCAACTTCTGGCATTAGTACCTGGGATTCGACAACAGTTCCAGCAACAGTTCAGTCCGGTGCCTTCTTGTATTCCAGCAACAGCAGCAGTTCAACCGGAACCTGATTCTACTGTCGATCATTCAGTTCCCTTGATTACAGTATGGTATAAGAATCATAAAATTACGCAGGTATTGATTGATGGAGGCTCTGGTGTTAACATTGCAACTGCAGCCGTATGCAAAAGGTTAGGATGGACCGAAATCGAACCAGTTCAATTTTTTGTCAGAATGGAAGATCAATCTAGAGTCCATCCCGTAGGACTTGTGCGGAATGTACCCATTACTTTACAAGGTACGACCTTCAAAATGAACTTTGTTATACTAGATCTGCCGGAATCCACTTTGGATTACAACCTTCTGTTCGGCCGACCTTGGCTGAAGCATGCGAAGGTAATACAGGACTGGTCTGCACAAGAGCTTACGTTCAAAGATGCCAACCGTAGATATGTGGTAAAATTAGATGCTATACAACCTTGCGAACTTCACGCCAGACCATATTTTGCTGAACTAGTCCACATGTTAGATGGACTATCAGATGATGAAGAAGAGAAATTTCTGAAGAGTAATGCTGATTTAATGTCTGTAGGAACTGTTGATCTACAGTCTGTTATAGATAACTAGAACACTTCAGTTTGTACAATCGTACCTATCACCGAAAAAGCTAAGTAGGAAGATACTGTCCCAACACATGACGATGAATTACAATCGTTGTTCAAGTCAACAGATGATACAGAGAAACCGCAACAGTTTTATGTCCCCGAAGACCAGTTGACCACGTACAATCTAGGAGACGAAAAACATCCGCGACCTGTAAAGATAAGGCAAAACTTACCGGAATCATTTAAAGCTGACTTGATTCGACTTCTTTGTGAATTCTCAGACATATTTGCATGGGATTACAAAGATATGAAAGGATTAGATCCGCGCATCTATCAGCATAGAGTTATGTTGAAGCCTGAAGCTAAACCGAACAAACAGCCCGGCTACCGGATGAATCCCAATTATGCATCACAGGTAAAAGCCGAACTTGATAGATTATTAAAAGTCGGATTCATCGTACCAGTAGAACATGCTGAATGGATTTCACCAATTGTGATCGTGCCAAAGAAAAATAAGCAACTATGAATCTGTGTAGACTACCGGAAATTAAACGCAGCAACAGTACCGGATCCTTTCTCGATCCCCTTTTTGGATACAATTTCGATAGGGTAGCAGGTCATGAAATGTATTCATTCTTAGACGGATACAGTGGTTACAATCAGGTTAGAATGGCCGAAGCGGATATACCAAAAACTGCATTCATTACCAATTGGGGTGTCTTTGCTTGTACGGTAATGTGGTTTGGATTGAGAAACGCACCAAGCACATTTCAAAGATGCATGCAGGAGATTTTTTCTCCTTATCTTACTTCATTTATGCAAGTATATCTCGATGATTTTTCAATTTTCGGTAAGCTGATAGCACACCTGTTCCATTTACAGTGCTGCTTTAAGAAATGCAGAGAATATAGACTTTGTCTTAACCCAAACAAATCTGTGTTTGCGGTTTCGTGTGGCAAACTACTTGGTCATATTGTATCTGCCCAGGGTATCCGAGTAGACCCAGATAAGATTTCGGCAATTTTAGAAGCCCCAGTACCCGCTACTCCAAAAGAAGTAATGCGTTTCATGGGTCAAGTACGGTGGCATGGCAGACACTTACGGTGGCTTGCTCATCTGGTTGTACCACTGAACAAGCTAATCACAAAAACTCCCCGATAGTTCGAATGGACTCAAGAATGCCAAACTACATTTGATCGACTCAAGTATTTATTGACGCAGGCCCGAATGTTACAACCACCGGACTGGGACAATCCGTTCCATGTGTTTGTCGACGCTTCAGATATTGCGATTGGCAGTATTCTGATGCAGCAAACACATAAGTGGTTTTGCCCTGTTTATTATGCCAGCAGAAGGCTTGCACCTGCAAAAAAGAACTATTCTACCACCGAAAGAGAATGTCTAGGATTGATTTACTCGATCAAAAAGTTCAGACATTATCTACTAGGCCGGAAATTCACCTTCCATGTGGATCATGCTGCCCTCATCTATCTAGTAAGACAGCAGCATTTAGGTGGACGATTAGCACGATGGGTGCTGCTCTTGCAGGAATTTGATTATGAAGTCATCCACCGACCCAAAAATGCACATGCCTTAGCAGATTTCTTATCTCGCCTAGATTCCGGTGAAGCCCCGATAGGCATAGATGACACGACTCCAGCGATCTATAGTTCTGAGCCACTAACTGATGAGACTGCGGAATCACAAGCACCACCTACATATTACGATCAGATTCTAACTTTTCTCACCGAGGGATGCTTTCCATCCGAGACAGCCAAGGCAGTCCGAAGGAAAATTGCAGTCTTTAGTCGCCGATTTCGGTTAGTTGCTCGAGAACTATATTACGTAGATCACACCGGAATCCTACTTCGCTGTGTCCCTCCGCATGAAATTAACTCAGTCATCACGATGGCTCACTCGACCCCTACTGGTGGTCACTTTGCCACAGATTTGACTCACCGGAAAATTCTGCAAGGAGGTCTCTGGTGGCCAACTATGTACAGAGATGTGGCCCAATTTGTCAAACACTGCGATAGCTGTCAAAGGTCTGGACAACCGCTACAACGACACTTCTTTCCCTTGCAGCCAGTCATGCCATTAGAACCATTTCAGAAATGGGGATTAGATTTTATCGGTCCGATCACACCTCCAACAGTCTTCAGTAACAACAGATACATACTAACCTGTACAGACTACGCAACAAGATGGGTAGAAGCTTGGGCTTTACGGTCTGCTACAGCGGTTGCAGTAGCAAAGTGTCTGCTGAATGATGTCTTTCCACGTTTTGGCTTACCACTGGAAATATTAGTGAGGTCGCAAATACCATTCGTCAAGAGTTGCAACACAAGGTCGACCTATTGGAAGCCGACATCACCCCCCTCCAGGAAGAAGTCGATGCCGTCAAAGCAGAGAACCATCAATTACAGATGAAAGTAGCAGATCTCCAAGGCCAAGTTTCGGCACAACAGGCACTGCTACAGCAACGGGATGATGCATTGGAGCAACTGGCCGCCAAGGACCAGCTATTAAACAAAGCACACGAAGAAATCCGGACACTAAAACTCGCGCTACAAGAAAAGGAAGATATCAGCTCATCACTCGAAGAGCTGATAGAGGAAACGAAAGCACAATTGCAGGAGACAATCCACAAAAATCAAGACCAACAGAGAGAAGCAGAACAAGTCAAAGACGAGCTATGAAGAGCCCAGGAATGTTTGGACGAGGTGAACAGAATGCTGAGACACCAATTAACCAGGGAAGCCAAATACCAAAAAGATCTAGCAAATGCCCGCAGAGAACGGGATGCCTACTACAAAACGATCGAATTTCAGAACCAACAAATCGAGCGACTAGACAACCAGTTGCGAAATCAACAGGATCGAGTCACGGATATGCAGAAGAAAGTCACCGAAATGAAGACATCCCGCGACGCTGCATTATCCAATGACTTTTATTTACAAGAGGCCTTCTTATAGAACCAGGCCGAAATTTTGTTAACCCAAGCCATAGCTCTTAGCTCCGTTAGAACGGACGCCCAGTTATTAGAACCAACCACTTTAGTTCAGATGATAGAAACCATTAAAAAGAAAATTACCCGAACATTTAGGCTCGCCCGAAGCATGTATCTAGAAGGTCTCGTAGTAGAACCATAAGAACCTGCGGGTTCGAGTCCACCGTGCGTGCCAGTATTAGACGGCCGCCGAAAAAGGACAAATGTACTATGACAGGCGGCTTAAATGTAAAGGAACCTTTCGGGAAACGCGCAGGTAACTAAAGATTCGCGCACCCTTGTAAAAAAATCTTCTATATAAGGCAATGAGAAAAGAGTGGCCGAGAGCCCGTTTGGGAAATTGTGAGCATACTGTTTGAATCTGTGTGTGATGTGTTGATGAGAAGATTGAGCTCGGCTCTGTTCTGTTCGTATCTGTCTATTCTACTATTCTCCCTGTAGTGCAGAGTTACGATTCGGTAGTCTTGTGTTGTGAATCTGTTTGGTGATAGTTATATGCGGTTCTGGATTTTATTACGGGATAAGTGTTGTTTATCAGTCTTCTATTGAACAAGGGACTGTGTAAGGCTGAAGCGAACTATTTGCGTGTTCGCATTTTTTCTGTTGAGTGACCAGGTTCGATACAATAGTCTGCGTTCACTGCGGATTTCGATCCCAAGAAGGACTCGTATCGGTAAGGATCTGTACGCGAATGGAAACAATGATAAGTTTGTGACGAGTCGACTGTTGGTAGGAACTTGTTGCTTGAGTTTGGCATACGGTAAGTTTGCATACCTTCGAGTATAGCTGTCTGTTGTGTTATCATTCGGTATACCTATCTGTCACGAAGAAGTGCATATTGAGTGGCATTCGAATAATGAAGATTGAGTATTCTATTAGTTATAAGTCAGAACCGGACTACTGCTCTGTTGCTATAGCAGATCCAGTCCAGAAGTTCTAAGTCCCAGTACGCGGAACAGTTATCAGTGTTCAGAGTCAAGTACTGAGCTAAGACGCGATAGAGCATTTACGATTGTGTGAGAAGTTGGGAAAATAGTACAGGGCCTCTGTCTAACAGACCCCTACCACTCCCAAGAACCCACGTGGCTAAGAGTTAAGGTACTTCTAATTATCACGGTAGTAGTGATCAGATCAACCAGTTAACCTGTACACGGAGGAATAGAGAGTTGGGTATGCCCAACATTCTAAAGTATTCGGAGTCCGAAATCAGAGATTGTAGCCTCTAACGGCTAACAGTGGCCTATGGATGATATTGATTGTCAGGTGGATCAACTGCCCCTTCTTCACAACTTTTCTTCTAGCTATGTCCTCCCTCATCTTGTTTTGCTCAGTACCAAGAACACCCGAGGTAAGCTCTCCACCAGGTGCAACTATTATATCCTCAGAGCTAGAGCTTGAGTCAGAAGACTCCTCTTCTGCAATTCTCTTCTTTTTCTTCTGGAACTTTTTCTGCACGCTCTGCTTACCCCTTGCCTTTACAGGGGTTGTCATCTTCTGTTGTGTTGGCATGATGTTTCCCTGGATCCATGGCATCAAGTCCTTGATAAGATTCACTGAGTCCCTGCATATCTCTGCAAGCCCATCTGGAACACAGCACTCTGGGCAGAAGAAATCCATCTTGCATATAACATTTCTTAAACCTTTCGATGTCTCTACCAGGAAAAGGAGGTTGTCAGAATCATTCTCAGCATTTTCAGCCCTATTTGGCTAGAATTTTTCAGCCCTTTGAACCTCAGTTGGCTGGTCTACATGGCCATAGTCAAGCGCACCATTTTGGAACAAAGGCATGAGTGTATCGAACACATCTTGTGAGCTAACTGTTAGCAGTTTTTTGCATTCGAGTAGAGGAAAAACTGAATCTTTAGCAAATACCACATCTCGACTCACAATAATTGTGTTTGTCAATGGATGGTACAATCGATATCCATTCCTTTCAGCACTATAACCAACAAATATACATTTCATTGCCTTGTCATTAAGTTTGTGACGTTGTTGTGATGGCACAAGAGCATGTGCCAAACAACCAAACACACGCATATGAGTAACCATAGGCTTATGACCACTCCAAGCCTCATAAGGAGTGATGACTCTCAATGCTTTTGTAGGGCAGCGATTCAACACATAATTTGCACACATGACCGCTTCCATCCAAAACTTATGAGGAATATGCTTTCCTTTAACCATACATCATGCCATTTCAGGTAAAGTTCTATTTTTACGCTCAGCAACACCATTTTGTTGAGGTGTATATGGCACCGTACATTGGTGTGAAATACCTCTTTCACAAAGAAAAGCATTAAACTCATGTGACATGTACTCACCACCGCGATCCGTGCGTAGAGTCAAAAGCTTTTGTGAAGAAAAATTTTCAGCCATAGCTAAAATGCTTTGAAGCAAGAAAATACCTCATTCTTTGCTTTCATAGGATACACCCATGTATGGCAAGTAGCATCATCAATGAAGGTAACAAAATATACATGCTTCCCAAAAGATAGAGTCTTGACGGGACCGCATACATCACTATTAACAAGCTGCAATTTTCTTGTAGTGTGTGTATGACCATCTTTTGGAAAAGAAGCACGATGCATTTTTCCAAGAATGCAACCTTCACATGCATGCTTCTCAATGGACTCAAGTGTAGGCAAGCCAATAACCATGTCCTTCTTTTGCAAGTAAAGCAAACTATTGAAGTTTAAATGACCAAAACAAGCATGCCAAAGCTCCATTTCAGCCATGGAAGAAGTATGAGCAGCTAAGGCATTCGAGGCAGCCCTCTTGTATGTATCCATGCGATACAAACCATTACATAATGTACCGGACATCACAATAACATCGCCATTGCTGAAATCATGAACCATACACTTATCATCAACAAAGTGTACATGAAGTCCAACTTTGGCAATCAACGGAACTGAAATTAAGTTCTTCTTGATACCGGGCACATACAATGCATTTTTAAAGAGAATCACACCTCCATTTGCAGTCGTAAGCTCAATTTCTCCTACTCCAATCATAGGATAAGAGGTATTGTTTGCACACACCACATGTCCTCCTTTAGGTGCATCTTTCAAAGAGGCAAAAAATCTTTTGCATGATGTTATGTGCTTTGAAGCACCACTATCAAAGAACCAATCCAAATCAGCCTCACTCACAACCATACATTTAGAATGCAATGAAGCATCATAATGACATGTAACAACACATGCCCAAAAATCTTGAGCCATGTTAGCTTCATCATTCTTTGCATTTACTGAATTTTCAGCAATAGACATGCCGGATTCCTTCTTATTTTCATTCTGTTTAGCAAGCTTTCTACACTCATCAATAGTATGACCAGCCTTCCAGCAATATTTGCATCTCTTCTTCTTTTGCAAATCACCATCATTAGAGAAATGAGTGGAAGAGGAAGCTTGAGGCTTTGGTTTTGATGAACCCAAAGCTGAACCATACTTGCTTTTCCCCTTTTGTGAGATAGCAAGTGCTTGCGTTCCCTCAATCAAACCACTCCTATTCACTCTAGATTGCTCTTCTTGCAAAAGAAGAGACACAACCTCATCAAATGCATACATATTAGGATTTCCTTTTGCAACCAAACGGAGTGTAGTAGCAAATCTTTGAAAAGATTCCGGTAATCCTTTCAACAGTGTAGAAATGAGTGATGCATCCGGAATGATCTCATCTATGTTTGCCAATTGCTCTTTCAAGTCCTTGATGCGTGTCACATACACATCCACTGAATCATTTTCAGCCATACATATATCCTCAAGTTGCTTCCTCAAGTATGCAACATGTGCTTCATTACGCACGGCATATAAAGAAGCAAGAGTGTCCCATGCCTGTCTCGATGTAGAACATGACCGAATGTGTGGAACTATATGACGCTTCATTGAAAGCGCAATCAAAGCATGAGCTTGAGCATCTTTTCCATCCCATCTAAGCTACTACTGTGTAGGTGGAGAAGGAGAAACCACTGTACTCGAAGAAGAAGCTCCATCTGTGACAGTAGACTATGAAGTAGAAGCACCTGCCAGTCTTCGATCTACATCTGCCACTATGTTCCAAAGTTGTTTTGCAACAAGAACATGCTTCATCATGTAAGACCACATCAGGTAGTTGGTCCCATCAAGCATATCTTCAGCTTGAAGCATGCCAAACAAGTCATTGTTGCCCGCCATTTCACTAAGGAACGAGAATGTGACAAAATCTTCACTTCGACGAAAACTGAAATGAGTGCTGAAATTTCAGCTCATAAACCATCACTCTGATGGCGATTCTGACTGCATGAATGGCTTCAAAATGGGGGTAAAACCTCAACGCACCTGCTGGAAATGTTTCCAGGCTGCTGAAATTCACACTTCTATGCTCCAAAGTCCATTTGCACTGTTAAAGTGCGTGCGCGCCGCGATGCAAAAAACCAAAACTTGAGAAGGAGCTGAACCTAGTCTCATACCACTGTTGGGTGTGTGTAGAAGTGTGAGAGACACACAAGAAGCACACACAAGGAGCACAAACACAGCAAGACACACGGAGAAGATGATGGGTGAAATAGCTCTCTCTATTGACGATAAAACTGTTGGGAGTGATGGTTGGATGCACTCAAGAAATGAGTTGATGCTGCAAAACCTGCTTAACACCTGCCCTTCTTTGACTCCACATATGCTTAGTAGACTCCTTGAGCGTCCAAATGATACCAAGAAACCATATATGTGCTTTGCAAATGTTATAAGTAATGATCAAATCAAGACAGAGTACTTGTGACTTCAAAATCCTGAAAAACTTGCTATTTTGGTATTGACACCTGCTCAGTGTTATGCTCAGTGTGACCAGTGTAGTTACAATTAGCAAAATTCCTTCTAGAGATATTCTATTAGCTTAGTAAGCTCCCATTTGCAAGTGGAATGAAAGGAAATGATAAACTATACTCAGAGAAATCACTTTAGCAAAATAAGGTACACCCCCGATTTTTTAGGAGACTTACAGTCACAGACCAGTGAGCACCTCGATTGGGATTTCTCTGTAATGGTTGATCCAATGGCCTTGAAATTTTGTAGGTGTGTATTAGACTTTAAGCTGAATCCAATGCACTTTGAATCATCCAATTTGGTTCAGTAGATCTTGAGATATGCCTCTTTGAAGTTGACAGAGTTGAGGATGGTCACTCAGAGAAAACAGAGATTATGAATGTAATGCTATGTATTAATTCTATTGATTGTACATTCCCATTGGCATGATATGCAATGCCCAATGGTACTCAGAGGTGTAGGCTATAGTGTAGCATACACACACTCAATGAATTACTCCGAAGTGCCTCGGGAGGAGTGAAGGATGAACAAGTTAACCCGCGACTTTTCTTCATAGCTTTTATAAGAGTTGATTGGTCATTTGAATTTGAAATTCAAATTGAAGTTCCCTAAAATCTCTCCACTAAACTTAGGGAGATATTCTCTCCATTACAACCACTAAATTTCCACGACTTTCTCAAGTAGGTGTGATTACAAGATTTTCCAAAGTCACAATGACTTTTACAATAAGTAAAAAGTAAGAACTCATAAGCATGAGTTTCTCAATCTTCAAGAATTAATCCAAGCTTTATGTAATGTCTTCAAGATACAAGTCAAAGCGAAGTGTGAAGGCTTGATTTACACCAACAGCTCCCCCTCAAGCCAAACACTTTGGCTCAAGTCTTCATCTCTAGTCTTCAATTACTTCCTGCAATCCAATCATGGATTTAAATCTGCATAGCTTGCTTCCATCCAGAGCTTTAGTAAGCAAATCTGCACATTGCATATTAGTAGACACATATGACAATTGAATATCTTTGCTAAGTAATTTCTCCCTCACATAGTGGTAATGAACCTCTATGTGTTTTGTCCTAGCATGATAAATTGGATTAGCTGCAAGGTGAAGAGAACTTGTGTTATCACCAAAGATGATTGGTGGCCTTGTGTATATGCCCAATTCTGAATATAAAAGCTTCAACCATATGGCTTCTTGAGTGGCATTTGCTAGCCCTCTATACTCTGCCTCAGTAGATGATAAAGCTACTGTAGGTTGTTTCTTGGATGACCAAGAAATTGGTTTACTTGGAGTTCTTCTCCTTCATGAGCACTGAGTTTATGGTTGACCTCCATAGGAGTGTTTGAGACTTTAGCTTCCTGCAAATTAAACTTCTTGACCATGTCTTGAATATACTTCTTCTAAGTAATAAAGATACCTGAATTTGTGTAGACCAATTCAAGTCCTAGGAAGTACTTCAATAATCCAAGATCATTAATCTTGAATTCCTTCATCATCTGTCCTTTGATGTGTCTAATTCCCTGAACATCATTTCCTGTGATAATGATGTCATCAACATAGACACACAAGTATATTACCTCTGAATTGTTCCTTTTGATAAACAATGAAGTATCTGCTTTGCTCATTATGAATCCTTGGTCTAGGAGGTAGGTTGTCAACCTGTAATTCCATGCTCTAGGTGCCTGCTTCAATCCATACAGAGCCTTCTTCAATTTACAAACATGATTTACCTTCTTGGGATCTTCATAGCCAGGTGGTTGTGACATGTAAACTTCTTCAGATATCCATCCATTCAAGAATGCATTCTTCACATCCAATTGGTACATGTTCCAATTCTTGGATGCAGCTACACTCACCATAACTCTGATAGTTGGCATCTTGGCCACAGGAGAAAATGTCTCCTCATAATCAATGCCTTGGGTTTGTGCAAAACCCTTGGCTACCAACCTAGCTTTATACCTGTTTATTGTACCATCTGAATTCCTTTTGAGTTTGTAGATCCATCTGGATCCTATCACCTTCATAGATTCTTTCTTGGGTACCAAGTCCCAAGTATCACTCTCCTTGAGAGCTTCCATTTCTTCATCCATTGCTTCCTTCCATTCTGGTTTAGTGATTGCTTCTTCAAATGTACCTGGTTCTTCATTCAAGAGATCCTTTGCAAGATATACAGAATGCTTGGTTACAAGAGAAGTATCATACCCATACCTAATAGGCTTCTTACTTTCTCTCTGAGATCTCCTCATAGCTTGAGTTGAGGATTCTGGTATATCCTCTAGCTTCTTCATCTTCATTTTCCCTTTGGATTTCCAAGCCTTGAACTCTTCAATGTTAATGGTTTCTTCATCATCTGAGCTTGAGTCTTCTTTCTGTATTGGTTCTTGCTTGATAAGCTTGGGGAAGTCTTCTTCCATGTCATAAGGTAGACTAATCTTCCTGCATTTGAATCATTCTCATCAAAGATGACATCTCTGCTTACCTTGAAGCCTTTGTTTGAGGGGTTGTAGAACCTGTATCCCTTCTGATTCAAATCATAACCAATGAAGATACATTTTTCAGCTTTAGGGTCTAGCTTTCCCCTTACCTGTGAGGGAATATGCACATATGCAACACAACCAAAGATTTTGCAATGATCCAGAGATGGTCTCTTACCATGCCAAGCCTCATAAGGTGTCATTCCATCAAGTGTCTTTGATGGCAACCTGTTAATTAAATATGTGGCAGTAGATACACTCTCTGCCCAAAGATAATTTGGCAATTTCTTTTCATTTAGCATAGACCTAGCTGTCTCTACAATGAGTCTATTCCTCCTTTCTGCTACCCCATTTTGTTCAGGTGAGTACCTTGTAGTAATCTCCCTCTTGATGCCTCTTTCCTGCAAGAAATCTTCAAAGTCATTGGAAAAGTATTCTCCACCACCATCTGACCTTAGCTTCTTCAAATGTCTACCTGTTTGATTTTCAACTAGTGCAAGATACCTCTTGAAACAATTAAATACTTCATCTTTATGTTTCATGAAGTATAAGACAGTCCACCTGCTATAGTCATCAATGAAGGACACATAGTACCTTGATCCAGATATGGATGGCTCCTTGCTAGGTCCCCAAACATCTGTATGCACCAATTCCAGATAATCTTCATGCATAAAACCTTTCTTGGTATAAGCTAATCTGTGTGCCTTACCAAATTGACAAGCCCCACACTTGTATATCATGTGTTACTTGGATACATTAGGTATCCCAAGCACACATTGATCCCTGCTCATTTGTTTTATGGTCCTCTCTCCAATGTGACCTAATCTCTTGTGCCAAATCTCCAATTCTGATAGTGTTTGATCTTTATAGTTGTATAAATCAATATTCTTAGTGTCTTCAAGTTCAGAGGTAAACAATCTACCTGATTTTTCTCCCTTGGCTATCCTTCTGAATCCATGTCTTGGATCCTCCACATATGCACCATGTTGGGTAAACCTGACCTGCAATCCTTTCTCCACAATCTGACCTACACTCATTAGGTTCTTGGTGATTGTTGGAACATACAATACTCTGCTCAATAGATTCTGATTACCATCACTAGTTTTGACATTACCTACTTTAACATCTGAATGTTTAGTGTCATCACCTGTCTGCACTTGGCGCTTGCCTTTGGGTTCTTCCAAATCAGAAAGTAATGCAACATTTCCAGCTACATGATTAGAGCAACCTGAATCAATATAGAATAAGTGATCATCATTGATACCTGACTTAGATGTCATATTCATGATCAATAGGGAGTCATCTTGCTCCTCTGCATAATTGTTGTAGTCTTTCCTATTTCTGTATCCACCTTGATAGTTGCCATTGTGATTGTAGTTGTTGTTATAATTATTGTTGTAGCCATGGTAGCCTTGAGTTTGATTGAATCTGCCTCTGCCTTGAGAGTATCCTCCTCTTTGGTGACCTCTTCCTCTTTGGTTTTTGTAGTTTTTGTAGCATTCATCTGTGGTATGGTTAGACAAGCCACAAATATTGCATGGAGATTGGTTGTAGGGTCTCCCCCTACCCGATTTACCTCCTCTGCCTCTTCCTCTAGATGATCTACCTCTCCCTGCATAGTTTGCTTGGGAGGTAGAGCCTTCTTCATCAACCTTCTTACTTTTGCCTTTATCTTTTATCTTCTTATCAGTATAAAGGGCAGAGGGATTATTACCTTTTGATTGCTCTCCATTCTTTGTGATCTTTGCTTCATGTGTAAAGAGTTGTCCAATCAGAGTTGTTAGATCAGGTGCTTGGATGTCCATGTATAAGTCCATTGCTGTGGTAAAGCTCTCCCACTTGTCATCTGCCTTTAGTCCATTGATTACTTGTCTGACTATTTGCTCTTCCTCAATCTCTTCTCCAACACTTGCAAGTTGGTCTGCAATGTCTTTGACCTTGGTGACAAAGTCTGAGACTGATTGCTTTGATTGCTTCCTAAGAGTTGTAAACTCAATCCATAGCTGATTCTTTCTGGCCCTTGTGCTTGATGAAAAGTAAGTTGACAAGGTTTCCCAAGTCTCTTGGGAAGTTTTGCAATTCCTTATGTGTGGTAGAAGAAAATCAGAAATAGAGTTTAGAAGATATGACCTTGCCAAAGCATCTTTTGCACACCATTGATTGAGTCTCTCTTGCTCTTCCTTGGTGGGTAGGCCTCTAGCTTTGAATGAGGGCAACTCCTCATCTCCTGATATGAATCCAAACAAACTCCTTCCTTGTAGATAGGTCTTCATCCTTAGAGACCAAGCTTGGTAGTTGTTCCTGTCTAATTTGTCAATGAAGGAAGGGAAACCATCACCCATGTTACCTTATATGCTCTGATACCACTGTTGGGAGTGATGGTTGGATGCACTCAAGAAATGAGTTGATGCTGCAAAACCTGCTTAACACCTGCCCTTCTTTGACTCCAGATATGCTTAGTAGACTCCTTGAGCTTCCAAATGATACCAAGAAACCATATATGTGCTTTGCAAATGTTATAAGTAATGATCAAATCAAAACAGACTACTTGTGACTTCAAAATCCTGAAAAACTTGCTATTTTGGTATTGACACCTGCTCAGTGTTATGCTCAGTGTGACCAGTGTAGTTACAATTAGCAAAATTTCTTCTATAGATATTATATTAGCTTAGTAAGCTCCCATTTGCAAGTGGAATGAAAGGAAATGATAAACTATACTCAGAGAAATCACTTTAGCAAAATAAGGTACACCCCCGATTTTTTAGGAGACTTACAGTCACAGACCAGTGAGCACCTCGATTGGGATTTCTCTGTAATGGTTGATCCAATGGCCTTGCAATTTTGTAGGTGTGTAGTAGACTTTGAGCTGAATCCAATGCACTTTGAATCATCCAATTTGGTTCAGTAGATCTTGAGATATGCCTCTTTGAAGTTGACAGAGTTGAGGATGGTCACTCAGAGAAAACAGAGATTATGAATGTAATGCTATGTATTAATTCTATTGATTGTACATTCCCATTGGCATGATATGCAATGCCCAATGGTACTCAGAGGTGTAGGCTATAGTGTTGCATACACACACTCAATGAATTACTCAGAAGTGCCTCGGGAGGAGTGAAGGATGAACAAGCTAACCCGCGACTTTTCTTCATAGCTTTTATAAGAGTTGATTGGTCATTTGAATTTGAAATTCAAATTGAAGTTCCCTAAAATCTCTCCACTAAACTTAGGGAGATATTCTCTCCATTACAACCACTAAATTTCCACAACTTTCTCAAGTAGGTGTGATTACAAGATTTTCCAAAGTCACAATGACTTTTACAATAAGTAAAAAGTAAGAACTCATAAGCATGAGTTTCTATGACTCAATCTTCAAGAATTAATCCAAGCTTTATGTAATGTCTTCAAGATACAAGTCAAAGCCAAGTGTGAAGGCTTGATTTACACCAACAAAAACTGAATTGAAGTAAGAGCTGAATAATAATCTCTAAGTAAAAAGTACCACCACATATGAGAGTATCAAGTATGTGGTAACATGGGGAAAAAACCTCTAGCCAGCACTAGAGTAAAAAGTGCCCATGTATAGGGAAAAGTTTCACATCAAAGCTACTCGAGGAACACATAAGTGTAACACTGCCAAGGTCCTTGTAGTTGTGCTTTCAATCTTAGATTTTCATTTTTTAGTTCTTCAATATCTTTCTCTAATGTTGTAATCATTTCCTCCTCATTGTCTTGAATGACTATTTGACTATTTGCATCTATCATGGATACTAATTCTTCATTATGATTTTTGACCTTTTTAGAAGAAGAATAAAGAATATTATATTTTCTCTTATGAATATCAATCTCTTTATCTCTGCTTATGTACTCCTACTCCTTCTTTTGAAACTCAGCCTCTATTTTTTGTCTTTCTAATTCTTTTACTTGCATAAGAGTTTGATATCTCTGTATATCCTCTTTTTGACTTCTACATTCCTCTTTGCTATCTAGTAGCTCCTTGTTTTTGTCTTCTAGTTTTTTTTCCAATTCTGTCCTTATATTTTAATTTTCTTCTTGGCTTTCTCTCATCATGTTTGATTGAGCTACCATTGATAATGTCATCTTGAAGATAAGAATTATCTTCTAGAAGAGACTGATTTTGTTTTTTCAATTTTCCTAATTATCCTTTTGCTTGTATTTGAAGCCTCTATTGAGTTCTTCTATCTTCCTCCATTCTTATGCAAGCTAGAATCCCCATCCTTGCTCCTTCTGAAAAACCTTCCATATGTGCTTTGAACCATTTTTTGGTATCCATTATTTGTTCTTTGGTTGACTTTCCTCCTATTTAATAATTTGAAATTCTAAATCTTTACCGTCTTCTTTCCTTGTCTCACTTTTTTCCTCTAATTTTTCTTCTGCTTGGTTAACTCCAACCTCCACTTTTACCTGAATTTTTGTTTCACAAATAATTTCCTATAATGAAAACTTAGGGCTTTCTAGTAATGAAACCCTAAATCCTTGAGGTTTTTCTTCAATATGTACTATTTTTTAGTGTTGGGCTTCTTGCATTTCTTCATCTTTGATTTCATTGTTCTTGTCTTTTGATTCCTCTTGACTATCACTAGATTCTATATAGGAGTCCTCTTCTGAATTCTTTCTATGATCCTCAGTTGCTTCCCTTTCTTCATCTTTGAGTTTTGTGATTTGAGGTTGCTCTTCCTACATCCTAGCTTGTGTTTCTTGTATTTCAAACCCTAATGAAGCATTGAAGAAGTCATCTCACTGCATATACCATGGCTAGTCCTTGTCTTTCAATACTCATATAATTCTTTTTTGCTTGGTTCAGTTGTGTGCTAGCATATGCAATTAGAAAATCTAACTCCATGTTATCCAATAGTTGAGATAAGATTCATCCTAATGCAAAATTAGAAGCATCTACATGAACATGTTCTCTTCCAAATTGGTGGTTTTAAAATTGGGGCTGAACTCAACCATGCCTTCAATTTTTTGAAGGCTTCCTAACCCTCATCTGTCCATTCAAATTTGGTGATTAGTGCATATAATGGTTTAGAAATCGTGGCATAATTAAGCACAAACCTTCTATAGTATCCACAATGCCCCATGAAGGCTTGTAACCCTTTTAGTGTTGTTCGTCTAGGCATTGCAACTATTACTTTTATTTTCTCCTCATTAATTGAAATACCATTCTTTGCTTTCCTAAAAAAGAAGATGCACTTTTAAGGATTTAGACATACTCTATAAATTTTACACTTTCTAAGTCCCTCCAAATGATTTGATCTTACAAAAGAATAAGCACATAAGTCATCTACATACACCTCCATGGATTTTCTTAGAAATTGTTTAAACACATGGCACATTAACCTTTGAAAAGTAGCTCGTGCATCTGTTAGTCCAAATGGCATAACCTTGAATGCATAAACACCTCATTTTGTTGCAAAAGCTATCTTATGTTGATCCTTAGGGGCTTGGTTACAACCAAGAAATCCATCAAGAAAACTATATACTTCTTTGCCTACTACTCTTTCTAATAAATGGTCAGTGATGGGTAAAGGGTAATTATCCTTGATAGTAGAAGCATTCAATTTTTTAAGGTTTATACAATCTCTAAATTTTCCATTTTTCTTTGGTACTACTACTATTGCTAATATCCATTCTATGTGTTCAATTTCATAAATAGATCCTACTAACAATAATTTATCTATTTTTTCCTTTATTTTAGCAGCATATACATCATTATAGGTATAGTGTCTTTGTTTTGAAGGTTTTGAATCACGAGCTATGGCAATTCTATGAAGACATATATTTGGATCTACTCCCTTAAGGTCCTTATAACTTCAAGCAAAGACATCCCTATATTCTCTTATAAGTTACAAATGCCACTAATGCTTTTTGCTCTTCTTTTTGGATATCGCAGCTATCACTATTTTCATTTCCTCTCCTTCTTCCTCAATGACTAATACATGCTTTATATTTTCTTTGTTGTCATAAGATTGATCTTCCTTGTACTCTCTTTGTGGTTTTTGAAAAATTACTTTTCTTTCCTCAATTTCATATCTTTTGAAATTATCTGGTACATTTATTGGATTGTATTCTTTTTCTTCCCTATTTTTGATTTTCTTTTTAGTTTTTTTTGTTTGTTTGGATTCTTTTTGTTTTTCTAATGAGGCTTGTATCATGTTAGAAGGAATCAGACCATAACCTTCTCAATCACATAACTTTATTGATGTTTGTTCCTTTGAAGCTACTTATAAGGTTGATAGTATCTGTTCCCATCCATATGGCTTAAAATCCCCCTCATCAAAGCACATGGGGATATAAAGTGGATCCTCTATCACTCTCTCCCATTTACATTCCTCCTTTGCAAGATTGTACATTGCTCCTTTTTTGGTTTACAAATCCAAAGTTGAGCAGATTCATCAAAATCTAGATCATCAATTGAGCTAGATGCTATAGAGGTTTTTCTAGTTGGATGTACTTTCCTCCATTCCGTTGGTGAAATATCATGATATTTGTTTGTTTCCAAATTTACTTTAGTGATGTTTTCATCATGTTGAAGGTATACGTGATTACGTCCCCAATCTTGAACCACTTTGAGCTGTATAAGAAATGTCCTTCCCAATATAATATCATAAGTGTTTAATTCTGGGAACTCTACTATATCCAAAGTATGCTTGAAAGTTATCCCACAAGTCTTTAGGTTTACATGTTCTAATAATCCCATTGGGTGTTTCATATTTCCATTTGCTAATTGGAGTTTCAACTTACTCGACTTTAATTTAGGCTTACCCCACTTTTCCCAAGTGTCCTTAGTAATTGCAACTCTAGCTCCACTATCCAAAATAGCTTACACTTTGCATCCTTCGAATTCCAAAATTAGGGTTGTATTTCCTTCTTCACCTTCAATATATCCCCATATTTTATCCAAAGGAATCTGATTTTCCTTTTCTTTACTTAACTCCAAGACATATGCTTCACTCTGCTCTTGTGTTTCCTTACACCATTTTCTCAAATTAGGGTTTTGTTCCAGTAGATTCTACCAAGAAATCGTATATGTAAATTCTAATTCTTCTATTTTCTCACTCTTGTCTCGTAGTGTTTGCTTATGTATTTCCATTTTTCTACAACTTATGCTTTTATCATCTCTTTTTCTCTTCATTACTCTCTCTCCTACCTCTATTATTGGAGGTGTTTCAAACTAATACTCTTTATATTTTTGTTCTCTCAATTCTTCCCATATTACTTGATCCAAGCAAATTTGGATATTTTCATCTCTAATTCTTTCCTCTTTTTGTTCTAGATCTTTTTCCAAGATTTTTTGAACAATTTCAATTAATTTTTAACATATAAAAAATCTTTTCTTCTCTTCCTTGGATAGAGGGTATTCCTCTTCCTATTTCTATAATGATATATCCTTCACCCTTCCTTGATATTGTTTTCATTTTTTTGGTTAAGGGCTCTGCCAGTATAGATCCCCCTTCATTTTCCTTTTCTTTATCATTTACTTGCTCTTTTTGATCTTGACTCATTCTTTGTTCTTTTGCTTTTGCTATCTCTTTTCTCTTTTTCCAAGAGTTTTTCTTTTCCTTATCTTTTTTCCCTTCTGCACTAGATGATTCTTTCTTGTGTTTCTCTTCCATTTTTACTTGGACTTGAACCTCTCTTTTTGAGTCAGATCCACTTTCTACCATTGTGTTACTTGTTTGACTACTTGATTACAATACTTAAACAAATTTCAAGGGAGAAAATTTCGTATTTTGTTTGTTTGGATTACTTGGATAATCTTTTATTAAGTGTTCTTTTCCACAATCTTTATAATAACCTTCCACTTTCAGTATTGGGGGTTGTGGACAGTCTCTTATGAAATGATCTCCCCTGCACCTATAATGAGTTCCTCTTTAAAAGTTCCTAGGGTTTTGGACCCCACCATTTCTTTGAGTTGGTATGAGTTTGTTTGTCACAACCATGAATGTTGCAGGGTCCATCTCATCATTTCCATTGCAGTTCTAAAAAGCTATATACTGATTTTCTCTATTTAAACTCCAATTTTCATCATTATTTTCTTCAGTATAGGATGTGGAGCATTTATCTTTTGAATCATCATAACACATGGATGTGGTTGGTGTCAATGCTCTTTCCATGTTTTCTTCCATAGGCATGTATTTTTCTGGTACCACATTAGTAGGTAATGGAGGTTGTTTACCTAGAATAGGTTGAGGTGTTTCTAGATTTGTTTTGTCCTTTATTTGAAAATTGTTTGTTGGGTATATCATTTCTCTACTTACCACTTGAAAATGTTGTCCCCCTTGATTATTCCAATTCCTTTCTGGTTGTAGGAATTGTACTACTATTCTTTCTCCTTGGAAGTATTTTCTATTTTTTGGACAAAAATTAGTCTGATGTTCCCCTCCACAATTGTAGCATCTAAGATTGTGGTTTATTGGTTGATTTTCTTGTTGTAAACCTATTCCCAGATGTTTTGCAATTACTGTGGCTAATTCCTCTAATATGTATTGTTCTATTTAGTGATGATGTGTATATTTCACTAACTAACAAATCTTGTCCTTTATTGTCATCTATGTTTATGGCCTCCTTGATCCACTTATCCAAAGTGACACATCTCCTACAATACCATTGTTCTTAATTGTGCATTTATTAACCCTTCAGTAAATAATGATATTCTTTTTTTGCATAGATGGTATTTCTTGTGGAGTGCACCTATCAAGATATTGCTTAGAACTCCTTGCAACTAACCTCAGAGACTAACTTGGATTTTGTTTAAAGTTTTGTACCGAAGTTGGAGTATCATGCTTAATTCCCCTTTTTTAGAATTCGCCTATAAAGTCTTGAAAGAACATCTCTATGTTACCAAAGTTGTCCATAATTAGTGGCTAAAACCACATAAGTTCTCTGAATGTCAACCCAAAAGTTTGATATTGAGTGAAATAATCTTCAACCTCCTCAGCTTTAAGTACTTGTTTCAACTCTAATACATGATCATATGGATCATTAGTTCCATCATACTCATTAGTCATACTTTTCAATTCCTAAGTTGGTCTTAATCTTCTTTGTTGTCCCATGAATCTTTCCCTATTGCTTCTACAAAGTATATTGAAATTGACTTCATTTTGTCCACTATTTCTTATGTTCCTTTCCTGGTTTGGATTCCTATTAACCCTAATTGGTGGTATTGGTGGACTTATATATTGATTTTCCCTTTCCTCATTTCTTGTTTGATAATTTTTTTCATTGTTATAATAGAGTCTATTGTGCCTTTGAGTCTCATGTTCCAAATCATTTGAGTTTGCTTGATCTTTCTATTGGAGATAGACGTCTACGAAAGCACGCGAACAACACAAGTAAGGAGAAGAAGCTTGGAGCACCACACACAATACTGAATGTATTACTAGAGAATGTACAAAGATAAGTAGCCCATTAGGGCAATAGGCATACATACAAGCCGGGGGAAAAAACCTCCTAAAGAGGGAAAAAAAGTGCCCCGGAGGTCCTAGTGTGTTCACACACATCACTACCTAAATATATCAACAAACCCCCCTTGGGAGTGATGCGGTGAACTAGGAGTTGACACTCATGTATAAGGAAGTGCCAAGCTATGTGGAAATCACTTCACAAAAGGAGGTAAGCCCAAAGCTTTGCGGAAAGCTTCAAACTTCTCCCTATGTAGAGCCTTCATGAAAAGATCTACACTGTTCTCCTGCGTGGACACATATGCCAAGCTAATCTCCCCAGCTGGGAACCTCTCCCTCACATAATGATAATGCACCTCAATGTGCTTAGTGCGAGCATAGGGGTCTCATCAAAATCAATGCCTCTTTCCTGTGCATAACCCTTTGCAACAAGCCTAGACTTATACCTATCACCTGTTCCATCAGGCTAATGCTTCAGCTTGTAAACCCACTTAGTGCCAATGGCTTTCTTGCCAAGAGGCAAGTCACACAAAGACCAAGTACCATTCTTCATTATAGCACCATATTTAGATTGCATAGCAGCCATCCAATTTTCTGAATTTTCTGCTTATTCAAACGAAACAGGCTCATTCTCATCACAGAGACTAGATGTAGCCATAGCATAGCAATCTGATGCAAAAGAGGCACTATGAGAGCCTGATCAAGTATAATATGATAGAGGTGCATCTAATTTGCTGTCACGCAAAGTCTGCACCAGCCATTTTGGCATACTTTTTGCCTGCTCAATATCAGCTCTCTCACCAACAAGTGCATCATGTAAATCTGCATCAGAAACAAAATGATCTGCATCATCACCTAAAACCTGCAAAGGTTGAGAAGTTGCCTCATTAGGACCAGCACTAGACTGTCCACCTATAAAAAGAGGCAACAAAGTATCATACATGTCTTTGGAGCTAACAGATGTCTCCTTAGTACATGAAAGGAAGGGCTGAATAGCATCTTCCACAAAAACAACATCATGGCTAACCAAAATGCATTTAGTATGTGGATGATGCAGACGATCTCCTTTACTTTTAGAACTATACCCAACAAAAATACATTTTACTGCTTTATCATCCAATTTTTTGTGATGTTGTTCAGGCACTAATGCATATGTCAAACAACCAAAAACATGCAGATGAGCAACAGATGGCTTGTGATCAAGCCAATCCTCATATGGAGTGATAGAATTCAATGCTTTCATGGACACCTGTTCAGTACATATGCTGTACACATGACACCCTCAAGCCAGAAACTATGTGGTAAAGCCTAACTTTTGACCATACACCTCACCATCTCCATGAGTGACATATTCTTTTGTTCAGTAACTCCATCCTGTTGAGGTGTATACGGCACTATAGACTGGTGCTTTATCCCATGTTCAGCCAGAAATGCATTAAAATCAAAAGACATATATTCCCTCCCTCGATCAGAATGGAGGGCGCCCATTTTACATGCTGACAGATTTTCAGCCAAAACCAAAAA
This sequence comes from Ceratopteris richardii, assembly GCA_020310875.1. Lineage (NCBI taxonomy): Eukaryota > Viridiplantae > Streptophyta > Polypodiopsida > Polypodiales > Pteridaceae > Ceratopteris > Ceratopteris richardii. Next base: position 158,850 of record MU260205.1, on the reverse strand, counting down.
CTGTTTGAAGCACATGAATACTTCGAACTTTGCCTTCAATGGATATACCCATGCATGCCTAGAAAAATCATCAATGAAAGTCACGAAGTAAAGATAATTTCCAAAAGAAGGTGTTTGAATAGGACCACAGACATCACTATGTACAAGCTGCAATTTCTGAGTAGCCTAAACTAAACCATCTTTTGGAAATGAGGAACGCTACATTTTGCCCAAAATACAGTCTTCACAAACATGTTCTCCAGGTGCCTCAAGTTTGGGCAAAGAGAACACCATTTTAGATTTTTGCAAGCATAGCAAACTAGTGAAATTTAGATGACCAAAGCGTGCATACCAAACCTTTGAATCTGACATAGCCTGAGAATCATGTACTGCACATGCTAAATCATTCATAGATCTTTCATAGTCTATGAGCTTATAGAGCAACATAAAATGGCAGAAGCAATAATCAGATCGCCATTTGACAAATCATGAACTATACACCTGTCATTAAAAAATTTAAGAACCAAGCCAATCTTGGCTAATGCAGAAACTGATAACAGGTTCTTCTTGATCCCTGGCACAAATAAAGCATCTGAAAAAGTGAAAGAACTACCATCAACAGTAGTCAAAATGATCTTACCAACTCCCATAACACGATAAGAGGAGTTGTTGGCACATGTAATAGTATTCCATGTAGGGGCAGGCTCGAGTATAGAGAAGAAACTGTGCTGCTAGGTAATATGTTTGGTTGCCCCACTATCAAAATACCAAACATTTGAGTCTAACTGCAGACTTGCACTACTCATGAGAAGATGGGTGAAAACTGCAAACAATAGTAAACACCCATTCTTCTTCCTGCACAAGATTAGAAGACTCTATTTTTGGTGTAGAGGCCTCTACAACAACCATTTCAGCCTCTTTCTTCTTTGCGTCTTTAGAAGCCAGTTTTGGACAGTTCTTTATGATATGATCATTCCCTTTACAATACTTGCAAAACAATTTCTGCTTTTATGATTTCTTCTCATCTTTATCTTCCTTGTTCGAATGTGCAGCATTTGCAGATTTCTGCTTACTACTTGAAGACTTCCATTTTCCTTTGCCCTTCTGACTAGCTAGGAAAGCTTGATCTGCAACACACATAATGGACCTGTTCTGCCTAGACTTATCTTCTTGCAACAGAACGGAGACTAACTCCTCAAATCACAAGGCATTTGGATTGCCTTTCATCATTAATGGAAGAGTAGAAGCAAAACTTTGATATGAATCAGGAAGACCATTTAGAACAGTCTGCACAAGTGAGCTATCTGGTATAACCTCATTAGCAGAAATCAACTGTTCCTTCAAGTCTTTGATCTTTGTTCGAAAATTGTCCATAGAATCACCTTCATTCATGTGCTCATTCTCCAATGATTTTTGGAGGGAAGCAACACGAGCCTCATTCCTAGCTTGGTACAATGTGGTAAGTGTATCCCAAGCATCCTTAGTTGTTCTGCAAGAGCAAATGTGAGGAATAACGGCATGTTTGATAGAAAAAGCTATCAATGCATGTGCTAGGGCATCTTTTCCATTCCAACGAATTGGCTCTGTAGTAGGTGGAGCAGAAACTGCAGCACGAACAGGAATATGTAGAATATCATCATCTTTGGCACCTTCTACCTCAGCTTTTGTACCTGCGATTTTAACAGTTGTAGGTATGATAGGACGTTTTTCAACACCCTGCACAATGTTCCACAATCCTTTTGCAACCAATACATGTTGCATCATATAAGCCCATAACGGGTAGTTGGTACCATCCAACTTATCCTCAATAGCCAACATACGGAATACATCATTACTTTCAGCCATGGCCAGTGACTAAAATATCTTGATGCAAAAAATTGACTGTATCTCAAAAAGTTGAAGAGAACTGCCCAAACGAATACCACTAGACCTATAGCAGACTTTGAGATGCTTACATTGGCGAACAGAAACTGGTATATACTTTTGGCACAAAAAGTCAAAATAGCCTACACAAGCGCTACGATAGTGCATTCGGAGGCCAAAACGAGCTCATATTGCGATCTCAGCACCACACAACGAAGCTGTTTTGATCTCGAAAACATGTTGAGTATGCTCACCAAAGTTGGTGTGATTCTGAGACTACAACCAGAGGAATGTTGACGACGCCGTAGATGAAGCGATGACCTGCTCTCATACAATTGTTGGAGATAGACGTCTACGGAAGCACGTGAACAACACAAGGAAGGAGAAGAAGCTTGGAGCACAACACACAATACTGAATGTATTACTAGAGAATGTAAAAAGATAAGTAGCCCATTAGGGCAATAGGTGTATATACAAGCCGGGGGAAAACAACCTCCTAAAGAGGGAAAAAAGTGCCCCGGAGGTCCTAGTGTGTTCACACACATCACTACCTAAATATATCAACACTTTCTCCATATGTTTGTCTACGTACTAAAGTTCTTTTTGGAAATATTGGTTTATTTTGATCAGTGTAGGAACTTTTTAATTCTTCTACTAGTTTCCAAAATTTATTTCCTTCTTCATTCAAAAAAGTAAGAGATTCTCTAGGTTCATGATAAATTTTTAAAACCCTAATGTTCATGTGTAATGAGGCATTTTTTGAATCTGGTTGTGTAGCCCGATAAACATCTCCAGTTTCTAGGTTCATAGAGTTAGGTATCTATTTGATCACAAGTAACATTAATTACTTGTTCTTCGTGAGTACAAATAGATTGACCTCTATGAGTTATGTTCCTTTCCTCCTCTATTTTTCTCAATCGTCCTTTGTTTGGTAGTTCCCCTTGATCATTATGTTTTCAGCGTCTAATGTTATTATGTAAGTGGTTCTATCCCTTTCTATGTATTTCTCATTTACAAATTGAGTTATAGGAGTCATGTTAAATAATGAATTTGACCTAATTCTGGCCACATATATTTGAATTCCATCTTTGCATATGTAAGTTCCAGATATGTTTGTAAGTTCATATTTCAAAATGTTCCTATAATCCCCTTCACTCTCTTCCTCTTCTCGTAATCTGATGGTTAGTTCTTGAGATGGCATACTTTTAAAATTGTGAGTGTGGTTCAAGTTAGGGTTTGGTTCAGGTACTACCTTTCCCCCTCTCAATTTCATGTTAAAGCTAATGTAAATTGTTGTTCACACATTGGTTATGTTAAGTCCAACAAAATTATGTTCGATTGTGCTAAAAAAAGTTATTCTCAAAAATTCGTGATTCGTTTATGATTTGAAAAAATTCATGATCCTTTGAAAAATTCATGACTCCTTCGAATTCACGATTTCTTTCCTTAGTTCTCAAATTTCACCCACTCATTCAAAAACTCCCGAATTCTTATTGGTCTTTCTCAAAAACTCACACCTTTCCTTAACTCAAAATTTTATCCAAAAAGTCATGATTTCTTAATGATATTTTCCAAAGATTCGTGATTTTTTCCTTTCTTCAGAGTTCATAAATTTATTCAAAAATTTGTGATTCTTTAATGATGTTTTCAAAACATTCGTGATTCCTTTCCTTTTCAGAGCAGCAATTCATTCAAAAATGCATGACTTTTTCAGGTGATTCTTTTGATTTTAAAAAATTTGCGATTTTTTCCCTTTTCAAAGTTAACCAATTCCTTCAAAATTTTGAGACTTTCTCAAGGGATTCTTTCAATATGCAATTTCCTTTGTTTTCCAAAAATTCATGATTTCTTTCCTTTTCAAAGCACCCCTTCATTCAAAACTTTGTTGGGGTTAGACATCTGCGGAAGCACGCAAACAACACAAGGAGGAAGAACAAGCTTGGAGCACAGCACACAATATTGAATGTATTACCACTAGAATGTACAAAGTTAAGTAGTGCGTTAGGGCAATAGGCATGTATACAAGTCAAGGGGAAACAACCTCCTAAAGAGGGAAAAAGTGCCGTGGTAGTCCTAGTTTGTTCCACACATCAGTACCTAAATATATCAACAAATCCCCCCAGGGAGTGATGCGGTAAACAAGGAGCAGGCACTCATGTATAAGGAACTTCCAAGCTATGTGGAATCAATCCACAAAAGGAAGTAAGCACAAAGCTTTCCAAAAAGCTTCAAACTTCTCCCTAGGTAGAGCCTTTGTAAAAAGATCTGCATGTTCTCCTGTGTGGGCACATATGCCAAGCTGATCTCCCCAATAGAGAACCTCTCCCTGACATAATGATAATGAACCTCAATGTGATTAGTGTGAGCATGGAACACAAGGCTCCTCGCAACTGACAATGCACTTTAACTATCACTAAAGATGGTGGTGTCATAAGACTGACCAACACCCAAATCAGCCATAACACGTCTGAGCCACACACACTCAACAATTGCTGTGAAAGCTTTCCTATACTTAGCCTCACAATTGGAAGTGGCCACATTAGGCTGCTTCTTTCTCAACCAAGATATACATGAGCTACCAAACATGAAGCAAAAACCACAGGTGGACACACGTGTGTCATAGCAACCAACCCAATCACTATTAGAAAAAGCATGCAAGTCTGGTGGTAGTGATCCCCCCTTTGGGATAAAGCAATCCAAGAAGGGGGGTACCACTCAAATAGCGAAAGATGTGCTTAACCGCCTACCTATGCTTGACACCTGGGCAATGCATAAACCTGCTCATCTGTGATATAGCAAACTGAATATCTGGTAGAGTAATGCATACATATATCAAGCATCCAACAATCTGTTGATAGAGAATAGCATCAAATGCATCTCGAGCATGAAGAATCAATCATAAACCTGTATCCATAGGAGTGGCAATAGGCTTACAATCTTCAAGGCCAGAATGTCTCAATATATTTCGTTTGACACAAAGCTAATCCACCATCAACTTGCCCAAATTGAATGCCCAAATAGTGATGCAAATATCCCAAATTAGACAATTCAAATGAGGCATGCAAATCAGCCTTAAAATTAGCAATATGTGTGTTATGAGGACCAGTGAGCAACATTTCATCAACATACACCACAATAATCAGAAGTACATCATTAGGACACTTAACATATAAGGTTCTTTCACTTGGACTATTCTCAAAACCATGTGCAATCAGATAGGCATGTACCTTCTCATACCAAGCACATGGTGCTTGCTTTAAACCATATAATGCCTTCTTTAACCTGCACACCTGGTTTTCATGCCCTTTCAATACAAAGCCACAAGGCTGAAAAACATAGACTTCTTCATGCAAGTCACCATTCCGAAATGTTGTTTTAATGTCCAACTGATGTACATTCCAACCATGATGAACTGCAAAGTGCACAAATGCTACAGAAAGTAGTCATTCGACAAGTAGGTGCAAAGGTTCAATCAAAATCAATGCCTCTTTCCTGCACATAACCCTTTGCAACAAGCCTAGCCTTATATCTGTCAACTGTTCCATTAGGTTTATGCTTCAGCTTGTATACCCACTTAGTGCCAAATGGACTTCTCGCCGAGAGGCAAGTCATATAAAGAACATATACCATTTTTCATGATAGCATCATATTCAGATTGCATTGCAGCCATCCAATGTTCAGAATTCTATGCTTCATCAAACAAAAGATGTTCAATCTCATCATAGAAAGTAGATGCAACCATATCATAGCAATCTGATACAAAAGAGGCACTATGAGAGCCTAAAGGAGCACGATATGACAGAAGTGCATCTAATTTCCTGTCATGCAAAGTCTACACTAGCCATTTTGGCATAGTTTTTGCCTCCTCAATATCAGCGCTCTCATCAACAAGTGCATCAAGCAAATCTACATAAAAAAAGGAATGGTTTGCATCATCACATGAAACCTGCAATGGTTGAGAAGTTGCCTCATTAGGGCCAGCACTAGACTGTCCACCTGTAAAAAGAGGCAGCAATGTATCATACATGTCTTTGCAGCTAACATGTGTCTCTTCGTACATGAATGTCAAGGCTGAAAAGCATCTTCCATATCCTTTGCTTTCATAACTATACCCAAGAAAAATACATTTTACTGCTTTATCATTCGATTTCTTGCAATGTTGTTCAGGCGCTAATGCATATGCCAGACAACCAACAACATGAAAATGAGCAACTGATGGCTTGGGACCATGCCAAGACTCATATGGAGTGATAGAGTGTAGTGCTTTAGTGGGACACCTATTAAGTACATATGTTGCACTCATGACAGCCTCAAGCTAGAAACTATGTGGTAAAGCTTGACTCTTGACCATACACCTCGCCATTTCCATTTGTGACATGTTCTTTTGTTCATCAAATCCATTCTGTTTAGGTGTAAATAATATTATACATTGATGTTTTTCCCACGTTCAGCCAAAAATGCATTAAAGTCAGAAGACATATATCCCCCCCCCCCCCCCCCCCGATCAGAACGGAGGGTGCCCATTTTACTGTTGGATGTGATGGCTGGATGCACTCAAGAGTTGAGTTGGTGCTGCAAAACCTGCTTCACACCTGCCCTCCTTTGACTCCAGGTATGCTTAGTAGACACCTTGAGCTTTCAAATGACACCAAAATATACTATATGTACTTTGGAAAAAGTTTGAGTAATAACTTGATCAAAACAGGCTACTTTGAAACTCACAAGACTTGAAAACTTTCTATTTTGGTCTTGATACCTGCTCAGTGTTAAGCTCAGTGTGACCAGCACACTTACAATTGGATTAATTCCTTCTGGGAGTATTAAATTAACTTAACAAGCTACCATTAGCAAGTTAAATCACTCCAATTGATAAACTATACACTGAGAATGATCTTTAGCAAAATCAGAGACACCCCCGACTTTTTAGGATCTACACAGAAAAATACCAAAGACTGCTTCGTCCGCGATTTCTCCCAAATGGCTAAATGGAATGACTTGAAACTTTGTAGTCTTGTAGAATACTTTGAGCTGGTTCCAATGAGCTTTGAAGCATCCAATTTGGTTCAGTAGATCTTGAGATATGCCTCTTGGAAGTTGACAGAGTTGAAGGTAGTCACTCAGAGAAAACAGAGACTATGAATGTATGTATATTGATTAACTCTAATGATTGTACATTCCCATTGGCATGTAATGTGATGCTCAATGGTACTCAGAGGTGTAGGCTATGATGTAGCTCAAACACACTCAATGATTGACTCAGAATTGCCTCGGGAAGTGAGCTGCATACCCGCGACTTTTACATAGCCTTTTTATAGGAGTTTTGAATGAGTTTGAATCTGAATTCAAATTAAGGCTCCCTTGAATCTCTCCACTAGACTTAGGGAGATATTCCCTCAACTACATCACCTATTTTTTCCACGACTCTAGTCTAGTAGGTATGATTACATGATTGATTAAGTCATATTGACTTTTACATTGGATAAAAGTAATAACCAATTAAGCATTGGTTTCTATGGTTCAAATATACCATTCAAGGGTTCAAACTTTTAGCCTTCCAAGGTTCCAATTGTCCAAGCTTTATGTTGAGTCTTCAAGGTACAAATCAAAGCCAAGTGTGAAGGCTTGTTTGCACCAACATTTACATGCTGATAGATTTTCATCCAAAACCAAAAATGTTTTGAAGCACATAAACACTTCGGACTTTTCTTTGAGTGGATATACCCATGCATGCCTATAAGAATCATCAATGAAAGTCACGAAGTAAAGATAGTTTCCAACAGAAGGTGTCTGCATAGGACGACAGACACCACTATGTACAAGCTGCAATTTCTGAGTAGCCTGAACATCTTTTGGAAAGGAGGAACGCTCCATTTTGCCCAAAATACAGCCTTCTGTGTACCTAAGTCAAGAAGACTCAAGGACTTGTGCCAAAGAGACTAAACCTCATTTGCAACACAAGTTCGTATAGTGGGAAATTGACACACGTTTATATGTCAATCCGATCAAACAACCTAACCAAGTGTATGAGGACACGTGCACACATGATGGAGAATGAAGTGGTTCAGCTGATATGTATGAGAAAAGACTAATTCACCTCTCTAACTCACTGAAAGACTGGAAGTGTCTGCCGCGATACCACTTATAGCAATTTTCAATAATTCGAGGATTTCTCCCAGCTCCAAGCTCTGAATATAGTCAATGGGTACTCATTTTGAAGCTCTCAGTGAGACGCATCTATTGGAAGCAAGTTCACTCCATTCTGACAACCGTGCTTCAAGTTATGGCCAAATTAGTGAATGGCGGGAAGCACCCTCACTCATGCCACAACTCCTACAAGCTCACACACACACTACATCAGCTCAAAAACAGTGGGGAGGGGTAGACAACAGTCCTACACACACATTCCAAGAATTACACACACATAGAAGATCAAAGAGAAGATGGAAATCTGTAGGAAAGAGGCCAATTCGAGATTCAAGAGTTCCCCTTCTTCACAATGGCAAAAAGTCTCTACCGAGAGTCACAAAGTGACTTATATACATGTGCCCTAAATTTGGCCCTTTCACACAAGAGACCGGCACTTTATTACTAAAAAAAGTGACTTTCCTACTAATTTAGAAGGGATATTTTACAACAAGATGGGATTATGCCACTAGAGGACTCCTCTAGTGTATTTACATGGCTTGAGGGAATTTCCTAAGACTTGAAAAAAATGTACCCATTAATTTGAAAATTTTGGCGCTCTTCTTTTATGCTTCTTTGCTCTGCAACACTCTCCCCCTCTTTGTCTCTGTCGTCCCTTGACAGGCTTTACTTCTTGTCCTCAGCTTGTTTAAGAGTTCTGAATACACGCACCCAGCGGTCGAAGCAGCAACAAGGATTGTCAGGCAATTGGTTATCTTATCCGAGGTATGTCCTTTGCTTCAGTTTGGTATTCCTTATATCACAAGTCTGGGTTGCTGTGTCCAGTCGAGCTGCCATGCATGCCACGAGTGACTAGGAATCCGTTGTTCTTCGTCACTCGCTTCAACTTTTCAGCCTCTACCTCTTTCTAACTTTTGGTCTTGTGATTTGTCTTTGTCTTCACACATCTAACCTGTTGTATTGCTTTGAGCCTGTTTACTTTGTTGACAATGCACGCTATCAGCGGAAGGATTACTACCTGCCAAATATTGTCTTGCACTTCTTCATGTATAGTTCCTGGCCCTAGTCCGTCCTTCCCATGAAATGTCCTGGTTCTGATTGTTCTTTAATTCCATTCCTTAGGACCTGGCTGTTTCGTGTTGTCGCCTGATGCGTGCCCTGTGGGGATTTGGGCAGAGGGTGGTTCTTTCACTTTATGATCTTCCTTCTTTATTGAGCCATTCTTGACTTTGATCTTCTTCTTGTTCTCTTCTTGCTTGATTCCCCTTCCACACGTACCTCCTCTTGAACTCTGTTGTCCCCGACAGGTTTTTTTGTGGCGACGTGAATAAGTCTGTATGGCTGCCTGCTCTCTTTGATTCAGCAAATTAGCGTGACATATCATAAATTCTTTATACTGTTGTGACTTGATGCCATCCTCTAGTGCTTGTCGATGATCCGCAAAAAAACTTGTTTCATACGCTACCAATCGTGCATTTAGGTTTGAAGTCATCTTGACAAAAATTTCCGAATCTATTTCAAAGAAGCCGTTGAAAAATGCTTCTTCGAAAGCCTGCATATATGTTGACGGCAAAAACATAAGTCTTGAATAATATGCCATCAGGGTTAAGCGGCTCGGTATAGTGGAGAGATAAAAAATGAGCGCTTGGGATCCTTCTGTAATGCCAATGAAGTCCAAAAACATATATTTTGCATGCTAGAAGACTTTAATTACAGTTAATAGCATGCTGAAAATCTTATTGGTCATTTTAACTGCTAAGTCCGGGACAGTTGCATATCGTGCAATCCAAAATTCCATTGTTGTTACCATATATTCTTTCGTTGGTAGGTAGCTATGTGGTGGACTAGGTAATAACAAATAATTCAACCATTGATTATTGATGCTCCCCTGGCACTGTCCTTCCCAAAATTGCGACCACGAGTGTCTGCGGGGTACTGGACAAAGTGCTGGATTGACCTGAAGCACGTATGGTGATGCTTCCCATTGTACCCGCAGTGTGGGATTCTTTTCCAAAATTTTGCATCTCCATTTGGGATCCGCCTTCGCGAACTCTTTTTGAGTATATTTGAATGTATTTTGGCTGAACTGGAGGTTGTGGTTCGGATCCTTATTCGTCGTAGTCTTGATATATTGTCGCGATTGTTCTTTAAGTAGTCCATATGGTACATTGAAAGGCCTCAAAAATTGATCCAAATTTTTGCTTTCGATTTGGGCCTCCTTCATTACCTGGATTATCTAGTCTTCAAATTCCGCAGTAAGCTGGGACATCAGTAGTGCCCTTTCCGGTCGGCTCAGTTCTGCAATGTCCCGAGTATTATGTTCAATTCGGACCTCCTGTTCCTCCCTTAGTGGTGAATGATACAAGGGGGGAGAGAGAGGACGTACCTCAGTCTCCTCAGTAGCGTCTGCGGATTTTGGAACTACTGGTGTCCCCTCAATTTCCTTGTGTGCTAGTTGATCCTATAGTTGCTTTATCATTTCCTTCTTTTGCTTAATTTCTTCCTATGCCTATAAAATTGTTTCCTTATTCTTCTGTATTTACTCTACCACTATTGCGAGTTGATCTGTGTCTTCTTTACAATGCAGTAGGTATCTATTCTCAACTTTTTTCCGTTTTGCCCTAAGAGCCGTGGTGTCTTCCATGTACCTCTTTTCCCATTCAGCAATGGGGGTCTGTTCCTACTTGATCTGTTCTTCATGGTTAGCTATCTTTTCTTCTAATTCTTTGATATCCTTTTCTGGTCTTCCCTAAATTTCAACAGGCTGATCACTTAGAAGAGCTATCATGAGCTCCTTGTTTCGGTTCCTTAGGTTTTCTGCCTCTTCCATATATACCTTTATTTGTGATTCTAGTACTTTATTGCGGGCATGCATTCATGCCTTCTCAGCCTCGCTAGCTTCATATTTCTTCGTTAATTCCTGGAGTTGTTCTTTTAGATTTTTGTCTCTAATTGGTTGCACTGCTTTTTGGATTCTTGGACTTCCTTTTCTTTATGTAGTATTTGTTATTTTGCTAATTTTAATTCTGCCGAAAGATTCTTACCTTTTTCTTGAAGCTCATGCTTGTCCTGCATCGCTTGATCGTAGTCTTTATCACCCTCAAGCATCAGTTGTTGTGTTTCCATGGCGGTTCTGATCATGTCTTGCACTACTAGCTTGAGCTGAGCGATGTCGACATTCAACCATGTCCTAGGTATTCTTCGAGCTTCTCCGGTTTGCACATCTTTTCCTTGTTCTACATGGATGGTTTCATTGTGGGGTTGTCTGATTTGTAATTGTATTTTTGGTTCTTTTTCTTCTTCATCCGAATCAAGAGCTTTTGTGGCACTCCCTTGAAAGGTAACGTCCATGGGGGAGGGTTCTGCCATGACCCTTATTGGTGTGAAGGGTTCTGCTTCTTCTACTGTCGCTTCTTGAGGCTCTTTCTTTGGTGTCTTTATTGACACCTCGCGCGTAGGTGTTGCCTCCTTGATAAGAATTGTGGAAGTCTCATTGATTTTGAGGACATGTGTCCCTTCTGGTTTTCTTCCTTGTTTGCGGTGTCTTGAGTGGGGTGGACGGAGTTGTCATTTACCTTTGTTCCTTTGTCTGCTTCCTCGTAGTTGACTGCATTCAACTCTTCCCATTGCCCATCATCCTTTGATTTGATTTGAATATCCACATTCAACAATGAAATATCGGGTTCTTCTTGTTCATCTGAAGACGAGCTTGAGTTATCCAACCCTAATTTTGTGTAGCGGTGTACTTTTGTGCGCTTCTTTTTGGCCTCTATCTCTTGTTGGGCCTGCTAATAATGGCGCCCTTACACTGGTAGATTGACTTCCCCTTCTATATATTGATGTGTATCCTCAAGGGCTTGAGTTAAATCTTCCTCTATAATCGGCCTTTGTTCTTCAATTCTTGTCTTTGGAAGTACGTGCATTCTTTTCGTTGCTGGAACTTCCTCTTCCACTTGCTTTACTTCCCTTAATCTCTTTGTTCCTCTCATTCTGGGTTGAGAGCTAGTTTCGGCTTCTTCCACAATCTTGACTCCCCTTTTCTTTTTAGGAACTGTGGCGACTTTAGCATACTTAGCTATGGCAGTCGAAGGTGGCATTTCCTATAGGTGCTCTCTAATGCCTAAAGCATGGTAAATCAATATTGTTAGTGCGACACTTCCATTGAGGAACTTCTTATTATTCCATTGCTTCTTTGCTTCGAATAGTCTTTCTTGTATGTAAGGAGTCAGATTAATTTGATTTCCAATCTGTTTGATCGCATGTGAGAGCAGTTGAACAATGATCTTTTGCGGAGCCGTGTATCGATGCATATTTGGGAAGCAGAAGTGCTGGTGGATAAGTCGAACTTCTTCTTCTATGTCGGCTCTGTTAATGTCTGTGAACGTTCTGGTTTTTGCCCCTCGACTCTCTTCTTTCACTACCGTGGTTCCATCTTTTTCCCATCCAAAAGCTTCCTTAATCAAGTCATGTGTAAACTGGATGACTACCCGTTCACCTACTTTATCCATCACTCTAGCCTTAGGCACCAATGGATCATGCAGTGCTGGCTCTAATGTGTTCATGACCTGTGTGCACCTTTGAAAGTCGGGCTTATAGATTGGAAATTCAAAATATTTGTGAACTCCTGCTTTCTTCATGATGGCAATTGTAGATGGGAGTTCATGCAAAAGTCTGAAATCTTGGGGCATGATCGGAAATTGATGATCTGTATCCATGATTTTTATAGTTGCCAGGAAGAGATACTCCCCAGCGGGTTGATCTTCTCCAAATCAGTGTCCCTTTGCCTTGGTGATACTCTGGAGAGGAAATCCCAATACTTCCTCTTGTACTGTTGCTTCAGAATCTTCAGAAGCCATCTGCACTTTTAAGGAAAAGCGCATTAGCTTCAATGGAAAGTATAGCAACTGTGTAGTGCATTGCAGTGATTTGTTGTCGTTCCATCACTTCGTTTCCCATGGTTCTATAAGTGAGATCTCTTACCACATCTTTTTATTTCTTTTCGTGAAAGAAAACAAGCATTAGTATAGCCGAAACATTATTTATGTACATAGTATGTCCATTCCTAAGAGAGTGAAAGCTATGCCCTAATTCTCATTGGAGAATGTGCACCACTACTTTTATCATGCAAATCATGTGCCGAATGCTTGGCCTTGTAATGTGGCTCTATTATGCATACTTTAGGTGCATCTGATACTTCATGAGTGCAATTGGAATCTCCATTGTTTTGATGGTCCACTCCTTGCAGTCGCTTGGGTTTCCAAATCCCTCTTGTTGTCGCTATGATATGTCGTGGAAATTTTTTGATTCCTCGGGCTTCATGTGTTCTCTTGGTTTCCTCTAGTGTCCTTGTATTAGAGGCTGTGCTCTTCATTTGTCTAGGACGAGTCTGTTTTTGCGTTGTCATTCGAATGTTTTGAAGTAAGGTATTCTCTTGATTGCGTCTTTCTTGCTTGGCTTCTTGTTTAACCTTCTTGGGAATCCATATCTGCTGTCGTGCTTTTTGAGCTTCAACCAAAGGCTTAGGGATCCATACTTGCAAGAGTATTTTTGTTTCAGATTTTTGTGATGTTTACTTGTTATTTCCCTTTTTCTCCTTATGAGTTTGTTGCTCTAGCACATTGGTGAGAACCACGTTAAGAAGCTTCACCTCCTTAATGTCAATCCGAGGGAGAGGTAGGAGTGATATGAAGATCGTGAATGTGAGATGATGTGAGAGTGAAGGTGAGAAGCACAAAAATGCACACACACATACACACACACAATGAAGAGACAAGCAAGACACAATGGAAGGTGGGAATTAGCTCTATTACTCAAGAATACCTTTACAAGCTCAAGAAGAACTCTAATCTCGAACAAGCTACAATGAACCAACCTACAAAATGAGCTCTCTAGCTCTTTTTATAGTTTCTAGACTAGTTTTGACCGGTTTCACATCTAATGACCGGCCTAGTTAAAAAATAGGTCCTAGAGGCTATTTGGGAGGGTAAACGATGTCTAAAAATAACGAAATTTGGTACGAGTATTCTACCTAAGCTCCTCAAGCTCGAGGACTCCTCGGCTTGCACAAAATGGAGCTATGGATTACAAAAATGGGGTTTTGTCTATATTACATATGTTACAAGAGTGATGAAAATCACTGTTGGATGTTTGAAGAAGTAATAAAAAATATAATTGTTTTGAAAAAATGATCCGACTGGCTCCCTGCTTCGTCTTCACATGCTTCCGTGGCGTCTGTGCCTCTGACTGCTTCCAACACCCCCCTCCCTCTCGCTTCTGTCGTCCCTGACAGAACCTTGTTGTGAGGTCTGCCGGATGTAATTCTGTAGGAGGTCTTGAGCGAGGGTGTGCTCTGATACACGAATACCTCGGGCTAGATCAGCCTCGAGTTTCTCCCAGTCGATAGGTTGCGGCTCGTCTGGTGGTGGGAGCTGATAGTGTGTGGAGTACACCATTCGTTCACAGGCGAATAATTGCAATAAATGTGTCGGCCTGCTTATGAATACTTCTGAATGGTACTCCCAAAAACCGGTGGTGAACATTTCTTCGAATGTTTGCTTGTAACAGGCCGGTAGATATTTGATCCTGCAGTGCCAGGCGTAACACACCCGGAGCGATGGCGTTGTGCTCATATCATAGACTAAATCCAAATTGCCATGCTCAAAGCCCGGGGTGTTGACATGGGGAGCCTTGATGCGCCGGAAGACTTTAAAGACCATCTGCATCATGTCAAAGATTTTGACAGTCATTTGCGCGGCTATATCATCCATAGGTTTTAATCGAGGGAGCCAGTGGCGGATCGTCGCCATCATATAGCCAACTGTGGGTAACGCGACTGGTGGCTTGAAATAGGGGTAGTTCAGCCAGTCTTGGCACTGCTTATTGTTCTGTAGCTTTATAGCGAAGGCAGTCCAAGAGCGGCGTCGTGGTACTGGTCCCCAGCACGGATTAAATTTTAAGTGAAGAGGCGCTTTTACCCACGTGCTCATCATCTCTGGATAATTTTGCAGTAAATCTTTGCGCCAGTCTGGTTGGAGGATTTCACCTCTCTGCGCCCTTGGTGGCAAGTCCGCTGGCTCGAATTGAGTTGCATGCGTCGGTTTCATGCCGGTTTCTTTCTCTATGGTTAATTGATATTCTGCCATTAACATAAAGTATGGTTTATACTGAAGCTCATGCCCGGATATGTATCGTCGCGGGGCCATGTGAGCAAAGAATGGTGATTGTAAAATTTTTTCTTCAATTATGGCCATGGCATGTAGCTGTGCCTCTACTCTGGCCGAGTGTGTTGTTCCGAGTTCTTCTACTGTCTTCATCCACGCGGGGGTAGGTAGTTCGTAGGTCATCTGGCCTTCGGCCGTGACGCGTCCGCCTGGGATGGGTATCGGTTCATAAGCCTCTTCGAAGGTCTCCTCCACCGGGATAGTGACAGTCTCTTCCTCAGCTGGTAGCTCAGGTGGGGAGTCTGGCCTTGGTGGTGCTTCATAGATGGCAATCCTAGATTCAAGGTTTGTTACCTGGGCCCGGAGTGCGTTGAGTTCCTCTAAAACTTCAGGGGCAGGGTCCACAGGTGCTGGTACTTCCGCTGCTACTGGTACCTGTTGTGTTGCAGGTTCTCTGAGTTGTAGCTGTTTGTGATCTTCCTTTAACTTTTGATACTCTTCGTTCATACGGTCATAGTCCTCGAGCAATCTAACATGGTCGTCTAGCAACATCCGCATCGACTCAGATGGGATGGCCTTGAATCTGCTCGGACTTAGTGGCTTGTCTGGATGATCTAAAGCCGCCTCCAAGTTCTCTCTGTTCTGCTCTTGGAGTCGCTGGTTCTCCTCTTTAGCTGCGGCTAAATGTCTTCTTAATAAGCCCATATTTCTAGTAAGCGTTGCATTGCGGACAGTCTGGGCTCTAAGTAGGTTATCTAAATCTGCGGTGGCCTCTTTGCTTTTTTCCTCACTTTCTATTTCTAACTTGTGATAAGCCTCGCGTAACTCTTGGTACCGGCTGTTCAGTGAGGCGTTCTCAATTGACAACAAATTAAGCTGCGTTTGTAAGTCGTTCGTCGTTTTCTGCAGCTGTTGATAATTGGTGCCGAGTGATGCAAACTCATCTCGAACTTGCGTCATACATGCGAACATGTGTTGAAATGCTGTGTCTACGGTGGGCGATAGCAGTAGTGAAGTGCTAAATGAGGATGCAGTGATGGTAGATGCAGTGGGAATGGGAATCGGGGTTGGGACTGTGGATGCAGTGGTGATTGTGGAAAATTGTGAAGTGCCTAAATATGAGGGTGTTATGAGTGTAGTGGGTGGTGGTGAGGTGGGTGGTGATATGTCCATGCCATTGGACGTGTTTAATGTTGTGACTGTGAAAAGTGGTGTGATTGGGGGTGGTTGCGTAGGTGTGAATACGGGATTTATAAACGTAGAGTAGTTTACAGGGGGGATGGTGGGAATAGTTTGGTGAAACGGGGAAATAGGGGTTATGGCAGGTTGGGGAGGTGAGACGGGTGAGAAGGTTAGCGGGGTTAGGAAGGGGAATGGGGATCTTAGAGGTGGGGGAAACGCTGGGAAGGATGAAGGGGTGAAGGGGTTAACATAGGGATGCAGAGGGTTGGGTGTGGGCCTGGTGGTATGAATGGGTAAGGAAGAGGTTGGGGTTATATTGCTTTGTACAGGTGTGGATGTGGGGAAAGCAGGTGGGTGTGCGGGTGATACAGGATGGGTTGGTGAAAGATGAGGTGAAAGAGGGGTCGAAGGGGTGGAGGTTATTTCGAGGATTGTAGTGGTATGTACAATGGTGGTACGGGGGGGCGAATCTACAAGAATGGTTTCTGCGGTTACTGAACGTTCGGGGGCGAGGCGTGCCTCCCTGGCTTGTGCTGAAGATTGGGCTCCTGTTGGTACACGAATATACTCCCCGGGTTTTGAGAGTAGTCGCACTCGGCGGGGATCAAATTGTGGTAGTTGCTTTCTTTGTAAAAATCTGAGTGCTTCATGGGAGCCTACTGATTGGACTAACTCTCGGAACCCTCTGATATAGGCGTCTTCGAATCCTCCGGAGATGAGTTCCTGTTCAATTAATGCCTGGCTCTCCTCTTCAGTTAACTTCTTTCGTGCCCAGACTTTCTCCATGGTACGATACAGTTTCTTTATGGCCAATGTATACGCTGCGGCTTCAAAAGTTTCATCTTCATATGTGCTGGTGTCGCCGTGTGTGTCAGTCTGTTGGCCTTGGCCCTCTGTCTGTTCCTCTTGTGAGTCCTGGCTGGCTTCATCGTCGCCTTGATCGTCGTCTGTTTCGGTTCTTTCTTCTTCAGAGCCCGACACAGCTTGTCCCTGTGGCAAGTCTCGCGGCGTAGTCGGGTAGCTGGGACGTTCATATTCCTGGGAGAACAGGGGTGCTTCTGAATACTGAAACTCGTTTGAGAATGCATCAGGCATCTCAAAATCAAATGTCGTGTTTATGGGGTCGGTCTCCATATGTGGTATCGGGAAAGAGAACGCTTCCGCACCAATGGTGGTGGGAGCTTCTGCGGTTGTGGTTGGGGGTTCTGTGGTGGTAGCTGCCTGAGGTGCAGCGGTACTCGTGGTGGCCTCCGTAATTACTGGTCTGGACAACCGTATGCGAATAGGTTGTACAGTGGGCTCAGCTTCTGTCTGTGGTCGCTCGGGAGAGGGTTGTGGTGACGGCGACTCTGGCACTTGGAGGCAAGGGATGGTGCCTCGCATGCGCTTACCAGCTCGTGTCCTACTGGGCTTCTTGGCTTTCTTCGCTGTGCTCTTGAATGCCTTCAATTCCTCTCCTGTCAATGCACGCTCGATGGGCAAGTCATAAGCCAAACACATATACACAATTCTTGTGAGTGCACAACATCCGTTAAGCACTTTTTTACGCTCCCATCTGTGCTGTGCTAGGTACATCTGATCTATGATCCAGCTTGCCAGATCAACTGTTTGAGGTCCCGTACATGCCAAATATAATCCGAACCATATTCTTTTGTGTGGCATGGTAAATCTGTCCTGAGCTGGAAAGGCAAAATGTTGCATGCATATTCTTAGTGGCTTTGACAACTCAGGTGTGATGGCCGAAATCTCTTCCCACTTCGTGACATCCCCACGTTTCATCGGTTCTGGAATCAATCTCTCTCTGTCTGTGGGAGTGTGGGTTCCATGAATCTTGATGGCTGCTCTGATTAGGTCCTTAGAGAGATAAAATCTCTTATAAGGTGGATCATCCACTAGGGTAGGCAAGATGAAGGTTCCTGGGATGTCCTTATTCTCTGATGCCAGTAAGGTAGTGATCAAGTAATAGCACCTATAAAAATCTGGTTTGGGTAGAGGGTCACTGAAATATTCTGTGAAACCGGCTCTGGCCCAAACATGAGTTAAATCTTGGGTGTTTTGTAGGGCTTCGAATTCTCTGGAGAAAAACTGGTACTTTCCCCACGTGCGGTCATCAAAAGTCAGAGAGGATTCAAATATAAAGTCTGCGTCCGCGAGGGGTCCTGCCAGGCCCTGAAACCAATGAGAATTCCTGTGTATCTTTTCGGTGTAGCCCATAGGGGGGTTATCGATGGGCATGGGCCCTGGAAATCCCTGAAATTCCGGTGGTGGAGCAGTAGGGTGGGACTCGGCTCGTAGCACGTTGAGTGGTACTGCTGCTACACTGGGGCCTACACCTGATGTTCCTTCGTCAGTTTGCATGGTGGCTGGTGCGCTAGTGAGAAAGATCTGCTACAAAAGATTAACACATTAGCATGGAAATTAATCATGATCCCATTAAAGTGAGACCGCAATCCCTTTCCATAACTGATGCGTAACCCGTGTAGCCAAGTGTCGTGATGTGATGGATGCAATATTTCTTGCAGCACTAGTGCAGGTCTCTAGACACCTATACGTTTCAGATCATGCATACATTTCTTGATGAGAAGAGATTACGAGTGATGTGGGATGACGGTGTGTGATTTTATACAAGGTTTAAAGGTTAGTAATTGAGTACAAGGTTGTATGTTAGTCGGGGGGTAGTTAGACAACGGGTTAGGGGAAGACGGTTGGACACGTTTCGGTATCCATTTCCTAAGGGTTCTTGGCTGGGTGGTGGGTTTCTGCTGAGGGGTAAAAGGTGGTAACGGGTGTGGTGGTATCGAGGGATGAGATGAGTTATAGGGGTTATATATTACATGGCAAATGGGTTGAGCTATGATACATGGTTTGGGTACCCAAATCTGCGTGGGCGTGGGTCTATGGGTAAGGTACTTCTTGGCGATCCACATTTGTCGGACGCTTGGACCTGTAGAAGAAGGTCGAGGGGATGGTGGATATCGATTCTGTTTCTGTTCTGCCTTTTGTTTGTTGATCTCTGCTTGGTTGGAGTTCTTTGGTGCTTTTTGTCCTTTTGGCACCCACATTTGTCTGGTGCCGCTTCCTTTGGGAGGCCCAAACTGCTTTCCTTGTTGTTTCCTCTGATACTGCAATCGGTCTGGGTTCCTTTGTCGTGGTCGACTCTGTTGTTGCTGGGTTTGAGAGGTCGGATGGACACTCTGCTTTGGAAAAGAAGGGAGTTCCAACACTTGCGTGACCTGCCCATCAGGAAGTGATGTCTTTTGTAACTTTAATCTAGGCCAGTCCGCAACAAGCTTGGAAGGATGAGCACCGTAGGGTGTCGTGCTCATTTGGCCGCTGATGCAACCCACCTGACCTCTGATTGTGCCCTTCTGCCCTTGCTGTTGGGTAACTGTCTCTTCTAGTTTGCAGGAAGTCCCAGGGAAGATCTCCTGTCGTCCTTCTGACTGACAACTGTCTATAGCCAAGCCCGAGTGGGTTGGTGTAGACGTAACGTGACTGGTCTGATTAAAGATCTTCCGGTCTTCCGTCGCATGCGTTTCATAGAGTCTAGGGTCACAACCGTCAAGCGGAGTGCGGTTAGGGAAGTCAAGCGGTATCACTCGCTTCTGCTCTAAGGTTCCAATCTGTAAGGAGCCTTGTCTAAGATTTAGGTCCACTGAGTGATCGTATAGCCAGTCTTGGCCAAGGATTAGGGGTTCTATCAGGTCGTCATCATGGCACACTAGTAATTTCGCTGTCATCGTCAAATCCTTAATGAGGATAGGAAGGTCCACCTCACCCATGCAAGGGGTTTCCATGCCTCCTAGGCCTATGAGGTATGCCTCAATTGGCCGCATTTCTATTCCTGAATCCTTATAGTGGGACCATCTAATCGCACTAGTCGCAGCACCCGAGTCAATCAAAGCCCTGAGTTCTTGGCTATGGTTACCGTGCTCTAGCCTCACTGTAATGAATGGTCTCCTATCCACTATGCTCGGATGAGTGGTTGACTTGACTTGACACATGGCCATGGGATATCTGGGTGATGTTTTCAGATGGTTATAATGTTCTCTCCCTAGTCCTTGTCTTCTTAGCTTCATGCGCTTAATGCGTTCTATGGCTTCTGCCTGAGCTTCTGCTCGTATTCTATTTTCTTCCTCCTTACGCTTCTTTGCCAATGTGAGTCGTCTTAGCATATCCTCAGTAAGAGGTTCTTGATATAACCTGACTCTGCAGCCACTAATGTAATTAGGCATTATATCTCCTTCTAAGGTGGCTAACTGTACTGCTCCACTAGTCGAGAGTCTGTTAATGATCATAGGTCCATAACCTTGCTTTTCTAACTTCCGCGCGTGCTGTTTCAGCGTATATACTAGAACTAAATCTCCTTCTTTTAGGCCTTTATCTTTCACATGTGCATCAAAATATGCTTTCTGTCGCTTCTTCGCTGCGTATATTCCTGCTGCTGCCCTCAGCCTTGTTTCTCCTAATCGTTCCAAGTCCATTATTCTCGCTGATAATTCATGGCCGGTCCACTCATGTTCTTGTGCAACCTTAAGGGTCGGTATCAAGAAGTCCAAGGGAAGCACTGCGTTCTGACCAAAAACCATCTGAAAGGGAGTTGCATTGAGTACGGTCTTGTAGGCCACTCGATATGCCCAAACAGCGTGGTGTAGCTGTTTGTCCCAATCTGAACGTTTATTGTTCACGAGTTTCGTCAGTACGGTACATAGTATCTTGTTAGTGCTTTCAGCCTGACCATTGGCCTGAGGATGATATGGTGCCGATTTCTTGTGAATCACCATAAAATCCTGTAACAAATATTCAATGACTTGGTTTAGAAAGTGAGTGCCTCGATCACTCACTAGCTCTATAGGCAGTCCATATCTTGTAAAGACATTTTCAAATAAGAATTTTGCAGTCGTGTGTGCATCATTCTTTTTTGTGGCTTTTGCCTCTACCCATTTCGTAAGATAATCTGTGGCAACAATAATATATTCCGCATGTGTACCTTTTGCAGGGGGGTTAATGGGTCCTACAAAGTCTATACCCCACTTAGAAAATGCACGTCCGCCCATCATGGGTTTCAATGGCATTTCATCTCTGCGAGTAGGAAACTGAGTTCGTTGGCACACATCACATCTCTTTACATAGGTATGTGCATCCATGTGGAGAGTGGGCCACCATAATCCTGCAAAGAGGATGGCTTTGATTATCCTATCTGGTCCAAAATGACCTCCTGCAACACCTTGGTGTGCAGTCTCTAGTATTCTCAGATAATCGCTCTCATGAACACATTGTCTTAGATATCCATCTCGTCCTCTTTTGTATAGATTATCGCCAATAAGTGAATAGTCTTGAGCTTCCTGCTCTAGACTGCGTTGTCGAGCTAAGGTCATTCCTTGAGGGAACGTATTCGTCCTCAAGTATGTCACTAAAGGCTCACTCCAGTCTGGTGTGAGAGACACATGATACAATGTCGCATGCTCTACTGGTGGTCTTTCACAGCAAACACTGCATTCCTTACACATCTTGTAGACATCTGCTTCCATCGTAGGCCAATATACTCCTAATCTATGCAGAGTCTGTAAGGTTCGATGTTTTGAATGATGTTGCGTTAGTGCACCTATGTGTGCTAATTGCAACCAATTCGTATGTTCTGATTCATCTACACAACAAGCAAGAATCTTTTGATTATCCTGTTTGTATATGCTTCCTGCCAGTATTTGATATCTCTGAGACTTGGTAATCTCTCCTTCCTTGATCTTTATCCTAGGATTCTTGGGTCCGTAGGTGAGAATAGGGACTATAGGCTTAGCCCATTCCGGTGCTATCTCAAGGTTGAATAAGTATGCATCTGGTAGATCATCAGCTACTCCTTGAGGGGCTTCTCCCGAGGTTAATCTTGAGAGGTGGTCAGCCCTAAGATGCGTCTTTCCCTTCCTAACTACCACTTCAAAATCATACTCCATGAGTAATAGAAACCAACGTATCAGTCGTCCGGTGTTACATGGTTTGTTGACTAAATATAATAGGGCTTGATGATCTGTAAAGAACTTGAATTTGTTGGCCAACAAGTAGTGCCTAAACTTCTTCACAGCGTAGATCATCCCTAATCCTTCTCGTTCCGTCGTGGTGTAATTTCTCTCTGCTGCGTTCAGTTGTCTGCTAGCGTAAGCTATGGGGAGATCTATGTTACCTTCATTCGTGGGTTGTGCTAACACACATCCTATGGCGTAATTGGATGCATCCACATGTACATGGAATGGCTTACTCCAATCTGGGGTAGTCAATATGGGTGCTGAGCACAAACGTCGTTTAAGTTCATTGAATGAATTTTCGCACTCATCTGTCCATTCAAAATTGGTCAAAAGAGAGTACAGAGGCTTGGCTATGATTGCATACATGTGTATGAATCTCCTATAATAGCCGCAATGGCCCATAAACGCCTGTACCTCCTTCACATTAGTTGGTCTAGGTAATTCTGCAATTACCTTCACCTTTTCCTCATCCGTGGAGATTCCATTTTTCGACACAATGTGTCCTAGAATTTTGCCTTGCCTGACCATGAAAACGCATTTTTCTGGGTTCAAACAAACCTGATATTCTCGACATTTGTCAAATATTTGTCTTAACTCTGGGATATGTGTCTGTCGTACATTTGAATGCGCACATAGGTCATCGACATAAACTTCCAAGCTCTTGCGTAAGAATTCCTTAAAAACATGACACATAAGTCGCTGGAAAGTGGCGGGTGCATTTGTCAAGCCAAATGGCATTACACGAAATGCAAATATGCCCCATTCTGTGGCAAAAGCCGTCTTGTGTTGGTCTTCTGGAGCAATGGCTACTTGGTTATAGCCTGAGAATCCATCAAGAAAGCTGTAAACTTCCTTGCCCGCAACTCTTTCCAATAGGTGTTCCGTGATAGGAAGAGGATAACTATCTCTAATCGTGGCGGCATTAACTTTTTTCAGGTTAATACACACACGCAATTTTCCATTCTTCTTGGGCACAACCACAATGGGGGATACCCATTCGGTATGCTCAATTTCGTAGATAAATCCTGCTTCTATCAACCGATCTATCTCCTCTTTAATCTTCGCAGCGTAGTTATCGTTGTACGTGTACGGTTTCTGTTTTGTCGGTTTCGCATCTGGAGTCATAGGGATTCTATGCGAACATATATCTGGGTCTACTCCTTTCAAATCTTTGTAACTCCAAGCAAAAACATCTCTATATTCGCGCAATAGGGCAACTAACTCTTCTTCTTCTTCAGTCGTCAAATCATGCCCTATGTAGGTGCATTTTTCTTCTCCTCCTTCTATGGCAACTATTACTTTCTTGGTTTTCTCTCGGTTATCATATACTTGTCCATCCTTCTCTTTTCTATTGGGCATTCGTACCATGATTCTTCTATCTTCAATTTCATATTTCTTGAAATTCTCGGGTACTTCAAATAAAGATTCTTCTTTTTCCGACATGGTTTCTTTCTTCTTTCTCTTCTTGCCTTCACTCTTAGTAGTCACTTCTGTGGCTAACCTTACCTCGTTCGTAATTTCCTCGTGTCTCTGAGTGTGAGTCTCTACTTCGTAGAAATATTCTTCCTCTGATGCAAAGGGTGGGTCCATGATAATTGATTCTAAATCAAAATCGCTTGCGTCCTCAAATGCATCCGTGTTAGGTTCGCACTCTTCTAAAATTGTATCACACATGATTGGCCCTATCGTGAAAACTGAAATGTCATAGCCATCCTCGTCACAGTGGGGTGTCCATTGTTCTTCATTGATGGCTACATCCATGGTTGCTAGGATTTCCGCCCAACCATGGGGTTCAAACTCCTCGTCTGGGAATACTACAGGAGCATAGGCTGGATCTTGAAGGGTTCGTGGATGTTGTTCCGCACCTAAGGTCCTTGCTTCTAAACGTTCTTCCTCTTGTTTGGCTACTTTACACATCCATAAATGGGTATCCTCATGCAACCAAGAAGGATCTGATTCTAATGAGTGCACGGATTCCGTCTCTACTGGTGTTTTATGGATGGTATTCCATTGTATTGGGGGTACATCTCGATGTGAATAGTCTTTAAGATTGACTTTGGTAGTCACTCCTAAATGTTGCAAGTACAACGAATTAGTTCCCCAATCTTGTACAATTTGCAACTGACGCATGAATGGTCGTCCCAATATCATCTCATATGCATGATTTTTCGCGAAGTCACAAATGGCGAAAGTATGCTCAAATTCTACACCACAAGTGGCGAGAGATATGCCTTCTAGTAAGCCTAACGGTTTTTCTATGTGTCCATCAGCCATTTGTAGCTTCATCCTGGTGGGTCTGAGTGCTGGCTTACCCCAACGTTTCCATAAGGCGGTAGTAGCGATAGCTACTCCGGCTCCTGAATCTAAGATGGCTTTCGTGGTGTAGCCCTGATGGGTTATTGGAAGATATGTGTTACCTTCCTCTCCTTCGCTTACGTCTCCAATCTTTTCCACGGGTATCTCTGGTACCTTCTTATGTGATCCTATCTGAGAGGGTGTGGTAGCTAGCTCAGGGAATTGATTTGCTACGTGCTTCCACAATTCTGGTTTTACTTTTAGCAGTTCCTCCAGAGTGAGATTACATTGTACTTTGGTATTCTTGATCACTTCCGTATTTCTAGGGATCACTGATTCTTCATTCCTCACTATTATTGTGGGTGCTCTCATACTAATAGACTTTGCTTCCCAAGGTCCTGTGAACTGAGGTAATTCTTGTAAAGAATTAGATTCAAATCCTGTGGGTTCACTCAGTCGTTCCACCTCCACATCATCATATATGGAGGGGATGTCTTGGGGAAATTGTTCCTGCAATTCGTCTATTTCTTGAATAGGAGGATGAGTTCCTTGTTCTTTTCTCCATTTCTCTTCTTGGATTTCTCTCAAAAATTCATGTGAGTACTTATGTATGGAAGATAGGTTATCTTGACTCTCTGTATTGGGTACTTGAGACAGGGATGGTGGATTCCTTTTCGGTGTCTCTGGGATAATAGGGTTCCTATGCTGATCCTTTTTCTCTTTGCTTTCAATCAAGTGTTCTAGCCTCTCCATTAGTCCTTGAAAGTGTAGTTCTGGTTTTGCCATGTTGTTCCAATTAAGATATCGAGAGGCTTCGAACAAGGCTTGTGCTAACTCTACCATCTTCATGCAAAGTTTAGTTCTCTCAATCTCTAGGTCAGCTCGAGGGTAGTTTTTACTCATTTCCGTTACTTGAGGTCCTTCTTTTATTCTAGCCTGATATGCACGAAACATCATGTCTAGATCTTCCGGTATGGGTTCCGCTAAGACTGATCCTGATTTCTGAGCTGGGATTTCTTGGTTTGATTCTTGTGAAGCCAATTCTTGTATTTTGGCTCTAGATTCTCTTAGACTTCCTTCCAACTCACTTATCTTTTTACTCCATTTTCTCTTCATCCTTTCTCTGGAATCTTTCCAAGATTTTGTCTTTTTACTGCTAGATTCTGCAACTTCACTAGTTCCTGCTACTTTTTCATGATTAAGCTGTTGGTTTTGTAAGAGCGCCTGGGCTCTGGTTATAGCTTGGATAGGCACGTATGTAGGGTTGGATCCATCTGCGTTCTTTACAATACCTATCACGTTGATCGGTGTCACATTCGAAGCGTTAACTGGGTTCTTAGGACAATCTTTAATTACGTGCTCTTTGCCACAGTCGACACAAAAGCCTTGTATGCTATAGTACTGTGATTGCCTTGCTATTGGGGGATGTGGACAATCCTTAATGAAGTGATCTCCTTGGCACCTAAAGCATGGTCCTCTAGGGCCCTGTGGTCTCTGCTGTCTCAATTGGGGCCGTGGGTTTGGGTTTGCGTACATCACATTAGTATAGTCTGGCTCCCAACTAGGTTCCATTGGTGGACTATCATAATGATATGTCTCCACATGCTCTGGTGACTCCGTGTAATAAGCGGGTGGACTAGTTACATGAGTAGAGTCAAAACTGTTAGAGTTCGGGTCACTTTCGGTGATCAGGGGTGAAGAAGGCACTAAGGCCCTACTTAGGTTCTCTTCTGCAGCAGCGTATTTGACTGAGATGACATTCGCTGGTGGGGGTGGCTGCTGAGCTAAGACGGGTTGAGGTCTCTGTTGAGCCTGGTATGGGTAGTTCTGGGGAGGCCTATAATAATAAGGCTGAGCATTGTATTGGCCTTGATACCTACCTGGTTGCTGGTATGCTTGCGGGTAGTTCTGTCTCACCGTTTGTTTATTGTATGGGCAGTCCTGAGCCGTATGATTTGTGTATCTTCTCTCAATTGTACAATATTGGCCACTAGGGTTGGCGTGAGGTTGGGGTGCATTGGGGCACATGTTTGCCAAATGATTTCCACCACAAGTGTAACAACGTACATTTGTAGGTAGCTTGGGCACCTGTTTGCTAGAAACTCCTAGTTTTTGGGCCACTTTTTCTGCTAGGTACTCTATTGAATTAGACAGTTTTGTGGATGCTAGAGAAGAACAATCTGAGTCCTTATAGACCTTTGAGAGTTCTAATTCATCTCCTAAGTTGTCCTCAATGTCTATACATATTCTTATACACTCTTCTATCGTTCTGGGTTCTTTTAGGTACACATAAGAGCGTAGTTTAGCGCTCAACAAGCCATCGAGGAACAGTGATACTTGTTTGGCTTGTGAGGGTAGCTCTTGCATTGGACATCGTTCAACATATTGTCTGAATCTACGACCTGCCAGTCTAACTGTTTCTTGAGGGGTCTGTTTAAAACTATGAATCAACGAAGACGTGTCATGTCTAACCCCACTTTTAGAGAATTCAGTAATGAATGACTCTAAAAAGTGATGGATGTCTCTAAATTGCCTTTGTTGCAGTGGTTGGAACCAAGTTAAAGCTGTATTCTTTAACGTTAGTCCAAATGCATTGTACTGCGTGAACATATCTTCAACTTGTTCTGCTCTTAATACTTGCTTGAATTCTGCAACGTGGTCATAGGGATCTCCTGTCCCATCAAAGTAATTCTTCATGGATTTTACTAATTGAGTGGGTCTCAATACTCTTGCGTGTTCACGTGGTCTAGGTAGAGGAAAATCATCTCTACCACCTGGTACTCCATGTTCTCTCTGTCTATCCGTCCTATTAGTGTTCGTGGTTGTTCTATCTCTCCCTATGGGGTGAATGAAGCTTACTTCCGGTCTCTCGTGATTTCCTTCTCTTTGATTTCCATGGGCTGAGGATGTTCCTGCCCCTTGTTGATTTGCATTCATGTTTGTTCGGGATGGAGGGAATATCAATTCACCTCTCCAAGTGTATGTGTTTTTAGCGCGCTCAGGCACCACAAAGACTCTTTCTGAAGTCTCATCCAGGTATACAACCTTTCCAGGTGTATCTGGGTCCTTGAATTCATAGATTGTAATGATGCCTACCTCACGGGGGTTTTCCTTTCTGTACCTCCAAAAGGCTTCATCTGTCTCTTTATTTATGAACAACTCGGTGCTCCTGTTATCTTGAGGGATCCACTCTGGGATGATTACTCTTGTTAATACGGATTTCCCTCTCGGTGTTCTAGGTTCTTCTAACGGTTCTTTTCCTTGGAATTTCCCTGCTGTCTCTAATTGGATTGTGCCGAACTCATTAGTATCGTTTGGCTGCGTACTCAAGATATACATGGTTCCTTCTTTGTCTATGTACGCGTCTCTCTCAAACTTCACCACTGGTCTTTCCAATCCAATGGGTTGATCAGGGTTGTGCAGTTGCACCACTTGCCTCTGCAAACCATCCTCATAGATGCGAGCACCTAGTCGGTTGGTTCGGAGAAACTCTAATTGCGTTCTATAGGGTCCTTCAGGTTTTTCTAGGTATGCTACATGAGATCCTCCTGCTGGTCTGTCTGTGCTAAATGCCATTTCTGATTCACTTGATTCTGAGCTCAACTCGTAGGGATAACTACTGTTCAATTGCTGAGCCCAAGATCGTGCGGTGGTTCTTACACTAGCCTCCGATGATCTAAGGCTTCTTCTGTCCGACTTACCTATATGTTTGCCTGATCTAAGGTTCATTAATTTTCTTCCTTGCACGCTCGATTACACACTTAGATCGTCAATGGTTCTTTGTGATCAATTCTTGGTTCCTTTTAATTTCTCTTTGGATTCTTGTCTTAATATATGCGTCAGGAATTCGACTTTCGTGATGATTTTAGGTTTTCGTTCCGTCCGACTTATGTTCTTTTCTTTAGGTTTTCGCGTCACACACACCTTTACTTTAAGTCTTAGACTTGAAATAATTAAGTATCTTAAACTTGAGGCGTTCCTATCGTCGTTACTCCACAACTACCGTTTAGCCTAAGCTAAGAATTGACTGAGGGGGTTGAGTAATCTTCCAACCTCGAGTCGGCTTTTCTGGTTGCTCTGATGTCCTGTTGCCCAAGAAGTCGTGCTTCCCAAGCCTTGCTGTCTCCACTGCCTTGCTTGCTTGCCTTGGATTGCCCTTGTTAGACCTGGAAAATTCCAATGTTAGACCAATTCACAAGATGATTAAACACTTGAGCACATACATCTTTTAAATCCCTTCCCTTTTTGCCCAAATTTCCAATGTGTGCCCCCTGGCTTTCTAGTCCCAAACTAGGTGAACCTCAAAATAGCTTATCCAAAAATAGATGTATTCTTTATGAAAAAAACAGTTGAGGTCACGTAGTACTCGTCACGAGCTTTCTAACGAGCTATTAAGCTCAAAAAACGGACTTCGGATGAGAAAGTTACACGCGTTCAGGTCCTGGGGGGAAAAAATTGACAATCCAATTTTCCTTCAAATATGAGCTAAGGGGTCTCCTATGAGTCTAATGGTCCAAAAATTTTCCAAAAATACCCCCAAAATTGGTCAAAAATTGAAGTCCAAAATTTGCGATGGGGGTGGGCAATCGCGATGGTCTGGGACCGTCGCGATGGTCCGAGCGAACCGTCGCGATGGCGTGAAATGTGGACAATCGCGATGGCCCGAAAAAGCGAACCGTCGCGATGGCTCGAAGTGAACAATCGCGATGGCGTGAGGTCGAACCGTCGCGATGGCCCGAAAAATGAACCGTCGCGATGGCGTGATCAGGCGGACAATCGCGATGGCGCGGTCAACGGTCAACGGTGGACAATCGCGATGGTCCGAAAGTGAACCGTCGCGATGGTCCGCGACGCGATGGCTTGAGCCAACCGCGATGGTCCGAATTTGGGCTGTCGCGATGGTCCAAAAATTGAACCGTCGCGATGGTCTATCGTGACACGTGGCACTGTCGTGGCGATGGCATGAGCCAATCGCGATGGTCCGGGGTCAAATGAACCGTCGCGATGGTCCGACTGGACCGTCGCGATGGCTCAAGTGAACCGTCGCGATGGTCCGAAAAAGCGAACCGTCGCGATGGTCCGGCTGAGCCGTCGCGATGGCGTGAGCCTATCGCGATGGTGCGACACAATCGCGATGGTCCGAGCCAATCGCGATGGTCCACCAAACAATGAATTTTTGAGATGCGAGTATGGATTCCTAGTGGCGCAGGTGTGCTCTTCACGCTGGTGTGGTCGCCTTCTCCAAATTCCGAACTTGGCGGACCATCGCGATGGTCCAACACAGTCGGAAATTTCTGACAGAAACTGAAATTTTTACCTTTTGGAAGCTTTCCTGATGCTCTGAAGCTCTGTACCTGCAAGAAAACTCAAGAAAACACAAGTGCATACAAGCGCAAAAACTCTCTCTCGCTCTCTCGCACGCACAAATGAGGGGAAATGAGGTGAATGGGTGGATATGGTGAATTTTCTGATTTTTTTGGAAATGGAGATGATGATGCGATGATGAAGATGGAGTGTGGGGGAGGTGAAAAACACTAAAAACTAAGTAAAAACAAGAACAAAAACTGAAATTTTTACCTTCCAACGCCACTTCTTGCTATACTCTTACCATCACACATTCGTCCTAGACTCGATCCCCGGCAACGGCGCCAAATTTGGTGTTGCTCTAGCACATTGGTGAGAACCACGTTAAGAAGCTTCACCTCCTTAATGTCAATCCGAGGGAGAGGTAGGAGTGATATGAAGATCGTGAATGTGAGATGATGTGAGAGTGAAGGTGAGAAGCACAAAAATGCACACACACATACACACACACAATGAAGAGACAAGCAAGACACAATGGAAGGTGGGAATTAGCTCTATTACTCAAGAATACCTTTACAAGCTCAAGAAGAACTCTAATCTCGAACAAGCTACAATGAACCAACCTACAAAATGAGCTCTCTAGCTCTTTTTATAGTTTCTAGACTAGTTTTGACCGGTTTCACATCTAATGACCGGCCTAGTTAAAAAATAGGTCCTAGAGGCTATTTGGGAGGGTAAACGATGTCTAAAAATAACGAAATTTGGTACGAGTATTCTACCTAAGCTCCTCAAGCTCGAGGACTCCTCGGCTTGCACAAAATGGAGCTATGGATTACAAAAATGGGGTTTTGTCTATATTACATATGTTACAAGAGTGATGAAAATCACTGTTGGATGTTTGAAGAAGTAATAAAAAATATAATTGTTTTGAAAAAATGATCCGACTGGCTCCCTGCTTCGTCTTCACATGCTTCCGTGGCGTCTGTGCCTCTGACTGCTTCCAACAGAGTTGGTGATGAGATTTTCGATTTTTGTACTTGATCTTTGCGTACCCATTTGAATTTGTTCTCCCCTTGATGCGAGTATCTGAATGTTTTCTTCCCTAGTGGTAATCCTTCGATCGTATGAGAGACTTCAATAGAGTTGGTTTCCTTATTCTCTGGCCATTCATCAACTGAATAGGATGATTTCACCGCTTCTCTGGACACATTAGGGTTTGAGCTTTTTGCATCTCCTAGACTGGTTTCTAAAGTATTGGGGCTGGAATCATGTTCCACTAGCTCTTTTTTGCATTCTTCCGCACTCTCGATGGTTGTTGGTTGTGGTAAAGGCTTCTCTCATAATAGGCTAAAAATTTCCCTGTGCCCTATCTTGGCTGAAATATAGCCTTGAGCTAGGTTGATGCTTACTTCATTCTCAATGATCCAATCCTGTCCTAGGATCAACTCTTCTATTAAATCTTCATCTCTGCACACTAACACTCATTGTTCCATGGAAGAATTTCCTAGCTGCAGGGATACGTTAGTTACTCCCATGCATTCTATGATTTGACCTCCAATTCCTATCATTTAGGCTTTTGTGGGACTCATAATCATTTGAAGATCTTTTATGACCGTATTACGTATGCAACTAAGTCCTGCTCCTGAGTCTATTAAGGCATTTATCAATTTGTACTCTGTCTTGCTAATTCCTAGGTTTAAATAAGGCTGTGACATGTAGGAATTTGTCGTGTCAGATTTATGGACTTGGTAATTTGCCATAGGAATAGGATCTTCTCCTTGGAGATACGGTTCATCCCTTTGCCTAATCCATTCTTTCCTTTTCTTGATGCATTCTAGCGCTTCTTGTCGAGCCTCCTCTCTAATCCGTTCCTCCTCTTTCTTCCTATTTTGAGCACCTACTAAACGTGTTAACATTTGATCCGTCAATGGCTCCATGAACCGTTTCACTTAGGAAGAATGTCTCCATCTAAAGTGGCTAGATTAACTGCTCCACTAGTAGAGATCCTATTGATGATCAGAGGTCCATATCGGTGTTTTTGTAACTTCTTGGCATGTTGCTTTAAGGTGTAAACCAGGACTAAGTCTCCTTCTTTAAGTCCTTTGTCTTTGATATGTGCATCATAATATGCCTTTTGTCTTCTCTTGGCTGCATAGATTCCTACTACCGTGTGTAACCTAGTTTCATGTAAACTTCTCGATTTGGTCTAGTTGTTGGGACAATTCATGTCCGTTCCACTCATACTGTTGGGCTACTCTCAAAGTTGGGATTAAAAAATCGATTGGCAAAATTCTACATATACTTCCATGCTCTTTTTCAGGAATTCCTTGAAAACATGACACATCAATCGTTGGAAAGTAGCTGGTGCATTCGTGAGTCCAAAAGGCATCACTCGGAAAGCATAGACTCCCCATTCGGTCGCAAACGCGGTCTTATGTTGATCCTTAGTAGCAACAGCTACTTGATTGTTGGTGCATTTCAAGCCTTCACACTTGGCTTGGAACTTTGGAAGATTGGCTTGGAACCCTTGAAAGATATCTCTATGAGAAGCAATAACCATAGGAACTTAGTCTTATGTGTTATTACCTTTTACCCATTGTAAAAGTCCTTAGTGACTTGGCATCTACTTGAAATCAGTTACCAACTTGATTAGTCGTGGATTCTTAGTTGAGTTAATGGAGAGAATATCTCCCTACTTTTAGTAGAGATATTCTAGGGAGCCTACATTTGAATTTCAAATTCAAATGATCATTCAACTCATATAAAACTGGAGAGAAAAAACTCGCGGGTGTGTCACTCACTTTAGCTCACTCCCCGAGGCATTCTATTGTTGTAACTGTGTGTGTGTTAGTGCTACTCCATAGCCTACACCACCACACCTCAATTAGCTATGCTTGTCATGCTAATGAACTTGTATAATCATATCAATCAATAGATATATACACATTCATCATATCTGGTTCTCTGTGTTTTCTACTTCAAGTCTGTCAACTTCCAAGGAGCATTTCTCAGTGCTCACTGAACCAAATCAAGAGTTTAATAGCTCATTGGAACCAGCTCAAGGTCTTCTACACGCATACAAAATTTCAAAAGATTTCATTCAGCCATTCTCGAGAAATCGGCTTCGAAGTCACCACTTGTCTATCTCTGCAACTCTCCTAAAAAGTCGGGGGTAATCATAATTTTGCTAAATCAATTTCTCTGGATGTGGTCTATCATTTCTTCTCATTCCACTTGCAAATGGTAGCTTATTAAGGTACTTTAATACTCCCAAAAGGAATTGTTTCAATTGCAAGTGTGCTGGTCACACTGAGCATAACACTGAGCAGGTATCATTACAGAAATAGCAAGTTTTCTAGAATTTGTGAAGTGCAAAGTTGTCTGTTTTGACTTGGTCATTACACAAATCATTTGCAAAGCACATATATGCTTTCTTGGTATCATTTGAAAGCTCAAGGTGTGTACTAAGCATTTCTGGAATCAAAGGAGGGCTGGTGTGAAGCAGGTATAGCAGCACCAACTCATTTCTTGAGTGCATCCAACCATCACTCCCAACAGTGGTATCAGAGCAAAACAAGGTAAACATGGGTGATGGATTTCCTTCATTCATTGACAAATTGGACAGGAACAATTACCAAGCTTGGTCATTGACAATGAAGACCTATCTACAAGGAAGGAGCTTATTTGGATACATATCAGGAGATGAGGAATTGCCTTCATTCAAAACTAGAGGACTACCCACAAAGGATGAACATGAGAGGCTCAACCAATGGTGTGCAAAAGATGCTTTGGCAAGGTCTTACCTTCTTAACTCTATATCTTTTACCTCATGTAAGAAATTGTAAGACTTCCCAAGAGACTTGGGAAACCTTGTCAAACTACTTTTCTTCCAACACAAGGGCTAGGAAGAATCAACTGTGGATTGAATTCACAACCCTTAGGAAGCAGCCCAAGCAACCAGTCTCAGAGTATGTGACAAAGATTAAAGATGTGGCAGACCAATTAGCAAGCATTGGAGAGGAGATTGAAGAGGAGCAAATAGTAAGGCAAGTAACAAATGGACTCAAGGCAGATGATAAGTGGGAAAGTTTCACCACTGCAATGGACCTCTATATGGACATGCATACCCCAGATCTCACAACACTCATGGGCCAACTATTTACACATGAAGCAAAGTTTACAAAGGCAGGAGATCAATCAAAAGGTAATAACCCCTCTGCTCTCTATACTGATAAGAAAGTTAAAGATAAAGGTAAAGGGAAGAAACAGGATGAAGAAGGTTCTACCTCTCAAGCTAATTATGCAGGGAGAGGTAGATCATCAAGAGGCAGGGGCAGAGGAGGTAAGTCAGGTAGGGGGAGACCCTACAACTCATCACCATGCAACATTTGTGGATTGTCAAATCATACCACAGATGAGTGCTACAAGAACTACAAGAATCAGAGAGGAAGAGGCTACTCAAGAGGTGGATACTCTCAAGGGAGAGGCAGATTCAACCAACATCAAAGCTACAATGGATACAACAATCAATACAACAACAACTACAATCACAACCACAATGGTAACTACCAAGGTGGATTCAGAAAGAGAAGAGACTACAACAACTACACAGAGGAGCAAGATGACTCCCTACCCTAAAGCAAATGTGCAGGGATCAATGTGTGCTTGGGATACCTAATGTGTCCAAGCAACACATGATTTACAAGTGTGGATCATGTCAATTTGGTAAGTCTCACAGGTTACCCTATTCAAGGAAAGGTTTCATGCATGAAGACTACCTAAACTTGGTACACACAGATGTTTGGGGACCTAGCAAGGACCCTTCCATTTCAGGATCAAGGTATTATGTGTCCTTCATTGATGATTATAGCAGATGGACCATCCTATACTTTATGAAACATAAAGATGAAGTGTTTAATTGTTTCAAGAGGTATCTTGTACTTGTTGAAAATCAAACAGGAAGAAGCTTGAAGAGGTTAAGGTCAGATGGTGGAGGAGAATACTTTTCCAATGAGTTTGAAGATTTCTTGCAGGAAAGAGGCATCAAAAGGGAGATTACTACAAGGTACTCACCTGAACAAAATGGGGTAGCTGAAAGAAGGAATAGACTCATTGTAGAAACAGCTAGGTCTATGCTTAATGAAAAGAAGTTGCCAAATTATCGTTGGGCAGAGAGAGTATCCACAGCCACCTATCTCATAAACAGGTTGCCATCCAAATCACTTGATGGCATGACACCATATGAAGCTTGGCATGGTAAGAGACCTTCTCTGGATCATTGTAAAATCTTTGGTTGTGTAGCATATGTGCATATTCCCTCACAGGTAAGGGGAAAGCTAGATCCTAAAGCTGAAAAGTGCATATTCATTGGTTATGATTTGAACCAAAAGGGATACAGATTCTACAACCCAACAAACAAAGGCTTCAAGGTAAGCCGAGATGTCATCTTTGATGAGAATGACTCATGGTATGAGAATGAATGCAGGAAGGTTAGTCTACCCTATGATATGGAAGAAGACTTCCCAAGGCTCACCAAGGAGGAACCAATCCAGAAAGATGAATCAAGCTGAGATGATGATGATACAATAAACCTTGAGGAATTCAAGGCTTGGAAGTCCAAAGGGAAGATGAAGATGAAAAAGCTAGAGGATATACCAGAATCCTCAACTCAAGCAATTAGAAGATCTCAGAGAGAAAGCAAAAGACCAATCAGATTTGGGTATGACACATCACTTGTAACTAAACATTCTGTATATCTTGCAAAGGACTTGTTGAATGAAGAACTAGGTACCTATGAAGAAGCAATTACCAAACCAGAATGGAAAGAAGCCATGGATGAAGAGATGGAAGCTCTCAAGGAAAGTGATACTTGGGACTTGGTACCCAAGAAAGACTCTATGAAGGTGATAGGATCCAGATGGATCTACAAGCTAAAGAGGAATTCAGATGGAACCATAAACAGGTATAAAGCTAGGTTGGTAGCCAAGGGTTTTGCACAAACCCAAGGCATTGATTATGAGGAGACATTTTCTCCTGTGGCTAAGATGCCAACTATCAGAATATTGGTGAGTGTAGCTGCATCCAAAAATTGGAACATGTACCAATTAGATGTCAAGAATGCTTTCTTGAATGGATGGATATCTGAAGAAGTCTACATGTCA
The DNA here is from genome assembly GCA_020310875.1 of Ceratopteris richardii. Taxonomy (NCBI): domain Eukaryota; kingdom Viridiplantae; phylum Streptophyta; class Polypodiopsida; order Polypodiales; family Pteridaceae; genus Ceratopteris; species Ceratopteris richardii. The sequence goes on along the minus strand of MU260205.1, from coordinate 122,742 downwards.
CAACCACCTGGCTATGAAGACCCCAAGAAGGTAAACTATGTTTGTAAATTGAAGAAGGCTCTATATGGTTTGAAGCAGGCACCTAGAGCATGGAATTACAGGTTGACAACCTACCTCCAAGACCAAGGATTTGTGATGAGTAAAGCTGATACTTCTCTGTTCATAAAGAGAAGTAGTACAAAGGTAATCTACTTGTGTGTTTATGTTGATGACATCATCATTACAGGCAATGATGTCAATGGGATTAGACACATCAAAGGACAGATGATGAAGGAGTTCAAGATCAATGATCTTGGATTATTGAAGTACTTCTTAGGTCTTGAGTTAGTTTACACCAACTCAGGTATATATATCACTCAAAAGAAGTATGTGCAGGATATGGTCAAGAAGTTTGGCTTGCAGGATGCTAAAGTATCTACTACTCCAATGGAGGTCAACCTAAAGCTAAGTGCTCATGAAGGAGAAGAAGTCCAAGACATCACAGGATACCAAAGTATGGTAGGTAGTTTGAACTATGCTACCTTGACAAGAATTGACATAGCATATGGAGTTAGTGTGCTAAGTCAATTCATGCACAAACCAAGGGTAACGCACCTAGAGGCAGCAAAGAAGATCTTGAAGTATTTGAATGGAACTCAGAACCATGGTTTGTACTTTCCTTATACATCAGATATTGACATTAAAGTTTATTCAGATGCAGATTGGGCAGGATGCAAGGATGATAGGAGGAGTACATCAGGATACATTTGTTTTGCAGGAGATAAGCTTATTTCTTGGTCAGCCAAGAAACAACCTACAGTGGCATTGTCATCCACTGAAGCAGAGTATAGAGGGCTTGCCAATGCCACTCAAGAAGCTATCTGGTTGAAGCTTCTATATACAGAGTTAGGCCTATATACAAGGCCACCAATCATCTTTGGAGATAACACTAGCTCTCTTCACCTTGCAGCCAACCCAATATATCATGCCAGAACCAAACACATAGAAGTTCATTACCACTATGTGAGGGAGAAGTTACTTAGCAAAGAGATTCAATTGACATATGTGTCTACTAATATGCAATGTGCAGATTTACTCACTAAAGCATTGGATGGAAACAAGTTATGCAGATTTAAGTCCATGATTGGATTGCACGATGTGATTGAAGACTAAAGATGAAGAAGATGAAGACTTAAGCCAAAGTGTTTGGCTTGAGGGGGAGCTGTTGGTGCATTTCAAGCCTTCACACTTGGCTTGGAACTTTGGAAGATTGGCTTGGAACCCTTGAAAGATATCTCTATAAGAAGCAATAACCATAGGAACTTAGTCTTATGTGTTATTACCTTTTACCCATTGTAAAAGTCCTTAGTGACTTGGCATCTACTTGAAATCAGTTACCAACTTGATTAGTCGTGGATTCTTAGTTGAGTTAATGGAGAGAATATCTCCCTACTTTTAGTAGAGATATTCTAGGGAGCCTACATTTGAATTTCAAATTCAAATGATCACTCAACTCATATAAAACTGGAGAGAAAAAACTCGCGGGTGTGTCACTCACTTTAGCTCACTCCCCGAGGCATTCTATTGTTGTAACTGTGTGTGTGTTAGTGCTACTCCATAGCCTACACCACCACACCTCAATTAGCTATGCTTGTCATGCTAATGAACTTGTATAATCATATCAATCAATAGATATATACACATTCATCATATCTGGTTCTCTGTGTTTTCTACTTCAAGTCTATCAACTTCCAAGGAGCATTTCTCAGTGCTCACTGAACCAAATCAAGAGTTTAATAGCTCATTGGAACTGGCTCAAGGTCTTCTACAAGCATACAAAATTTCAGAAGATTTCATTCAGCCTTTTTCGAGAAATCGGCTTCGAAGTCACCACTGGTCTATCTCTGCAACTCTCCTAAAAAGTCGGGGGTAATCATAATTTTGCTAAATCAATTTCTCTGGATGTGGTCTATCATTTCTTCTCATTCCACTTGCAAATGGTAGCTTATTAAGGTACTTTAATACTCCCAAAAGGAATTGTTTCAATTGCAAGTGTGCTGGTCACACTGAGCATAACACTGAGCAGGTATCATTACAGAAATAGCAAGTTTTCTAGAATTTGTGAAGTGCAAAGTTGTCTGTTTTGACTTGGTCATTACACAAATCATTTGCAAAGCACATATATGCTTTCTTGGTATCATTTTAAAGCTCAAGGTGTGTACTAAGCATTTCTGGAATCAAAGGAGGGCTGGTGTGAAGCAGGTATAGCAGCACCAACTCATTTCTTGAGTGCATCCAACCATCACTCCCAACATTGATTGTATCCTGAGAATCCATCTAAGAAGCTATAGACTTCTTTTCCTGCAACCCTTTCCAACAGATGGTCAGTGATGGGTAGTGGGTAACTGTCACGTATGGTGGCTGCGTTCACTTTTTTCAAGTTAATGCACACTCTCAGTTTTCCGTTCTTCTTAGGCACAGCTACTACTAGCGATACCCACTCGGTATGTTCTATCTCATATATGAATCCTGCCGCTAGTAATTTGTCTATTTCTTCCTTAATTTTAGTAGCATAGATCTCATTGTTCGTATAAGGGCATTGTTTTGATGGTTTCGCATCTGCTGTCATTGGTATCCTATGAGAACAAATCGAGGGTTCCACACCCTTGAGGTCCTTATATGTCCATGCGAATACGTCTCGATATTCTCGGATCGGTTGTATGAGTTCTTCTTCCTCTTCTACTGATACATCTTTGCCTATGTATGCACATCTTTCGTCTTCGTCCTCTACTGTTACTATAATTTTTTTTTTGTTTGTTCTTTGTTGTCGTATGCTTCTCCGTCTCGAGCCTCTCATTTAGGCATTTGAATAGCTATCTTTCTCTCTTCTACTTCGTATCTTTTAAAATGTGCAGGAACTTCAAACAGATCTGGGTTTGGTCCAATTTTACTCATTTCTGGTTCTTGTTCTAGTACTCTGAGAGCGGCTCACGAGGGGATGAGTTCAACCTTGTCAATAACCCATTCAGATCCAAAATAGAAATTGGAAGTCCATCTATTGCCAAGATCTTTGTCAGTTCCTGTCTCTCTTTGGTTCGAATGGTGTCTAGATAGCTTTCTTCGGAATCGAATTCTGGTTCCATTTCTATACTCTCATATTCCTCTTTCCATTGTTTTTCTAATATTTTCCCTTCTTCTACTTCTTGAAGGACAACCATATAAAGATTTACATCATAGCCTTCCTCATCTATGCACTCGTTCATTGTCAAGACTTCCTCATTTACACATACATCTAAGGTTGCTAGGATTTCCATCCATCCATGCGGTTCAAAGGTTTCCTCAGGAAAGGTTTGAGGCATGTACCTTGGGTCTTCTACAGATCGGTAGTTGGGATGTCCTATTGGCCACGCTTGTCTTTTACTGTCCTCTTTCTTGGGTTCTTTGCACATCCATAACTGGGCGTCCTCGTGCATCCATGATTGGTCACCTGGTCCAGCACTATGAATGGATAGGTCGTCTTCCTCCTTGTGTATGGGATTCCATTGTAGTGGCGGGACATCTCGATAGGAAAATGTGTGTAGATTTATCTTTGTAGTGTTTCCTTGGTGTTGTAGGTATAATGAATCTCTTCCTCAATCTTACACTACCCGTAGTTGTCTCATGAAAGGTTGTCCTAATATCATTTCATAGTTATTAGCCTTTTCAAACTTACAAATGGCTAGTGTGTGTTCAAATTCAACTCCACAGGTGGTCAATTTGATTCTTTCCAGTATTCCTAAGGGTTTCTCCACATGACCATCCGCTATTTGGAGCTTCATGCGTGTGGGTCGTAAGGCAGGCTTTCCCCATTTCTCCCAAATTTCCTTGGTGGCGATTCCTACCCCTGCTCCCGTGTCTAGTATAGCCTTGGTCATGTAGTGTTGCAGAGCTAAAGAGCGCACAAAGCAGAGAAAAAAGACGGGCCCAAAATTTTTCCGATTTGGACCACATATTTTTGTAACATATTCATTCTTGTAATATATTGCCCTTTGTAAAGGCACTAGAGGAGTCCTCTAGATGCATTCCCACAGAAGAATAGAAGCTTACCCATGTAAAATAGTAGGAAATTAGCTTTTAGTGAATAAAGTGCCGGTCACTTGTGTGAAAGGACCATTTTTACGGCACTAGTATATAAGTCAAATGTGACTCTTTGTAAAGGACTTTTTGGCCATTGTGAGAATAGAGAGCACAGAAATTCGAATTTGTGTCTTCTTCCCTCTTCATCTTCTTCTTCGCGAGCTTGTATGCATGTGTAGTGCTTGGAAAGAGTGCTTGTGAGTGTTGTCTATCCTTGAGAGTGTTTCTTTGCTGTAGGAAAGGTGTGTGCGAGGTGTAGGAAGTGCTGAAGCGTAGGAAAGTATTTTCGTGATTCAGTATTTCTGTCATAACTTGGAGTAGGAGCGTCGGAATTGAGCGAAACCACTACCATTGGATGCGTCTTCTAGAGCTTCGAAACGCATATGCTATTCGCTGTGTTTGGAGCTCGGAGCTAGGAGAAAAGTCCAAAATACTGACGGCTGCTGCACCAAGTATCGTCTCGTCTTGACCTACTGTTGAAGCTTGTTAGGATAAGCATTTACCTCATTTTCATTCTTGAGTAGTTCATTTGCATCGACCATTACGTGATTGCATGTCTCCATACACTCGGCTAGGTTTGCATACTCTTTGGATTGATATTTAAAAGCGTGTATCCCCACTATATGCACTTGTGAGGGGATTGAGGTATAGTCTCTTTCTCCGCAAGTCCCTAAGTTGAAGCTTAGGTCAACACACTTTTTGGCGCCGTTGCCGGGGAGTGACGAATCAAACCGAGGCATTCGTGTGATGGTAAGTAGCTTTTTCCTTTGAAGAACTTGGAGGAGCGGAAATCTTCTCTTCTTTGGTGAGTCATTTTCAGCCGCACTTGCTACTTCTCATTCTTGGAGTGTGTGTAGTGAGTTGATAGATTAGGGAAGAGAGTAGGAGTGAGTAGAGAGTAGTCTAAATCATTAGAGTAGGCTTTAGTTTTGTTCAAAAATTTTCCTTTTTGATAGCTAGAAATTCCCAAGTATAAAAGCCAAAAATTTCATTTTTCAAATCACTTGTGAACAAGTATCGTGGAGAGAGCAGTCGGGTATCGTGAGAGCTTGCAGAGATCGTGGGCGAGTTTTCAGGCGAGCTGGAGCTTTACAAGGCAAGGGGAAGTAAGAAAGGAGTTGAAAGTGCATCAGAGGTGAGCCTAGCAAGTCCTAATCCATTTACATCATTCAAAAAAATCAAGTTCAGTCAGAAACGACCTGCGTCAGAGATCGTTTGGGTCGGAGTGAGGTGAAAAGGTGAGTTTTGAGTGATCCAGAGAGTGGAGAAGGGGGAGGAGAGTGCATAACACAAGTGCATTGAATCAAAACTTAAAAATTTTTGTCAAAATTTGAAATAGGGTCAAGTATCGTCTTTGCTCCCGCGGTCGAGTATCGCAATACTTGTCAAGTATCGTGGAACTCCTGTGGTTGAGTATCGCGATATTTCCCTAATATCGGTATCGTCTCGATCAGAGATCGTTTGAGCTCAAAGATCGTGTATCGTTGGCTCAAGTATCGTGTTCCACAGATCGCGATACTTGCCAAAGATCGTCGATCGTTGAGGTCAAAGATCGGTATCGTTTCGGTCAGATATCGTTTTGGCCAAGTATCGGTATCGTCTGGTCTCCAGCGATCGCGATACCTAACAAGTATCGTGTATCGTTGTGGTCAGCGATCGCCGGCCAAAGATCGTTTCCTAGAGATCGCGATACTTGCCAAAGATCGTCGATCGTTTGGTCGAGTATCGTGTATCAAGTATCGTCTGCGTAAAATATCGTGTATCGTGGCCTGAAGATCGCGATACTTGCGAAGTATCGTATATCATTTGACCAAGTATCGTAGAGAGAGATCGTGTATCGTTTTGGTCAAGTATCGTGTATCGTGTCTCAGAGATCGCGATACTTACCAGCGATCGCGTATCGTTTTGAGCCAAGTATCGTCGATCGTGTATCGTGTTGACCAAAGATCGTGAAGTCCAGAGATCGTTTTGTCAAAGATCGTTTGGGGGAAATATCGTGTATCGTGTCCATCAAGTATCGTCGGGGCGGAGATCGTTTTCCAGCGATCGTTTCGTCCAAGTATCGTGTCAGTCAGCGATCGTTTCCTCAGAGGTCGTGAGAGTCAAGTATCGTGACTTGAAATTTTCCTTCAGTCATTTTCCAGCCTAATTTTTTTCCTAGACTGCTAAGCCATATCTTAGAATTCTAGAGGCTAGAGGAGGACAAGATTTGATCAGAGCTCTTAAGTGAATGAACCTGAGATCCGGAAGAACCCTAGGAAGCCGAAGAAGTGTAATTTCTTCCGTAGGGAGTGTAGCTGAACCAAGCAACCATTCACACTATTCTGAGACCTCCAGTGAGTCAGAAGGAGAAATCCTCATGGCTTCCGAGGATATGCAAAACACTGTGCCCATGATTGGCCAGATGTCCATCATTGAGGGCGAATACAGAACTTCCTTAGAGTATGTGAGCACCAACCGTAATGAGATCCCTATCTATTTGGATGGTCTAAACAGATCAGTGGCCAGACTGAGGAAGGCTTCAGAGGCCTACATAGTGCCAAGACCAGCAGTTAAGTACATAGGAGGACTGTACATGGACAAACAAGACATTCAATACGTGGTCACAGAACACCCTGAAATCATTAATGAGCATGGTGAGGAAAATAATGCTTCGAGCTTAAATGGATATGGAACCGAAGAACAAGTAGCTACTCCTAGAGGGAGATCAACAATTACTAAACTTTGGAGAGGAGACCTAATTCCCCAGGATGATACTCTAATAGATGTGTATTTGATCAACGGAATGGAGCACTTGCTCAGAGCCCATTCCTCTATATGGGAAGCTGCTCCTAATCCAGTTACCATCTATGAGTTACAAGACCCTGAGTTCCCCACCATCATCACATATTTGGACACAAATCACAGAAGGTATTGGCCAATAACAGAATTAGAGAGAGTTGAATTAAAATATCAGAACATCCCAGTGTTCCCCCCAAGAGACCAAGCCACTACGTCTCGGAATCCACATGGAATTTCTCAAAATGATTCAATTCAACAATCAGGACAAACACAACAAACTCAACAAACACAGATTCCCATCAGACCACATGTACAATTCGCTATGCCTGCCACTAATCCTAATTACCGGCCAAAACCAGCCATTGACCCAAGACAAGGAGTTCATACTCCAGTCAGACCACAGGTAGTACGAGGACCAGGCATACCAATAGGAAGACCAAACTACCCCGTAATGCCTGTTGCGAACATTTGTTTTATGTAGGGTACAAGTTTCAAATTATGTAAATACCTTTGGGAAGTCTTCAAATACTTCAAGAAGGCTCATATTATTCATAAAATGTAGCAAAAATACCACGTGAGTTCTAGAACATGGTGAGTCAAATTAGTGAGTCACAAGGGAGCTTCAGTGGTGTCCTAGTGGAAGGTCGATGTGGCTAGTTCTCAAAGTCCATCAATACTTTGCTTATTTGAGCACTTGAGTCATGTAATACCTCCATCCAAGTGTCTACCACGAATTTAGATGTATTAGGAAGGTTTTAGATTAGTTTCCCATGCTATAAAAAGAGGAGAAAAGTCGTGATCTTGTGGGATGTCCAAGAGAGTATCTCTATGCTACTCTAGTTTTTGTATGCAGAGCTTGCAGAGCTTGTATCTCCCTCATTATATATCCAAATTACATGTTTGATAGCTCATTTGAAAGCTCTTCTTGTCTACTTTCATAGTACCAATTTTCATAATCATTGAATTTGTGAGCTGAGAGCAACACTCTCTGCAAGTAGTGTGTGTTCTCTGTTTTTTATCCCTGCTGAAGGTCTCCATTAAACATCCAACTTGCAGAGGTCATATCTCCTTGTGTATGTATCCAAATCATGTGTTCTTTGGCTTGTTAGAAAGCTCTCCAAGTCTATTTGTATTCTGGAAATTTTCAGATTCATTGGAGTTGTGAGTTAAGAGCAGTAGTCTCTGCAAGTGATGTATGTCCTCAGGTTCATCTCTGTTTCAAGGTCTCCATTAAAGCTGCATATTGCAGAGGTCATAGCTCATTGAGTATTTATCCAAATTGAGTGTTCTTTGGTTCATTGGAAAGCTCTTGGTCTCTAGTATATGTGGTTAAAACAGTTTTAAAAACTTTTGAGTGAGTAGAGAGTAGTAAGCTCTACAAGCATGACTGGTTTTCTATGATGAAGTTTGTGAGAAGGTCAACTTGTTCCTAGGGGGTTCAACCTACTTTCTGCTATACTTTGGAGGTCAATAAACTCCAACATTGGTATCAGAGCAAGTACTTGGAGACTTGGAGAAGTTTATCATACCTTGATGAAGAATTTGAAGCTATCAAAGAAGCAGTTCATCATCAACACTACACAAAGGTAGAAGAAGATTGCAAGGAGGCATCTGAAGCAACATCCAAGCAAAGAAAGGTGCACATACCTCATTTACAAGGTAAATATTATATTTCTTCTCATCACACACATTGGAAAGGAGGCTTAAAGGAGGAAGCTTAGCATTTGTATTATGGGAGACCAACATGCACAAATAGAGAAGCTTGATAAGACCAATTATCAGGCATGGAAGTTTAGAATCACAGCATACTTGCAAGGTAGAGGCTTGTATGGTTTGATTGACGGCACAGATATCAAACCCACATTACCAGAGGACCCAAATCAGCAACAATTGAGGGAGTTTAGACTTTGGAATGAGAGAGACAAAAGGGTTATATTCATTTTATCACAAAATATTCAAGATTCAATGGTAGGACACATACAAGATCTAGACACAAGTAGAGATGTTTGGCTTGCATTGGAAAGGTTGTATGCTACAGGTACAAGAGCAAGGAAGATTCAACTCAAAAATGAGTTGAATAACATAAAGAAAGATACAAGGACATCGGTCAATGATTACATATTGAAAGTTAAAGAGATTGCAGATCAACTAGGATCAATTCAAGCTCATGTGGAGGACGACGACTTGGTTGCACATACTCTCAACGGACTTGTTGGCACACAAAGCAACAAAGGAATCATGCACAATACGGCAACAAGGCCAGATCATTTTTTCCCATAGATTATGTACAATTCAAGTGATTTTAATCACTACACAAACATTGTAAATCCCGTTTTTGGTAGATTAGACTCCATTTTGTGCAAGCCGAGGAGTCCTCGAGCTTGAGGAGTATTAGAAGTACCATCGTACCAATTTTCATAATTTTTAGACTTCGTTTGAGCCCTCAAATAAGCCCTGGAACCTAATTTTTAACTAGGCCGGACACTAGGTCTGGACAGGGCCAAAAGCTAGTCAAAAACTATAAAAAGAGCTAGAGAGCTCATTTTTGAGGTTAGATTGTAATTGAAACGAACTTGTAAGAGCTTGTGAAAGTAATCTAAAGAACTCCATTGATTCTCTCTCTTTGTCTTGCCGTGTGTGCGCGTGTGTGTGTATGTGTGTGCATGTTTGTGTGCTTCTCACTCACGCACTTGTGCCGCCACTTGCTCGAGGTCTTCATACCATCCTCACGTCTTCCCGGATTGACATTAAAGGAGGTGCTACTCATCATTGAGCTACACCAAATTTTGGCGCCGTTGCCGGGGATCGAGCTTTGAGGACGAGCGTGTGATGGTAAGACATAGAGTTGACGCGTGGGAGTTGTAGGTATTTTCTTCACTCTCATCGATTTTCTTTTACTTTCTTCACCATCATCATCATCACCATCTCCCACGTCCATCTCCATCATCGCGAAAATTTCAGTTTTTTGACTATATCCCCACCTCCACCCCATTTCCCTCATTTCACTTGTGAGAGAGAGCGAGAGAGCGAACTTGCATGTGCTGTTTTTGCATGTTTTCTGAGCTATTTTGCAGGTTTTTTGCTGTACCATCGTCCCCAGCAGTGTGCGCAGGTACGACAGGCTCTGCACAGGTCCCGGGACGACAGCCTCTGTCTATCGCGACAGACAGAAAATCTTAACATTTTGTGAATGCATGTTTATCATTGTAACCTACACCTTGAGGGCACTCTAGATCACTAGAAGTTTTTCAAAAATTTGCATTTTTTCAGTCTATCGCGACAGACACTGTCTATCGCGACAGACACCGTCTATCGCGACAGACAGAAATCCGCGACAGATACCGTCTATCGCGACAGACACCGTCTATCGCGACAGACCGAATTTCACGACAGATACCGTCTATCGCGACAGACACCGTCTATCGCGACAGACAGAAATCCGCGACAGATACCGTCTATCGCGACAGACACCGTCTATCGCGACAGACCGAATTTCACGACAGATATCGTCTATCGCGACAGACACCGTCTATCGCGACAGACCGAATTTCACGACAGACAGCGTCTATCGCGACAGACACCGTCTATCGCGACAGACAGAAATCCGCGACAGATACCGTCTATCGCGACAGACACCGTCTATCGCGACAGACCGAATTTCACGACAGACAGCGTCTATCGCGACAGACACCGTCTATCGCGACAGACAGAAATCCGCGACAGACACCGTCTATCGCGACAGACACCGTCTATCGCGACAGACCGAATTTCACGACAGTCAGCGTCTATCGCGACAGACACCGTCTATCGCGACAGACAGAAATCCGCGACAGACACCGTCTATCGCGACAGACAGAAATCCACGATAGACACTGTCTATCGCGACAGACACCGTCTATCGCGACAGACAGCCCCCACGATAGATTGTGTCTATCGCGACAGACACCGTCTATCGCGATAGACAGGCATTTTCGGCAAAAAATTAAGGAGTGAATTTTTGGAAATTTAGGCTAAATTTTGGGCATATTTGCACTTTCATGTACTCATCTACTTACGAAGGCCTTAGAAAATGCATTAAAACCCCCGAAAGGTTCTGTTTGTCTAGTTAACCCCCTAAACCCTGAACGGTCATAACTTTTTCATACGAAATCCATTTTCTGAGCTCTAGGGCTTGTCGGAAAGCTCGTGACATATACTACACGCCCTCAACTGTTTTTTATAAGAATAACGCGTTGATTTTCAGATAGGATATTTGGAAGTTGACACACTGAGGGGTAGGAACACCAAGGGAGCTCTAGAGTAAATTTCTAACAATGCAAAAGGGGGAACAAGGGTCATTAAAAAAGTGTCTGAAATAAATTGTCTGTCAATTGAAAGATCTACTTGGAGCTAATCTTGGGATTTATGCAGGCCTATTGAGAAGCGACTGAGAGTATCCAAGCAACGGTGTGGCACACGCTTGAGAATCAACTTCTCGAGCACTAAAGAGCAAGGTTCGGCAAGAAAGGTCGGAATATTCTCAACTCCTCTCCGTCAATTCCTAGCCTAGGCTAAGAGCGATTAGAAGTAGGAGTAAGTCAGGGCGACGATAGGCCACTATCAAGTTGAAGACTACCTAAAAACTCAAGTTCAAGCTAAAAACTTAATCTCTGTACTGTCGACAACATAAAGGAAAGAACCTAACATGGAACGATCAACCTGAAAGTACGAAGAACATTCAAGCATTCCTGACGACGTAATAGCAGACAAGACTTTAAGCACGAGGAATAACTAAAAAGAATCAAGTGACTGGTACCAATTGATCGGCAACGAGGTTGTACTCTGGGCAAAAATTTGGGCTAATCAGTTAGGCATATGAACCTTAGATCAGGACGACACCTAGTAAGAGAGAGACAAAGCCTTAGATCTTCAGAGGCTAGTGTCAACCACACTGCTAGGTCCTGGGCCCAGCAGTTGAGTCACCACTCTCATTACCCTAGCTCGGATACCAGTGAATCAGGGATGTCTCAAGGCATGGATAGACCTACGGGAAGTTCAGGTATGCCTTACTTGTACAGGGTGGAAGGCCCTTACAAAACACAGTTGGAATACCTTAGGACCAACCGATTAGGTGCGAGCATCTATGAGGACGGCCTAGGAAGATCTGTGGTCCAGATTAAAAACCCTGACCAATCCATAGGACTAAAGCACCCAGCTGTCAAGTTTGAAAACGGTGCATACCTGGACAAGGAAGGAACCATATACGTAGTCACCAGTCATCCAGATAGGACAGATGAATTTGGAAATGTAATTTCAGAAGCGGACTTAGGTGACTTGGAACAAGGAAACATGGGAGTGGAACCTAGAACCCCTCGAGGTAAATCAGTTCTCACTAGGATTATCACGCCTGAATGGGTCCCCCAAGACAACAAGAGCATAGAGTTGCTCCTCAATCGAGAAACTGATGAAGCCTTTTGGAGGTATAAGTCTAATCAGCCAACAGACATAGGAAATATCATGATCTATGAGTTTAAGGATCCGGACAGCCCAGGTAGAGTGACTTACTTAGATCATGCTTCAGAACGGATCTTTGGGGTGACAGAAAATGATAGACATGCCTACACTTGGAAGGGCGAATTTATTTTCCCCCAACCTAGATCAAATGTATCCTATGGTCACCCTGGGGCTGGAACTTCCCAAGCTCATGGTACGCAAAGAGACAGAAGTAGAGATAGACCGGAAGTAAGTTTTGCCAACCCAGTGGGCAGAGAAAGAACGAGAACCGAGACGAATAGGGTAGAACCCGAGATGCATAGAGCCCTTAGGAACCAAAGAAATGTAGATGGATTCCCTCTGCCAAGACCTAGGGAGCACACAAGAACTTTGAGACCCACCCAGCTAGTTAAGTCCATGAAGAATTACTTTGACGGCACAGGAGATCCCTATGATCATGTGGCGGAGTTCAAGCAAGTCTTGAGAGCCGAACAAGTTGAGGATCTATTCACGCAGTACAATGCCTTCGGTCTAACCCTGAGGAATACGGCACTTACATGGTTTCAACCATTGGATGAGTGCCAGTTCAGGAGCATAGACCAACTCCTAGAAGCATTTATTATTGAGTTCTCCAAGAGTGGCATAAGGCACAACACCTCCTCACTGATTCACAGCTTCAAACAAACCCCTCAAGAGACTGTGAGACTTGCCGGAAGAAGATTTAGACAATATCTTGAAAGGTGCCCTATTTCGGAGCTACCCACATCTGCTAAACAAGTAGCCTTATTCCTTGACGGATTGTTGAGTCCAAAATTGAGATCCTATGTGTATCTGAAAGACCCTAGGACTATAGAAGAGTGTGTACGTATGTGCATTGACATTGAAGATAACCTAGGAGAAGAGCTAGAGCTGTCCAAAATTTACAAAGATTCAGATAGTGCATCTAGTCAATCTTCCACACAAGCCACATCAATTGAGGAACTGGCCGAAAAAGTAGCTCAGAAATTAGGTGTGACTAGCAAACAAATTCCAAGGTTTGCCCCTGTGAAAAGGTGCTATACATGCGGGGGTGACCATATGGCGAACGTCTGTCCCATTATGGCTCAACCCCAAGTAAACCCTAGTAGCCAGTACTGCACCATAGAACGGAGATACACCAATCACACCGCACAAGACTGCCCATACAACAAGCAGGCAGTTAGGCAACCCTATCCGCAACCCTACCAACAAGGCAGATACCAGAACCAAAATCCACCACCACAATATGCTAGACCCCAACAAACCTACCAACCACAGTATCAGGCCCAACAAAGGCCTCAGCCTGTGCTAGCACAACAACCCCCTGCCCCAGCTAATGTGATTCCGGTAAAGTATACGGCTGCAGAAGAGAACCTGAATAGAGCTATAGTCCCTGTAACATCCTTGATCTCTGAAAATGACCCAAGTGACCATAGCTTTGATTCTACCCATGTGGATAGCCCCCAGGCTTACTACATGCAGTCCCCAGAACATGGAGAGTCCTACTATGGTGAAGAGTCGAACGAACCTAGTTGGGAGTCAGATTACACGAACATCATGTATACAAACCCCAACCCTAGACCTCAACCTAGGCAAGTACGACCACCATTTCCTAGAGGACCGTGCTACAGATGCCAAGGAGATCACCTCATTCGTGATTGTCCCTTGCCTCCACCTACGCAAACCCAGTCGGTGACGATCCAAGGCTTCTGCCAAGATTGCGGAAAAGAGCATCTCTTACGAGATTGCCCAAAGAACCCCAATAGCATGCCAAAAATCACCCCTATCAACGTTGTTGGGTTAGTGGTAGACTCCTCAGGAAGCGTCACTTCCACTGCACCAGTACAGGTAGTCACTAGGGCTCAGGCATTGCAGCAAAACCAAGGGGTAGGCCAGGAAAAGAGCCTAGATGCTAGCGATACTGAGAGCCAAAATAAAAAGAGAACAAGAGCTTGGAAAGATAGCCGCGAACGCATGAAAAGGCAATGGGCAAAGAAGATGAGTGAACTTGAGGAAAGTCTACGAGAAACCAAGGCTAAAATCATAGAGATCACGTCTCAACCGCACTCTCACACATTCCCACCGCTACCATCCCCATCACCCTCCATCCCTTCACCCTCTAAGACAGCCCACGCAACCCACCCACCACCCCAAACAGGATCAGTATTAGCTGATCCCACTCCCGAAGACATAGACATGATGCTTAAGGCATATCAGGCCAGAATCCAAGAAGGGCCAAACGTCACGGATCATGACAAGTGCTATCCTAGAGCTGACCTAGAGATAGAAAGAACCAAACTATGCGCGAAAATGGTCGCATTGGCTCAGACTATGTTTGAAGCCAGTCGCCTTTTCAATTACTCAGGCTCAGCCAAAACGCAATTACACTTGGATGGATTCCTAGAGAAGTAAGGAAGAAAAAAATCAAGACCAAGAAGAAGCAAGCAAAAACAGGAATCATTCCCAATCAGAAGTGTATGTGGCCAATGCCCCTAAACCGGACAACTTCCCCTCCTTAGAAAGAATAGAGAGGCCAATAGCACAGCCAGAAAAGGAACCTACCCCTCAAAGAAAGGAAAGGGCAAGAGAACGGGTGAGCCAGCCTCTTCAGGAAGCCCGTGGGCCTCCTCAAGAAGCTTATCTTCCCCCCCAAAAGGCAGATGAGCCTCCCTCGAAAGCTCAAGTACCTCCACAGGTTGCCTACATTCCTTCTCAGGGGATGTGTGAGCCTGTTCGGAAAAGTAATAGAATAAGTAATCCTCCCCAAGAAGCTTGTGCTCCAGCCATTTGCGAGAACGAGGAGAGAGTCAACAATAGAATCAGCCCTCCTTCACAGGTTGCTTATGCGCCCAATTCTACGGAGCCAGACACTTCTTCTTCTATGAATCGGTTTGCACCAGACTTCCTACGAGAGATTCAAGAAGACAAATGGGATAACGAAAGCGAGGTCGCCCCTCCTTTTGAACTTGTGGACGATGCACACGACCAATTCCCACAAGACATCCCATCTATTTACGGGGAGCATGAGAGTGTTCAGTCTCACGAGAGATTAGACTTTGAGTCGAATTCCATACAAGAGCTACCCCACTTCACAGGCCCATGGGAAGCAAAGTCCACATGTATGAGAGCACCCACAGTCATGGTAAGGAACGACGACTCAGTCATTCCTAGGAACACAGAGGTAGTGAAGAACACTAATGTGCAGTGTAATCTCAAGTTAGAAGAGCTACTCAAGGTTAGACCTGAATTATGGAAACATGTAGCCAAACAAGTGCCAGAGATAGCAAAACCTCGTTCCCAGGTAGGATCCCATAGGACAGTGCCAGAAATTCCCTTGGATAAGATAGGGGATATGTGTGAAGGCGAAGAAGGGAACACCTATCTTCCCATCACCTACCAAGAGTACACCACCAACGCAATTTTAGACTCAGGTGCAGGAGTTGCAATTGCCACTACTTCCCTTTGGAAGCGTTGGGGCAAGCCGGCACTCAGGCCAACAAGAATGAAATTGCAGATGGACGATGGTCATATTGAGAGACCCTTAGGATTGCTGGAAGGGATAACTCTCACCACTTGTGGTGTTGAGTTTGAGCATAGCTTTGCTATATGTGACTTCAGCAAAAATCATGCTTATGAGATGATTTTAGGAAGACCATTTATGCGACAGTTGCAAGTGGTACAGGATTGGGGAACCAACTCCTTGTATTTGCAACACTTGGGCGTTACAACCAAAGTCAATCTCAAGGACTATTCTCATAGAGATGTCCCTCCTATCCAGTGGAATCCCATCCATAGAGCCAAAGATGATACAGAATCTGTGCATTCCCTAGAATCTGGATCCTCATGGATGCATGAAGACACTCACTTATGGATGTGCAAGGTAGCAGTAGAAGAAGAGAAGAGAGAGAAAGCCAGAGAGGTAGGTGCGAAAGAAACCCATAGATCAATCCAAGACCCAGCCTATGCACCTGTAGTTTTTCCAGACGAAGAATTTGAACCTCACGGTTGGGCAGAAATCTTAGCAACAATGGACGTAGCCATCAACGAAGAACAATGGACACCTCACTGTGATGAGGATGGTTATGATATTTCAGTCTTCTCCATAGAGCCAATCATGGGAGAGGCAGTTCTAGAAGAATGCGAACCTAGCCCTGATGCATTTGAGGATGCAAGTGACTCCGATCTAGAGTCAATCATTATGGACCCACCATTTGCATCAGATGAAGAATACTTCCATGAAGTAGAATTTCAACCCCAGAGGCATGGAGAGGTTACAACTAATGTAAGATTAACAACACATGTGACCCCGAAGGAAGAAGGAAAGAAACGAAAAAAGAGAGAAGCCTCACCAGAAGAGGAAGAATCTTTGTTTGAGGTCCCCGAAAATTTTAAGAAGTATGAGATAGATGACAGGAGAGTCATGATAAGAATGCCTAAACGAGAGGCACAATCAGGAGAAGCCTATGATAACAAAGAAACTACTAAGAAAATAGTAGTGGCCATAGAAGAAGGAGAGGAGAGATGCACGTATATAGGCCATGACTTGACAGAAGAAGAAGAGCAAGAGTTGATTGCCTTGCTAAGAGAATACAGAGATGTATTCGCTTGGAGTTACAAGGATTTGAAAGGTGTTGACCCGGACATATGCTCACACACTATTCCCATGACCTCAGATGCTAAACCCTCTAAGCAAAAGCCTTATACATATAACGATAATTACGCCGCTAAGATCAAAGGAGGAGATAGATAGACTGGTCGAAGCTGGATTTATCTATGAAATTGAGCACACTGAATGGGTATCCCCCATCGTAGTGGTGCCCAAGAAGAATGGCAAGCTGCGTGTGTGCATTAACTTGAAAAAGGTTAATGCCGCCACGATTCGAGATAACTATCCGCTTCCCATCACAGAACATCTCTTAGAAAGAGTGGCAGGCAAGGAAGTGTACAGCTTCCTTGATGGATTTTCTGGCTACAATCAAGTAGCCATAGCTCCAGAGGATCAGCATAAGACAGCCTTTGCCACAGAATGGGGCATTTTTGCTTTTAGAGTAATGCCATTTGGGCTTACCAATGCACCAGCCACCTTCCAGAGGCTGATGTGCCATGTGTTTAAGGAGTTCCTGAGGAAGAGTTTAGAAGTCTATGTTGATGATCTTTGTGCTCATTCCAACGTTAGACAAACTCATATTCCTGAACTCAGACAAATCTTTGACAAATGTAGAGAATATCAAGTCTGCCTGAACCCAGAAAAGTGCGTTTTTATGGTCAGGCAAGGCAAGATTCTAGGACACATAGTGTCAAAGAATGGCATATCTACCGACGAAGAAAAAGTGAGAGCCATAGCGGAGCTACCTAGGCCAAAGAATGTCAAGGAAGTACAAGCTTTCATGGGGCATTGCGGTTATTATCGACGATTTATACACATGTATGCTGTCATTGCAAAGCCCATGTACGGACTTCTGACAAACTTTGAGTGGACGGATGAATGCGAAAATTCCTTCCAAGAGCTTAAACGAAGATTATGTTCAGCACCAATCTTGACCACACCAGATTGGAATAAGCCATTCCATGTTCATGTGGATGCATCCAATTATGCTATTGGATGTGTGCTTGCACAACCTACTGGTGAAGGTAATATGGATCTTCCAATTGCCTATGCCAGCAGACAATTGAATGCGGCTGAACGGAATTACACCACTACAGAGCGCGAAGGATTAGACATGGTATATGCAGTCAAGAAATTTAGGCACTATTTGCTTGCAAATAAGTTTAAATTTTTTACTGATCATCAGGCATTGTTATATCTCGTAAACAAGCCATGCAATACAGGAAGATTAGTGAGATGGTTTCTCTTGCTAATGGAATACGATTTTGAGGTTGTGGTAAGAAAAGGTAGGACTCACTTACGAGCAGATCACCTCTCCAGGCTCACATCGGGAGAAGCCCCACAAGGAGTGTCAGATGACCTTCCTGATGCTTACTTGTTTAATTTGGAAGTTATACCGCAGTGGGCTAAGCCATTGGTGCCAGTATTGACGTACGGGCCCAACCATCCAGTGGTAAACACACGGAATAGAGAGGTTGTAAAAGCCCAAAAGTATCACATCATGGCCGGAAGCATGTACAAGCACACAGATCAAGGGATCTTGGCTTGTTGCGTAGAAGAGGATGAGTACGCTAAATGGTTGCAATTAGCACATGTAGGTGCATTAGAGCAACACCATTCAAAACAACGAACTTTACAGACTCTAAAAAGATTCGGAGTACATTGGCCAACTATGGAAGCTGATGTCCAAAAGTTGTGCAAGGAATGCCAAATCTGTTGCACTAAACCACCTGTGGAACATGCCACTCTCTATCAAGTATCCATTGTGCCAGATTGGAGTGAACCTCTAGTATCATTCTTGAGGACAAACACATTCCCTCCAGACATGACTCTAGCTAGGAAAAGGAGTTTAGAACAAGAAGCCCATGATTACTCACTCATAGGTGATAATCTATATAAGCGTGGTAAAGATGGTTACCTGAGATTATGTGTCCATGAGGGTGAATATCTCAAAATCTTGGAGACTGCGCACCAAGGTGTAGCAGGAGGACACTTTGGACCAGATCGGGTGATCAAGGCAATATTGTTTGCGGGCTTCTGGTGGCCTACCCTTCACATGGATGCACATACCTATGTGAAACGGTGTGATGTCTGTCAAAGAACTCAGTATCCTATACGCAAAGATGAGATGCCACTGAAACCTATGATGGGTGGACGTGCATTCTCTAAGTGGGGAATAGACTTCGTAGGTCCTATTAACCCCCCAGCTAAGGGTTCTCATGCGGAATACATCATTGTGGCAACAGATTATCTCACCAAGTGGGTAGAGGTAAAAGCTACAACCAAGAACGATGCTCAAACAACTGCCAAATTCTTGTTTGAGAATGTATTCACGAGATATGGACTACCTATAGAGCTTGTAAGTGATAGAGGCACTCATTTCTTGAACGAAGTGATTGAAAATCTACTCCAAGAATTCTTGGTAATACACAAGAAGTCTGCCCCTTATCACCCTCAAGCTAATGGACAAGCTGAGAGCACTAATAAGATTTTATGCAATGTACTGACGAAATTAGTGAACACTAAACGCTCTGATTGGGACAAACAGCTACACCATGCTGTTTGGGCATACCGAGTTGCCTACAAAACGGTACTCCAAGCCACCCCCTTTCAGATGGTATTCGGTCAAAACGCTGTGTTACCTTTAGACTTCTTGATCCCTACATTGAAAGTAGCACAAGAGCACGAATGGACAGGTCATGAGCTCTCCTCTAGGATCTTTGACCTTGAACGATTAGGGGAAACAAGACTGAGAGCCGCTGCAGGAATATATGCAGCCAAGAAGAGACAGAAGGCATACTTTGATGCCCACGTGAAGGATAAAGGCTTGAAAGCAGGAGATCTAGTCTTAGTCTATACACTAACACAACACGCGAGGAAGCTAGAAAAGAGAGGCTACGGACCTATGATCATCAATAGGATCTCCACGAGCGGAGCAGTACAATTGGCCACATTAGAGGGTGATGTTCTCCCAAATTATATTAGCGGTTGCAGAGTCAAGTTGTATCAGGAACCCCTCACGGAGGAAATGCTCAGTCGACTCAACACTGCTAAGAAACGCAAAGAGGAAGAAAAGCGAGTTCGAGAAGAAGCTCAAGCTGAAGCTTTAGAACGCATCAGAAGGATGAAATTACGAAGGCAAGGTAGAGATCAGCCTGGAGCGAATGACTATGCAGATCAAGGATATCATATGGCAATGTGTGCAGTCGCAGGAACCAGCTCTCATAAGATAACTGATCGACGTCCTTTCGTAACCCTAGAGATAGGACAAGGAAAGAGTGCAAGGACCGTAAGAGCCTTGATTGACTCAGGAGCAGCCACTAGTGCTGTTAAATTGTCGTACTGCCAAGAATTACAATTGACTGTCAATCCTGTGGAAGCATATCTTATAGGATTGGGAGGAGTGGAAACCCCTTGCATGGGCGAGGTGGAACTTCCCCTCTGCATTCATGACGAGGCAATGACAGTTAAAGTACTGGTGTGTCAAGATGAGGATCTCACTGAACCTCTAGTCTTGGGTCAAGATTGGATCTATGACCAAGCAATTAACTTAAACCTAAGAAGTGGACTTCTCCAGGTTTGGGTCAATCATAGTCGAGTTACAGTAGAATTAGACAATGGAGCACTCAAGGAACTAGGAAAGGCACAGACTCCTGGTCCTTCCAGGGGTACACATGAAGATGACCATGCTGTTCTTGTTCAAAACCCTGTGTTGCAGAGGAATGATATTTGCAAAAAAGGAGTCAGGGATGCAACGGAACTCCCTTCTTTTCCAAAGGCCAGAAAGAGGCAGCAACCAAAGGCGGATCACAAGCAGAAGAAGCCGAGTACTACCTATGTCCGAGATCAAAAGTACCTGCGCAGCAGAATGTCCCAGAAAATAAACCAGGTGTGGGTGCGGAAAGGCGAACGACCGGGCGCACCACCGTCAACTACACGGGCAAAGCCTCTTATTAGTAACCAACAACACGACGCTAATAAGAAGTCTGTCAGAAATTTTTCTGCTAAAGTAAAATCTATTTGGGTGCCCAAGAAGTCGATGAAGGCAAGCCCACAATCTAGACAAATTTGGGTGCCTAAGGCTTGCTTGAGGGCACAAGTAGTTACACCAAGACCACAACCTATGCAGCATAACCCATCTACGAGTATAACCAGTATTCCCTCGTGCTCAACACTTAGGAACACACCAAGACCCATGAGCATGCATGTAATCACTTATAAGTGGGTCCCTAAAAGGCCCCACTCCCAAACAGCGACACCGACACAGCTCTCTGGAGTCTCTACGAAACCGAAAGCAAAGCCCATCCACTGCATTTGGCAGTCCAAGATCTGTACTAAACCCCCCGACCCCGATTTGTAAATTCACCCCACTTACTAACGGCATTAGTCTCCTAGGAATACACAAACGTTAACTACACTCACTGTCTTCGTGTACTTACTAACCACTAACTCACCATCTAACTCATGTTAATGTTGTAACGGGGACAACAACGGATTTATTTTGTCCATTACGATGTTAACACATGATTCTATATTCTCACAGAATCAGAAAGCAAGAAGAAAAAAATGGCAGAAGCGACAGGTTCGGGCTCACAAGTGGGAATACTTACTGCGGGAATTGATGTGGATAGTATACCCGTGGATGTGCCCCCGACTGAACGACCAGTGGAGATGCAACACCTTCAGCAACTCCCGGTGCCAGATCCACCTACAGGCATCACGGAAAGAGTTCATGCCAATTCTCATTGGTTCAATGGCATGCCCGGTCCATTAGGTGAGGCCAAGTATATCTGGGAGTCTAAATGCGAGTATGACAGATCATGGGTGCGTTTCCAATTTTTCTCCAAGGAGTTCGAGACTTTACAGAACACCGAAGATCTCCAGATCATATGGCAGCGAGCAGGGTTGGCAGAATATTTTGAAGCCCCACTACCTAAACCCGACCTCCTCCGATGTTACTATCTGGTCTCTACATTACAAGCTCATGAAGATAAGGACCAACCCGGATCATTTGTTCTCCCCTCATTGCTGGGCAACAACGAGTTGAAGAGGTTTGAACTTACTGTGGAGCTGGTAAGCGACGCTTTAAATATGCATGGCACGCATGTGCCCTCAGAAAAGGATGCTCTTGTTCCCACCAACATGAAGGACAGGAAACTAGTGAAGCTGAAAGACATGGCAGCACTCACCCCAAATGTGTCCATCCCTCTCCGAATGTGCATGCAACATTTCGCCTTCCCCGGTCAAGACCGATTCACGCAACCACACAAGAAGATCTGGTTTGCTCTCTACTTGGCGGAAGCAGGTGCGCTACCTATTAAGCTACCAGTGTGGATTATAGATCAGTTGTATGAAGCGAACAAACGGGCTTCTAGGAAATTAGTGGTGAACGGATGCTGTGCACTCACACGCATCATTTACCGATGCTTGGCATATGATGTCCCCATTGAGCGTGCCTTAACTTGGGCACAATTACAAATGTTTAAAAGGCTCAAGACATCCACACATCAGTCCAAGCGCATGAGGGGCGCGATCCCTTGTGTCCAGACAAGGGAAGTCCTGACTACTCCTGAGGCATCACCATTAAGAGAGGGCACGGTACCTCCCTTTACCATTAGGATACCCAGGTCGGAATCCGACACTACGACACAACCTACCCCATCGGCTCCTCCGGTTACACCTGAATTCGAGTTTGCTGCCACCGGAGAGGCTGAAGGACTGGACCCCCAGGATTTCGAAGCATTCCTACAAAGCACACAATTCTCTGACGTGGAGTTTTATTCAGAGGCAGAGGAGCAGGGCACATCCTCGCGGAGAAGAAGAAAGTCTACAGACGGTAGACATGTCCATTGGAGTGACGCTCAGCAAAGTCAACAACACGGACAACCGGAAGAAGAAGAAGCGTATGAAGAAGAGACCACTGAAGCCCCAGCATATACAGCAGAACTCCGAAGGCTGTATCAGATTATGGAAAGAGTACGATCGCAGCAATTACTCACTGAACAGAGCAGCAGAGTACTTATGACTCAGTTGTTGGAAGAAGCGGGGGTTGACTCAGAGTACAGGGAAGGTCTCTTATTGATGGCAGAAACATATGGAGTTGTAGAAGTTGTGCGCACTGCCATTCAGAGGCCTTCAGTTCAATATGACCCACGAAGGTTCCAGACACGGCCTCGCTCAGGTAAAAATATCCAAATTCCCGTTACAGTTGCAGAGGAGCCAACTACTACACCAACCTCCCAAACAGCTAGTCAACAGCACCCCGCCACCCATGAGGAGTCCACCGAACCACTACCACCTACTCCCCCACCATCGCCTCCGAGAACAGAGACAGTGGAAATCCCATCGACCACTTAACCCACTGACCCAACCTTCATCTTTCGTACTCCCATCTCTAGTGCCACCCTATTCTCTACCACTGATAACCCGACCTTTGAAGCAAACCCCATCACTACACAACCCACCGAAACCCTTTCCGAGCCTGCCCTAGGACAACCATCCCCAATGCCTTCAGCCACGGGTCATCCTGACCCCAGATCCACATTCATGGGTTTCCCTACTACCATGCCACCCTTTCCACCCTCCTCAAATTTACGACCCCAACCCCCGATATCCCTCTCTCCATTTCTACAATCCCTCCAGGACATCTTTGCTAGGGCTTTTCAACCAGGCCCTCAACCATTCCCTGTCTTTTCAGCTCCCCACCCCACTTCACACCTATTCACCACTTCCACACACACACCACCTACCATACCCGTGTATATGGCAGGCCCCACACTAACACCCACTCCTGAAGGTATGGACATTTCACCACCCACGGCACCTCCACCCACGGTTTCACCTCCTCCCATTCCCCCTCCACCAATTTCACCCACACACACAACTTTCGTAGACACATCATTCACTGTCTCCCTTCCCCAATTCCCTTCCCATGCATCGTCCACGGTAAACACCCCCCACTCATCTATAGGTAATGCATTGGACACCATGTTGGCCTGTATATCAAATTTAAGAACAGATTACATTCAGCTCCAGCAACAAAACGCACGCCTGCAAGAGCACTCAGCGACACTACAGCTCCGCCTTGCAGTACTAGAAGAGGAGAACGCTCGCCTTCACACACAGTTCCAAACCCTCCAAGACGCCCATAATATATTGGAAGTACAGCTACAGAACGTAGATCAGGAAGCAGTGCAGGTGGTAGAAAGTCACCTACGGACACAACTGGAACGCAACTCAAAACTTCAGCGAAATATGGCGCTACTTAAACGCCATCTTGCGGCTGCTCAGGAAGAGAACAGACGTTTGCAAATACAAAATCAAGAGAACTTGGAGGCAGCTATTGAGAGCACACCGGGGGCACCCATCAGCCCATCCAAGTTTCAAGCAGTGACCCCCGATAACATCAAGATTATATTGGAAGATTATGCCATGCTACTCGAAGCACATGATAAGCTATCGGAGGAGCTAGGACAACTGAAGCAGGAACACCAACAAGGCCCAACAGCTGCCCCTCCAACCACCCCCTCTGCGGCTTCGCTTCCCTCCGACGCAGAGGCCATAAAAGATCTCCAGCAACTGGTAACTGAATTGCAAACACGCCTACTACAATATGAGAGGCCATCTTCCCCTCCGGAGGCTCCCACGGACGAAGAAGTTGTGCAAATTCCTGTGGAACAAACGTTTGATGAAGAATATGATCCGCAACCATTCCCAGGAGGCCAACAAACAGAAGAAGCGCAGGACACGTTCGAGGCACCACGGCCGCCATGGTTACGACAAGTGGAGGAAATAGGGACCTCGCATGAAGAGCGCACCGTAGTGCAAAATCAGGCTATGAGGGTCATAGAGGAGACTGTTTTACAATCAGATTACTTCAAGAACTTGTCATCGAGACGCCTGATCCTCTCATCGGAACTCCAGTACAGGCCATATTATATTATCTTGGCTGATTATAATGCAGAAATACAAAGAGTCACGGGTCAGATTCCTACTTTTGCGACCCAATTTCAACCTGAAGACCTTCCTCCAGAGGTGCGAAAAGGCAAGATTCGTCAACCAACATGGCGGCAGAAACTTTTAGAGACTTATCCAGAAATGCTACGCACATGGAACAATGCGCCGTTGCACCTCCTGTACAACCCATGCTACGGTCCAGTCCCCCGCCGCAGGTCGTGGAAGGCATTTAATATCAAGGTACAGAACAATGCGCAATGCAAGGAATGGCTGAACTACCCGTACATCGCGCCACCACAAGGACCACCATCGGTAGCATATATGATGGGGACCATTCGCCACTGGATGCCGCGCTTGAAGCCCATGCAAGATGTAGCAGCGCAAATGATGCTTAAAATCTTAGATATGATGCAAGTAGTGCTGAAGACCTTTAGAAATGCAGCCGCACCACAGGTACGTCTTCTGGGGTTTAGCAATGGAAATTACGACTTGGTGTATGACATGAGCACCACCCCCAGTATCCGTGTGGCTTACGCTTGGCATGCACGCATCAAGTACCTCCCCGCCTGCTACAAACAGACCTTCGAAGAAATGTTCAGATCAGGTTTCTGGGAGTACCACTCGGAGATTTTCGCACCAAAGCCGACACATCTACTTCAACTGTTTGCTTGTGAACAAGCAATGTATTCAGAGTACTACACCACCCCGCAACCAGAAACCCCCGGTGCAATAAATTGGGAGGCATTGGAAGCCGATCTAGCAAGAGGCTTAAGGATAGGAGAACATGAACTGGCCACCAATGTCATCCAATATTACATCGACCACCCGCGCGAACAAAGGTCTGTCAGGGGCGACAGACGCTAGGAAGGGGGGAGTGTTGGCACACAAAGCAACAAAGGAATCATGCACAATACGGCAACAAGGCCAGATCATTTTTTCCCATAGATTATGTACAATTCAAGTGATTTTAATCACTACACAAACATTGTAAATCCCGTTTTTGGTAGATTAGACTCCATTTTGTGCAAGCCGAGGAGTCCTCGAGCTTGAGGAGTATTAGAAGTACCATCGTACCAATTTTCATAATTTTTAGACTTCGTTTGAGCCCTCAAATAAGCCCTGGAACCTAATTTTTAACTAGGCCGGACACTAGGTCTGGACAGGGCCAAAAGCTAGTCAAAAACTATAAAAAGAGCTAGAGAGCTCATTTTTGAGGTTAGATTGTAATTGAAACGAACTTGTAAGAGCTTGTGAAAGTAATCTAAAGAACTCCATTGATTCTCTCTCTTTGTCTTGCCGTGTGTGCGCGTGTGTGTGTATGTGTGTGCATGTTTGTGTGCTTCTCACTCACGCACTTGTGCCGCCACTTGCTCGAGGTCTTCATACCATCCTCACGTCTTCCCGGATTGACATTAAAGGAGGTGCTACTCATCATTGAGCTACAGGACTCAAAGATGATGAGAGATGGAAACCCTTCATTACTTCAGTTTATGTCAGAGGAGAATTACCAGATGTTGATCAACTTATTGCCCTCATGGTCACGGAGGAGATGAATCTAAATGGTTCTACTTCAAATCAAAAAGGATCTCAAGGACAAGCTCTTTATGTAGGATCATCAAGAGGTGGAAACAGAGGTGGAAGAGGTTCAAATAGAGGTCGAGGAAGAAGGATCGATGATCAAAGGACTTCAAGTGGCTTCTTCAACACAAGAGGAAGAGGAAAATCAAGCGCTAGAGGTACGAGAGGCTACTACAACTACAACCAAAGACAAAGGAGTGAAGATAATAAGAACAATTGCTATATATGTGGAAGGTATGGACACTATGCCAAAGATTATTATCAAAATGAAAATAATCAAGGTGGTAATCGAAGAGGAGGCTATTCAAGAAGAGGTAAACAACAAGGAAATTATGCAGTTGAAGGTAAAAGTGATGATTATGATTCTCTTCTTATGATGAATGTAGAAACTAAGATGAATTCCAATAGTGATGTATGGTATGTAGATAGTGGTTGTTCTAATCACATGTCTCATGATGCTTCATGGTTTTCTAATATGCATAATCCGTCATGTAAAGGTCATGTTGAAACAGGAGATGATACAACACATAAGATTATGCAGGTTGGAGATGTTGTTATGCAGGATAAGAGCAAGAAAAATTGCTTGAAGGATGTACTTTATGTGCCAACGATCACTAAGAATTTGATGTCGGTTGGTCAAATGGTAGAAAAAGGTCTACAAGTGAGATTTAATCATGCAGGTTGCTTCATTGAGGATCCAAAGCAAAGGAGGTTAATTGCTAGAGGTCAAAAACAAGGTAGATTGTTTACATTCAAGGTAAACCCAAATCATACAAACTATTTCTCTTATGGTATGCATCGAATAGCAGAGCTTGATCTATGGCACAAAAGGATTGGACACATGAATGTACACAGGTTAAAGGAGCTATCAAAGAAGAGGATTGTTGAAGGATTACCTGATCTTACTAAGCAACATATGGTGCATCTTTGTGAAGCATGTCAAATGGGTAAGCAGAGTAGACAACCTTTCAAGCATTCAAGTTATGTAAGTGATGGTTTGCTAGATCTCATACACACAGATGTGTGGGGACCTACTAAAGAGGCATCCTTGATTGGTAATAAGTACTATGTATCATTCATTGATGATCATAGTAGAATGACATTTGTGTATTTCATTAAACATAAGAGTGAGGTCTTTGATTGTTTCAAGAAGTTCAAATCATATGTCGAAAAGCAAACAGGAAGGTATATTAAGAAGCTAAGGTCTGATGGAGGGGGAGAGTATTTCTCTCAAGCTTTTACTGATTTTTTGTATGATGAAGGTATCAAAAGAGAAGTTACATGCAGGTATACTCCACAACAAAATGGAGTCGCAGAAAGAAGAAACAGAATCATAGCAGAAGCATCTAGAAGTATGCTTAATGATATGTGTTTGCCTAATTATTTTTGGGCTGAAGCTGTTAGCACAAGTGTTTACATTATGAATAGAGTTCCGACTGCTGGAGTTCATCATTTGACACCATATGAGGTATGGCATGGAAGGAAACCAAGTGTAAGTCATTTGAAAGTATTTGGTTGTGTATGTTATGTACATGTACCTAGTGAGGTGAGATCTAAACTTGATGCAAAATCAGAAAAATGTATATTTATTGGTTATGCAGATACTCAAAGAGGATATAGATGCTATAATCCTCATACCAATAAGGTTGTTGTGTCAAGAGATGTAAACTTTGATGAATCACTTTCATGGTATGCAGATAAGAATTGTTTGCAGGTCATGGATGAAAATGAAGAAGGTGTGGTTGAAGGAGATGAATGCATAGTTCAGCCATCAGGAAGTTTAAATGATGAAAGGAGTGGTCTAGATGAAGAAAGAGGATCACCTTTCAATGGAAGATTAAGGCAAGAGTCACCTCCAAGTGTTAAAAGTAAAGGTAAACTCAAACTTGTTGAAGTTAATGATGAAGGAGAGGAAATTAGTGATGTATGTGAGTATGGAGAATCATCAAAGGTTCCTAATAAGAAAGGAAGAGCATCTACATTGGAGGTAAGAAGAACTTCAAGAGTAAGTAAGCAACCTCAAAGGTATACTTATGAATCTTTCATGAATACTCATTATGCTTTTATGACAAAAGTTGAGCAGGAAAATGAACCCACATGTTATGATGAGGCCAAAGGAGATGAAAAGTGGGAGAAAGCAATGAGAGAAGAAATGGAAGCACTTCAGGATAACAAGACTTGGAATTTAGTTCCAAGTACACCAAAGCAAAAGGTAATTGGTTGCAAGTGGGTTTTTAAGATTAAAAGAAATAGTGATGGTAGTGTGTCTAGATATAAGGCTAGACTTGTAGCAAAAGGATATAATCAAACTCAAGGTGTGGACTATGAGGAAACATTTAGTCCAGTAGCAAATATGGCAACGGTGAGAACTTTGTTGGCTTTAGCTGCAAGTAAAAGGTGGAATATATATCAACTCGATATAAAGAATGCCTTTCTTAATGGTGAGTTAAATGAAGAAGTGTATATGTCACAACCAGATGGTTATGTGGATGCAAAATATCCTAATCATGTATGCAGGTTAAAGAAGGCATTGTATGGTCTTAAGCAGGCACCAAGGGCATGGAATGCAAGGTTGGTAAAGTATCTTATGCTGCAAGGATACACAGCGAGTCATGCTGATCCTTCACTTTATGTAAAACATGTAGATGGCATGTGTGTCTATGTATGCATTTATGTGGATGACTTGTTGATTACAGGGAATAATGCAAAAGCAATTGATGAGATAAAAGGTAATTTGGGAAAGGAATTTAAAATTTCAGATCTTGGTTTGCTCAGATACTTTCTTGGGATTGAAATTGTGTATAGCGATGAAGGTATGTGGTTGATACAAAGAAAGTATATATGTGATATGCTGAAAAGGTTTGGTATGCAGGAATGTAAATTTGTTTCTACTCCAATGGAATGTAATGTAAACTGATATATGGGGATAACTTGAGCAGCATTCATATGACCTCAAATCCTATTTTTCATGCTAGAACAAAGCATATAGAGGTTCACTATCATTATGTTCGAGAGAAGGCCATGAACAATGAAGTGCAGGTTTCTTTTGTTGGAACAAAGGATCAAGTTGCAGATATCTTCACCAAATCCTTGGATGGACCAAAGCTTCAAAGATTCAACTATATTCTTGGCATGAAGGAAATACCCTTTGAAACTTGAGGGGGAGAATGTTGCGAACATTTGTTTTATGTAGGGTACAAGTTTCAAATTATGTAAATACCTTTGGGAAGTCTTCAAATACTTCAAGAAGGCTCATATTATTCATAAAATGTAGCAAAAATACCACGTGAGTTCTAGAACATGGTGAGTCAAATTAGTGAGTCACAAGGGAGCTTCAGTGGTGTCCTAGTGGAAGGTCGATGTGGCTAGTTCTCAAAGTCCATCAATACTTTGCTTATTTGAGCACTTGAGTCATGTAATACCTCCATCCAAGTGTCTACCACGAATTTAGATGTATTAGGAAGGTTTTAGATTAGTTTCCCATGCTATAAAAAGAGGAGAAAAGTTGTGATCCTGTGGGATGTCCAAGAGAGTATCTCTATGCTACTCTAGTTTTTGTATGCAGAGCTTGCAGAGCTTGTATCTCCCTCATTATATATCCAAATTACATGTTTGATAGCTCATTTGAAAGCTCTTCTTGTCTACTTTCATAGTATCAATTTTCATAATCATTGAATTTGTGAGCTGAGAGCAACACTCTCTGCAAGTAGTGTGTGTTCTCTGTTTTTTATCCCTGCTGAAGGTCTCCATTAAACATCCAACTTGCAGAGGTCATATCTCCTTGTGTATGTATCCAAATCATGTGTTCTTTGGCTTGTTAGAAAGCTCTCCAAGTCTATTTGTATTCTGGAAATTTTCAGATTCATTGGAGTTGTGAGTTAAGAGCAGTAGTCTCTGCAAGTGATGTATGTCCTCAGGTTCATCTCTGTTTCAAGGTCTCCATTAAAGCTGCATATTGCAGAGGTCATAGCTCATTGAGTATTTATCCAAATTGAGTGTTCTTTGGTTCATTGGAAAGCTCTTGGTCTCTAGTATATGTGGTTAAAACAGTTTTAAAAACTTTTGAGTGAGTAGAGAGTAGTAAGCTCTGCAAGCATGACTGGTTTTCTATGATGAAGTTTGTGAGAAGGTCAACTTGTTCCTAGGGGGTTCAACCTACTTCCTGCTATACTTTGGAGGTCAATAAACTCCAACAATGCCTAGACAACCTGAGGCAGGAAGGAGACTAAGACCGATCCAAGTGGCCAAGTGCATGAGAAATCATTATGATGGCTCGAGTGAACCCTATAATCACATAGCAGAATTTAAACAAGTAGTCAGAGCCGAGCAGGTAGATGACTTCATGATTCAATATGAGTCTTTTGGCCTTACCTTGTCAGACACAGCTTTGGCCTGGTTTCAGCCATTGGATCCGAATACCTTTCTGAACATGGATCAGGTATATCAAGAAATGATTGAAGAATTTACCAAATCTGGAATTAAAAACAATTCTTCTTCATTAATCCACAGCTTCAAACAAGTCCCGACCGAGTCAGTGAGATTGGCAGCAAGGAGATTCAAACAGTATGTGGATAGATGTCCCGTAGAAGAGAGACCAACACAAAACAAAATGGTATCATTGTTCTTAGAAGGACTGTTGAACGGAACCTTGAGGTCATTAGTGTACGTGAAGAGAGTTCAAACTTTGCAAGAGTGTATGAAGGAATGTATAGACCTAGAAGATAACCTTGCAGAAGACTTGAAAATACCCCAAGGTAGTGTGAAAAGTGAAGAGTCAACAAGCAGCACATCAAACCCTAAAAACAACGTAGAGGAAATTGCCGACTTGTTAGCAAAAAAACTGAATGTTCAAGGACAGAGGAATTATCCCACCAATCCTATGAGAATGCGTATGCTTAGAAGATGCATGCAGTGCGGAGGAGATCATCCTTCTCATTTGTGTACTAGGGGAGTAGTCCCACCACCTGCTTATGCTCCTCATAGACCCTCTGTCCCCGGACCACTACAATATTGCAGTATAGAGCAGAGATACACAAGCCATAGCACTGAGAACTGCCCTTACAATAGGCAAACCAGACCCACCCAGCCTTATGTGAGACCATATGGATACCCACAGAACCAGCAGGGAGGAGAAGCCTTTAGATATCCCTCATATCTGCCGCAGGCACCAATACCACGACCATACGCATATCAGGGATATACGCAACCTCAACCAGTGCTAGGACAACAACCGCCCCACCCTCAGAATGTTGTCCCAGTTAAGATAGCGCAACCAGAGGAAAACCTAGAAAGGGCCATAGTGCCAGCTACACCTTTGACTAGTAGTGAACCATATGACTCATTTTACGAACCTAGTCAAGGAACATACTCTGGTTATGAGAGCTCAACAATGGAATATGGGCAACAATATGACCCATATGCTTATGGCATGGAGACACCAGAGAGTTCATATAATTACGAACAGGATTATGTACCTTTAATGTACACAGCTCCTAGAGCAACCATGCCACCTCGACCAATGAATAGACCGCCTGTACCCAGAGGACCATGCTACAGATGTGGAGGTGACCACTATATTAGACTATCCATATAATCACCTTCATTCATATGCTCACTCTCCAAGTGTTTTTGGAGGTAAGCCACACAAGCCTCATTCCTAGCCTGATACAATGTGGTAAGTGTATCCCAAGCATCCTTAGTTGTTCTGCAAGTACGAATGTGAGGAATAAAGGCACGCTTGATAGACAAGGCTATCAATGCATGTGCGTGAGCATCTCTTCCATCCCAAGAAATTTGCTCTATAGTAGGTGCAGCAAAAATCGTACTACGAATAAGAATTTGAAAAATATCAGCAACTTCAATGCCATATGCATCAACTTCGATACATGTATTTGTAGTACTTGTATTCGCATGTGTAATAAGACCTCTTTCAACACCGTGCGCAATATGCCATAGTCCTTTTGCAACCAATATATGACACATCATATAAGCCCACGATGGATAATTGGTACCATCCAACATATTCTCAATAGCCAACATATGAAATACATCATTGCTTTTAGCCATGGCCACTGACTAAAATACCCTAATGTAGAAATATGATTGTATATGAAAAAGTTGAAGAGAACTACCCAAACAGGTTCTGCTACACTTGTAGCAGACTTTGAAATGCTTATACTAGCAAACCAAAAATTGTATATATCTTTGGCACAAAAAGACAAAATAGCCTGCACAAGGGCTACGATAGTGCGTTTGAAGGCCATAACGAGCTCAGATTTTGAGAGTGCAACTAGACAGCTATCAATGATGCCCTAGATGAAGGGGCGACCTACTATGATACCAATTGTTGGAGTTAGACATCTGTGGAAGCACACAAACAACACAAGGAGAAAAAAGAAGAATCTTGGAGCACAACACACAATACTAAATGTATTACCATTAGAATGTACAAAGATAAGTAGCCCATTAGGGCAATATGCGTATATACAAGTTGGGGGGAAAAACCTCTTTAAGAGGGAAAAAAGTGCCCTGATGGTCCTAGTGTGTTCACACACTTCACTACCTAAATGTATCAACAAAATGTGGGGCTTTTTCAAGTGATTCTTTTGATTTTTTGAAATTCACAATGTTTTTCCTTTTTGTGTTCACCAATTCGTTCAAAAATTCATGATTTTGCAAGTGATTCTTTCACTATGCAATTCCGTTTGATTTCCAAAGATTCACGATTTCTTCCCTTTTTAGAGTTCACCAATTCCTTCAAAAATTCACGACTTTTTAAAGTGATTCTTTCAATATGAAATTTTCCAAAAATTCATGATTTTTATCAATATCCTTTTTTTTAACCTTTGATTTTCAGAAATACCTTCAAAAATGCATGATTTTTTAATGTTTTCTTTCTCAAAAATTCACAATTCTTGAGTTCAGAAATTCGCGATCCCCTATTTTGCTTATTTACTTCAAAAAATCACGAATTTTTTGGAAATTGTTTTGATACCAAATTTTTTATGTAAATATATGTATTTAAGAAATTGCTTATTTCCCTCTTCCTTTTCATTTACTTCATAAAGTCACAATACTTAAAAATCACAAAGAAAATGAAATTACAAAAATTTGCGATTATTTTCTTAATAAAACAAGATTCGTGATTTTTTGCTCTTCTCCAAAGATTCGTGATTTTTTGCTCTTCTCCAAATTCAATTTTCTCCATTTTGGCCTCTTTTGAATTATATTTCCCTTTTGTATTCTTCTCCCCCAATCTTTCTCTTGAATGATTATCATTACAAAATAAAAAATAAAAAATACTATCATATGTAAAAACCACAATTTTTTAAAAATTGTTTCATTATCCAAAAAATCACGATTCTCTCATAATTTTTCAAAAACAACATAATATTTGACATAAACTCTTCAAGATTTCTTTTCATCCCTAAATTTTCAACTCCATACAAATTTCTTTCAAATCTTTTCACCGCAAGTCCTCCTATTACAGGTGCAAAAAAGAGGGAATGCAAAAAACTTTAGACATTTAAACAAAGGATTATCATTTTGAGTTTGCAACATACCCACATGAATATCCATTTACCTTAATTGATTGATTTTTTCACAATCAACTTAAATTTTTGTTCCTTAAATCCTTAGTTGAAAAGAGAATACCTGGCATGTTCTTCTTTCATCTTTGATACTCCAAAATAATGATGATCTAAATGTGATATGAAAAGTGAAGTTTACTTATGGTTTTGGCATCACCAATCTAGGTTACTCATCCCCGACAACAGCGCCAAAAAAGATGTTTCATTTCCACTCTTAACACATCTATCTCATTGTAGATATTAGGGACTTGATGACAATTCAAAAGCAATGGGATATTTTTTCAAATTTGTCAATCCAAGAACAAGCTAAATTGATTGTTCATTAAAGACTAATTCTTCACAAAGCACAAATCAGTCATTCATAAATGATAGACGTACTTACTTAAAATCCAATCATGTGAAAATAAAGAAAAACATGAATTTTTTGAAAATGAAATTTTCTGCAAAAATATGGCTGAAAAGTTCAAATGGCCATATCTTCATGAATAAAACACCACATTAAGTGATTCAAGTGTCAAATCCATGCCAATTTTCCTCTAAAATTCAAATATGAAAATAGAAAGTAAATATCTTGATTATATTCAAAAGATGTACTCAATTCAAAATCAGACGACTTTTTTCATTCCATGAGAATCCAGAGTTTCATCAGTAAATACTCAAGATAAAACTCTCACAACAATTCCAACACTTTCATTAAATGATTGATTACTAAAACAACAACATAATCATCACACAAGACACATTTCAAGGAAATCACGATGAAGAAGAAGATACATAGCCAAGGAAAAGCTCTCTTTATGTGATTATAAGAATCAAACAAATCGTCCCTTCCTCCTAACACTACAACATATCGAGGGTATACGGAGGTTGCTACCGAGGCAAATGAACGGGCGTGAATTCTTCGCGACGTCGGTGTTGCAGTCGGTGTAGGCGTCGGAACCAAAGCACCAGTATGGGCACCGGTATAAGCGCCGGTATAGGCGTCAGTATAAGCGTCGGTATTTTCGATGCATATACCGACGTCCGCTGGGTGTACCGGCACGTATACGGACGACCATACTGGACCTACCGACGACCATACCTGCACAAATTTTTTTGGACAGAGTGTGTTGTCTTTTGCTAAAGCATGATGTTGTTTAGCAAAAGACAATACACTCTGCCCAACTGAGTACATGTGTTATGTACTCTAATGGCAACCAAAACATAAACTTATATGAACAAAAATGAACAATGATTCATGTACAAAAAGTCGTATATTCCATAAATGAAAAATGTACAAAAGTGTGGCAAAGCACTTACATATAGGAATCGAATACAAAATTATGGTACATCATTGCCACATAGGAGTGTAATACAAAATTGTGGCAATGTGAGAAAACACTTCCATATAGGAATCGAATTCAAAATTATGGTTCATCATTGTCGTATGCGAGTGTGATACAAAATTGTGGCATTGATCAAAATATTTACACCTACAATCCTGCAACAAAAAATATGTATAAAATAAGAACAATTAACATGACATTTATAAACAACAACTACAAACACGAAACCAAGATATAACTTTACCTAATCAAGAATATTCTCCCGTGAGACGATTGCACCGTGTTCCTCTAAGTCTTGTAACAGTGCAGTCAGTCCATGTCGATATCCATACGATTCTTCAGCTCGCATTGGAGGACGACCCACTCCCAACTCCTATAGTAAATATGCAAAATGTTAGATGAATATACATAATATACTTAACACAAATAACTTCAATAATTAACATCATACTTACAAATTGGTAACGCATACTCTCGTATCCGCTACTACCTAAATGCGACGTTCCAACTGTATCTAACCGTGTGGCCGCCGCATCTCTTTGTTGATGATACCGATCAGGAGTATGTTGATGTTCATCCTAAATCAATTCCCATTCTTCCGCCTCTAGCCATACAGGCTTCGGTAAGCCTGCTTTGAAAGCATCGCGAGCTTCGGATCCTCGATGCGACATGACCTCGCGTGCTGTATGTTGTATCCAATTGGAACTCACAACGGGATTGCCAGGTGCTGGCCGGTACTCTTCATATATGCATTGTGTGATATGATTTTTAGAGTCTCTATCCTGTTCGGCCCATTTTAGCATTACTGAATGACCAAATTCGATAGAGCAGAGTTGTCGTATCGGTTGTCGCATTGACTTCCCCACCGCATCCATAACTGGAGCTCCATTACGGATATGATATATCTTAGATTCATCATGATCATGTGCACCCCAAGGTGTACGTGGAGATCCCATCTAATGCAAGATGAAGATCTCATCTCATCCAATGTATATATATGCATGCTTAAGCTTGTATACATATGCATTCATGTATACATATGCATTCATGTATGCATATGCATTCATGTATGCATATGCTTGCTTGTATGCATATGCTTGCTTGTATGCATATGCATGCTTAAGTTTGTATACATATGCATTCATGTATACATATGCATATGCATATGCATACATGTATACATATACATATGCATATGCTTGTTTGTATACATACATGTACATATACATGTATGTATATGCATACATGTATGCATATGCATATGCATACATGTATACATATACATATACATATGCTTGCTTGTATGCATATGCATGCTTAAGCTTGTATGCATATGCTTGCTTGTATACATATGCATACTTGCTTGTATGCATATGTAAGCATATGCTTGCTTGCTTACATATGCATATGCATGCTTGAGCATGTAAACATATGCATATGCATGCTTAAGCGTGTATGCATATGCATATGCATGCTTAAGCGTGTATGCTTATGCATATGCATGCTTAAACATGTATGCATAT
Source organism: Ceratopteris richardii (assembly GCA_020310875.1). Classification (NCBI taxonomy): domain Eukaryota; kingdom Viridiplantae; phylum Streptophyta; class Polypodiopsida; order Polypodiales; family Pteridaceae; genus Ceratopteris; species Ceratopteris richardii. The sequence continues at coordinate 85,799 of MU260205.1, read as the reverse complement.
GCATTTATGTATACATATGCATTCATGTATGTATATGCATATGCATGATTAAGCATGTATGCATATGTATTCATGTATACATATGCATTCATGTATATATATGCATTCATCTATGTATATGCATATGCATGCTTAAGCATGTATGCATATGCATTCATGTATACATATGCATTCATCTATGTATGCATATGCATGTATGTATGTATGTATGTATGTATGTATGTATGTATGTATGTATGTATGTATGTATGTATGTATGTATGTATGTATGTATGTATGTATGTATGTATGTATGTATGTATGTATGTATGCATGTATGTATGCATGTATGCATATGCATGTATGCATGTATGTACGTATGTAAGCATATGCTTGCTTGCTTACATATGCATTCATGTATGTATATGCATATGCATGCTTAAGCATGTATGCATATGCATTCATGTATACATATGCATTCATGTATACATAAGCATTCATGTATGTATATGCATATGCATGCTTAAGCATGTATGCATATGCATTCATGTATACATATGCATTCATGTATGTATGCATATGCATGTATGTATGTATGTATGTATGTATGTATGTATGTATGTATGTATGTATGTATGTATGTATGCATGTATGTATGCATGTATGCATATGCATGTATGCATGTATGCATGTATGCATGTATGCATGTATGCATGTATGCATGTATGTATGTAAGCAAATGCTTGCTTGCTTACATATGCATATGCATGCTTGAGCATGTAAGCATATGCATATGCATGCTTAAGCATGTATGCATATGCATATGCATGCTTAAGCATGTATGCATATGCATATGCATGCTTAAGCATGTATGCATATGCATTCATGTATACATATGCATTCATGTATGTATATGCATATGCATGCTTAAGCATGTATGCATATGCATTCATGTATACATATGCATTCATGTATGTATATGCATATGCATGCTTAAGCATGTATGCATATGCATTCATGTATACATATGCATTCATGTATGTATGCATATGCATGCATGTATGCATATGCATCCATGCATGTATGCATATGCATACATACATGAATGCATATGGATGCATGTATGCATGTATGCATGTATGTATGTATGCATATGCATGCATGTATACATGTGCAATCATGTATGTATGCATATGCATATGCATGCTTAAGCATGTATGCATATGCATTCATGTATACATATGCATTCATGTATGTATGCATATGCATGCATGCATGTATGCATATGCATGCATGCATGTATGCATATGCATGCATGCATGTATGCATATGTATGTATGCATATGCATGCATGCATGTATGCATATGATGTATGCATGTATGTATGTATGCATATGCATGCATGCATGTATGCATATGCATGAATGTATGCATATGCATATCCCTCATGCATGCATGCATGTATGCATATGCATGCATGTATGCATATGCATGCATGCATGTATGCATATGCATGCATGCATGCATGTATATGGATGCATGCATGCATGTACATGCATGCATGCATGCATATACATGCATGCATGCATGCATATACATGCATGCATGTATGCACATGCATGTATCCATATGCAAGCATGCATGTATGCATGTATGTATGCATGTATGCATGTATGTATGTATGCATATGCATGCTTAAGCATGTATGCATATGCATTCATGTATACATATGCATTCATGTATGTATGCATATGCATATGCATGCTTAAGCATGTATGCATATGCATTCATGTATACATATGCATTCATATGCATGCATGCATATGCATTCATGTATACATATGCATTCATGTTTGTATGTATATGCATGCATGTATGCATATGCATGCATGCATATGCATGCATGCATGTATGTATGCATGTATGTATGTATGCATGCATGTATGTATGCATGCATGCATGTATGTATGCATGCATGTATGTATGTATGCATATGCATGCATGCATGTATGCATATGCATGCATGCATGTATGCATATGCATGCATGCATGTATGCATATGCATGCATGCATGTATGCATATGCATGCATGTATGCATGTATGCGTGCATGTATGCATGTATGCGTGCATGTATGCATGTATGCGTGCATGTATGCATGTATGTATGCATGTATGCATATGGATGCATGCATGCATGTATGCATATGCATGTATCCATATGCATGCATGCATGTATGCATATGCATGCATGCATGTATGCATATGCATGCATGCATGCATGTATGCATATGCATGCATGCATGTATGCATATGCATGCATGTGTTAGACGGCCGCCGGAGTAGGACAAATGTATGCCGGATGTAACGGAGTTCCTGGAATTAAGTGCAAAAAGTTGGTACACGCATCTTGTAATTCTATATAAAGTAATGAAAAGAGAATGGTCGAGAGAGATGTTCTTCCTGGAATTGTCAGATTGTCCGCCTTGATAATTGTTAGAGTATTGTTACACTATTGTGAAGTTCTAAGTATTGTTAATGTTGATCTCTGTTCTGTCTACATCGTCTGCTTACATTGAAGTTCACTGTGAGGACTGTTAAGTGACGGATTGTGTGTCTGAATACTGTTTTCGCATAGTATTGCTATATACTCTTCGGTCGTTGAAGTACTTTGAGTCAGTCTGAGTAGTTATATTACGGCGTGATTTGATTTGACAACCTAATACACTGTGGAGTATGTTCTGTTTGTTTTACTGAACTTATTGCATTCGGTGACGAAGACGAATTATTACTTTTGGTAAACGTAAACTTTTAATTGAGACCACTGTAAGTGTTGTGACGAACGAATCTGTAGGTTAAAGTAGTATCTCCGGTTGATTACTACTATTAAGATTGTAGTCCAGACTATTGCTCTGTTCTAATAGCAGAGTAGTCTAAAGAAGTACGGTACCCAGGAATATAGAAAGCCAGTCTCGCCCAGTTAATGTTAATGATTTGAGCTAAGACACGCAGTAGTGTTGTTGTTGATTGTAAAGAAGGTTTGGGAAATTAGTACAGGGCCTCTGTCTAACAGACCCCTACCACTCCCAAGAACCCACGCTCGTCTAGTAACGTTTTTTGGTAAAGATACTGAAAGTTTAACCCATTTTACAGTAAACACTGTTTCACGTTTAACATTTGTTCGGTAACGATTCCGGCTGGTCAGCGTTACTGCTTCTGTAACACGTTAACACTTGGCGCCGTCTGTGGGAAAGTGGCATCAAGATTGTCAGCCGTCTGTCATAATTAGATTATCGTTTGATTGGCAGTAGCAACAGAACCAGATTGTTGCAAACTGTCCCGTTAATAATACTACGCGATTAGTACAAAAGATGATACATGCCGGTTACTCGATCTGGTGAAACGTATCCCAAGAACCATCAGTCTGGAGTACTAAAGCCAACTTTGGGAGGTAGAAGTACAACTAGGACTGACCCAGTTGTCAAGAAAGTTAAGAACATTAAAACTGATTCCGGTCATATTCCGGTAGAACCTGTTACGCCTCGGGTACATTCCGGTACTATTTCGGCATAGCCTGTCGAAAATATAATAATCCTAGAACCTACCAAGACGCAGTTGGAATCTAGTTTAACACTCTTGGAAAAAGATTCAGATTCATCTACGATTAGAAACGCTTTAGTCAAAGAAATCAGCGAAGGCAAAAAAACGCCGAATTCGGGCATAATTTCGGTTCATTCCTGTGAAATTTCGGTAAGAGAATCACAGTTTTTCGGTGGTGATTTAGCATTTTCTGCTGAATCTTCAGCCCATCTGCCGTGCTTGGAAGCGAGTTCCCATACACTGGACATCAAGGAGGAAGGAAGGCTGTTCAAAACAGAGATTCGAAGCATATTAGACAAGATAATCGTACCGGAAAGTGCGTCCTCCGACGATATAGATTCCGGTAGTTCACAAGGAAAGTATAACACGCTCACGATGATCGGACAACAACAGTTATGTCCACCCAGGCCACCTCCAATGGGAGTGACATACACGAAGTTTGGTGGATTTCCAGGAGATGATCCGGATGCTCACGTACGCACTTTCGAGATAAGCTACGCAGTTCTCAACCATCCACCGGATCAGGCCTACAAAGCCATTGTCTTCCAATCTACACTTGTTAATGAAGCAGCTAGATGGCTTATAGAATATGATATTAATCATTTCGGCACCTACAAAGCAGTACGAGATGCTTTTCTGCAGTGATTCAGGCTAAAAAAGAATCCAGCCGAAATTTTTTATTATCTGCAGAATAACAGACAGAAACCAAATCAAATCGTACAGGAGTATGCTACTCTCTTCAAAACACACTTAAGGCAGCTACCACCGGCCCATGCTAACTTACTAGATGATGTTATCACTCAGTGGTTCATCAATGGCTTGGTTCCACAACTTAAGCAGATCATGATCATAAAATGTGTCGGAGCCATGTCCCTCGATGCAGTCATTGCAATGACTCTACAACTGGAACACAAAGTCGATGGATTTACAGAAGATTTAGAATGGTTAAAAGCAAACAAGAATGTTGCAGAAGATATGACTAGACATGTATACTGCAACATATGCAAAAATTCAGGACATACCAGTGCCAATTGCGCACTTAATCAGACATTCTGCGCTATCTACAACATTGCCGGACACACCACCGAAAACTACACATACAATGCTAGAGTACAAGGAACAGCGACTGTCAATGCAATTATCCAGGAACAAGGATAGCCAGCCAATCACTATGTACCTCCACAAATGAGAAACAACCAGCAGCAAGGATGTCAAAATTACCGAGGACAGAGGAATAACAACTACAATTCAAACTGCTGGCAGAACGGACCACCATCGGAAAATCCCAATTTACCATTTCCACGTTGCCATTTTTGTGGTGAATTTGGACATACTAGGAGATTTTGCAAGGATGCAGCTGAGTATGATCAAAGGAAAAAGGAACGTCAAAATCCAATGGCCAACATGGTAAAAATCACACCAGTGGAGACACAAGCTGCTGCAGTCCAGACCCGTTCCGGTAAAAAACTACAACCGGCAGCAGAAATATTTGAACCAGGGATACGTGAACAACACAGAATGTACAACAAAGCTAGTCAATAGACCACAACACAACCACCAGTCTTTCCAGAGCCTATAGCCCAACCCTCCTTAACAAAGGAAGGAACACAACAAAGGGAGTTAGCAGCAGGAACATAATCAGCAACAGATACATTGCCAACCGTAGACACCTCCGCATCAGTAGAAGCATCAACTTCAACATCAGTAGAGTCTATCAATCAATCTCAACAGGCCTGGGAAATCTTATCTAAGGCATCTATCACTCTGCCTCTGGGCCAACTACTGGCATTAGTACCTAGGATTCGCCAACAGTTCCAACAACAGTTCAGTCCGGTACCTTCTTGTATTCTGACGACAGCAGCAGTTCAACTAGAACCTGATTCTAGGGTTGATCATTCAGTCCCCTTGATTACAGTATGGTATAAGAATCATAAGATTACGCAAGTATTGATTGATGGAGGCTCTGGTGTTAACATTGCGACTGCGGCCTTATGCAAAAGATTAGGATGGACCGAAATTGAACCAGTTCAATTTTTTGTCAGAATGGCAGATCAATCAAGAGTCCATCCCGTAGGACTTGTGCGAAATATACCCATCACTTTGCAAGGTACGACCTTTAAGATGACCTTTGTCATACTAGATCTGTCGGAATCCACTTTGGATTACAACCTTCTTTTTGGCCAACCTTGGCTGAAGCATGCGAAGGTAATACAGGACTGGTCTGCACAAGAGCTAGCGCTCAAAGATGCCAATCAAAGATATGTGGTAAAATTAGATGCTATACAACCTTGCGAGCTACATGCTAGACCGTATTTTGCTGAACCCGTCCATATGCTAGATGGATTATCCGATGATGAAGAAGAAGAGTTTCTGAAGAATAATGCTGATTTAATTTCCTTAGGAACTGTTGATCTACAGACTGTTGTAGATAATTGGAACGCTTCAGTCTGTACGGTAATACCCATCACAGAAGAAGCTAAGAAGGAAGACATTGTTTCGACACATGACGATGAACTGCAGCCACTTCTTAAACCAACAGACAACACAGAGAAACATCAATAGTTCTATGTCTCCGAAGATCAGCTGATTACTTATAATTTAGGAGATGAAGATCATCCGCGTCCTGTGAAGATAAAGCAAAACTTACCAGAAACATTTCAAGCAGATTTAATCCAGCTACTCCAAGAATTCACTGATGTCTTTGCATGGGACTACAAAGACATGAAAGAATTGGACCCCCGTATCTACCAGCACAGGGTCATGCTGAAGCCAGAATCAAGGCCAATAAAGCAAACCAGCTACCGGATGAATCCCCATTATGCATCTCAGGTAAAGGCAGAACTGGATAGGTTATTAAAAGTCGGATTCATCGTACCAGTAGAGCATGCTGAATGGATCTCTCCAATTGTGATTGTGCCTAAGAAAAACAAGCAATTGAGAATCTGTGTAGATTACCGGAAATTAAATGCAGCAACCATACCGGATCCCTTTCCAATCCCCTTTTTGGATACCATGCTTGATAGAGTAGCAGGTCACGAGATGTATTCATTCCTAGATGGATACAGTGGCTACAACCAAGTTAGAATGGCTGAAGAAGATATACCAAAAATTGCATTTATTACCAATTGGGGTGTCTTTGCTTGTACGGTAATGTGGTTTGGATTGAGAATGGACAATTATCAATCAGAAGGACGTTAGGAGATTTTCCCTTGGGCTTTCGGCAAACTAGAAGGGGCAACCGCCCAACCACTTGGACAAATGGGGACCATTAGCGGCCAAATGGGCACAATCAGTGGACAAATGGGGACGATTGTCGGACAGATGGGGACAATCAGCGGTCAGGTGGACTTCGTCAGCATCCACATGGGCAAAACACCCTGTAGTGCCTATCCTTCCACACTTACTACGGACTGGCCTAGATTAAAGATACAAAATGGAGCACTTACTAATGGGCAGGTTTCGCAAGTGTTGGACCTCCCTTCTTTTCCAAAGTAGAGTGTCCATCTGACCTCTCAACCTCAACCACAAAGGAGTCAACCACAACAAAGGAACCCAGGCCAATGACAATATCAGACGACACAAAGAAAGCAGCAGTATCAGTATCACAGGATAAGAGGCACGAAACAAATATCGGTGCTAAAAGGACATAAACCCCCAACAAGTTGCAACAATGCAGACAAGGACAAAATGAAGTTTCAGCAAACTCAGAGGCAATATCCAACATCTCCTCGACCTTCTTCTATGAGTACGAACATTTGAAAAATTTGGATCGCCAAGAAGTACCTTATGAATCGACCCACACCCACGCAGATTTGGGTACCCAAACAGTGTATCGTAGCTCAACCCTCAAGCCATGTAGTATATACCCCTCAGAAATCTCTTCACCCTTCAAAGCCACCACATCCGATCTCAACTCTTGTCCCTCAGAAGAAACATATCACCCGCTCAGAAACTCTTAGGAAGTGGATACCGAAACGTATCCAAACGTCTTCTCCAACCCCCTTATCTAACATTACTCCCACCCCAACTAACAATTATCCTTGTAATAACTCATTCACAACTGAACCTTGTATAAATCCACACACTATAACCCAACATCACTTGTAATAACATCTCATCAAGAAATGTATGCATCATCTGAAGCATGTAGGTGTCTAGAGACCTGCATTTGTTTGCAAGACATCGTTCCATAAACCATATCACAACACTTGGCTACACGGGTTACACATCGGTTATGGAAAGGGATTGCGGTCTCACTTTAATGGGATCATGATTAATTTCCGTACTAATGTGTTAATCTTTTGTAGCAGATCTTCTACACACCCGCATCATTCTTCATGCACGCACAAGGACCATTTGAAGTTGGCACCAGTGCACCGATGGCCAATATTGGTGAACTACTCACGGAACCCCATCCGACGGCTCAACCAGCAGAATTTCAAGGATTTCCAAGACCTATGCCAATTGACGATCCTCCTAGGGGATATATTGAAAAAATTCATCGCAACTCTCATTGGTTGCAAGGATTAGCAGGCCCATTGGCAGACACAGACTTTATCTTCAAGGCCAATTTGGCATTTGATCACCGCACATGGAGCAAGTACCAATTTTTTTCAAGAGAGTTCGAAGGACTACAGAACACAGAAGACTTAACACATGTTTGGGCACGAGCAGGCTTCACAGAGTATTTCAGTGATCCTTTGCCTAAATCGGATTTCTACAGATGCTTCTACTTGGTGACAACATTGACGGCATCTGAAAACAAGGATTTGCCAGGAACCTTTATTTTGCCATCCTTAGTGAAGGACCGCCCTTTAAGAAGTTTTATCTGTCTAAAGATTTGATTAGAGCTGCTATTAAGATACATGGAACCCACACTCCAACAGAGCCAGAAAGGCTAATTCTAGAGCCTATGAAACGTGGGGATGTTACTAAGTGGGAAGATATTTGAGCAATCACACCTGAGCTCTCTAAACCATTAAGGATATGCATGCAGCATTTTGCTTTCCCCGCTCATGATAGATTCACCATGCCCCATAAGCGTATCTGGTTTGGACTATATTTATCATGTACTGGACCTCAAACGGTTGACCTTGCTAACTGGATAATTGATCACTTGTATTTAGCACAACATAGATGGGAAATAAAGAAAGTAATCAATGGATGTTGCACTCTCACGAGAATTATTTATATGTTTATGGCATATGACTTGCCAATAGAGCGTGCATTGACAAGTGAGGAGTTGAAAGCATTCAAGGGGACCACAAAGAAAGCTAGGAAGGATAGCAAAGCACGAGCAAGAAAGCGTATGAGAGGAACTATTCCCTGCCTACAGGTTCCAGAATCACCGTGACCGCAACCCTCCCCAGAACAATCTCCTACAGAAGCCCCTACTCCTGTACAACCCATTCGCATACGATTATCACGACCTGTCGTTACAGAAGGCACTACCAGTGCAGTCACCTCACAGGCAACATCAGTCGAGGGATCTACCACCACTACAGCAGAAGTTCCCACCACTATTGGTGCGGAAGCATTTTCTTTTCCGATACCCAACATGGAAGCAGAACCATTGGATACGACGTTTGATTTTGAAATGCCAGATGCTTTCTCAAAAAAAATTCAGTTTTCTGAAGGTCAGACCTTTTCTCAAGAATATGAACGTCCAAGCTACCCTACCACTCCCTCGGATCAACAACAAGGACAAGTAGTATCCAGCTTGGACGAAGAAAGAATAGAGACAGATGAAGATGAGGGCAATGATGAAGCCAACCAAGGCACTCGTGACTCCCAAGAACGTGTGCAGACAGACGAACAAGGACAGCAAACCGACACCCAAGGTGACACGAGCACACACAAAGAAGAAACATTTGAAGCAGCAACTTATACACTGGCAATCAAAAAGTTATATCATACTATGGAAAAATTTTGAGCGCGTAAAAAGTTAACTGAGGAAGAGAGCCAAGCACTCATAGAGCAAGAACTTGTTTCAGGCGGTTTCGAAGAAGTGTACATCAAAGGCTTCAGGGAACTTGTCAAATCAGTAGGATCCAATGAAGCATTGAGATATTTGCAGAGAAAACCGTTACCGCAATATGACCCCCGATAAGTACGACTACTATCAAAACCAGGTGAATACATTCGTGTACCCACAGGTGCTCAATCTTCAGAACAGGCCAGGGAAGCACGACTAATTCCTTAACGATCTGAGGCTGAAGAAGCTATCCTTGTCGACTCTCGGGCCCACACTACTACTGTATATACCACTATTGTGACTGAAGCACTTGCCACTCCAACCGCTCCTCTTTCACCTCGCGTCCATCTAGTCTCCCCCATACACCCTCCTTCTCCCAGAACATCCACCTCCTTCCACGACAAAGTAGCAGAAGCCTTCCTTACTTCCATTCATCACACAATTCCCGCACCCACTCAACTTAGTCTATCCCCTAGGACTTCTACGTTTCTATCCAGTCCATTTTCCCCTCCATCCTTCCCATCCTTCCCCACACCTCCATGACCCTTATTTCCCTTTCCACCTCCATTGACCTTTTCCCCCGTCTCACCCCCTCGACCCACTGTAATTCCTCTTTCCCCTTTCCACCAAGGAGTACAAGAGACCACCTATGAAAATTACTCTTCAACTTTTGTAAAATCCTGTATTTACACCCACACAAGCACCCACGATCACTCCACTGTTCACGGTCACCGCACTTGACACTACGTCCAATGACATGGATATCTCACCACCCACTGCACCACCACTAACTTCATTCATGGCACAATCATATTTAGGCACTTCACTTTTTTCCACAATAACCACGGCATCCACTTTCCCACCCCCATTCCCTTTGCATCTACACCCACTGCATCTTCGCTTAGCACATTGTTAATATTATCTCCCACTGTAGATACTGCATTCTGACAGATGTTCACCTGCATGACTCAAGTAAGAGATGAGTTCACATCTCTGGGAACTAATTATCAGCAGCTGCAGAAGACAACCAATGATTTATAGTCGCAGCTCAATTCACTGACCATCGAGAATGCCTCACTGAACACCCGCTACCAAGAGCTACGAGAGGCTGATCATAAACTGGAACTAGAAAGTGAAGAAAAAACCAAAGAAGCCGTCTCAGATACCGATAACTTGTTAAGGGCCCAGACTATTCGGAATGCGACGCTCACTAGGAACATGGGCTTACTCAGATGACACTTGGCAACAGCAGAAGCAGAGAACCAGCGTTTACAAGAACAGAACAGAGACAATGTAGAAGCTGCCCTAGATCAACCCGACCAACCATTAAGCCCCAGTCACTTTAAAGGCATGCCCTCCGAATCTATGAAAATGTTACTAGATGATCATGTCAGATTGTTAGATGAATATGACAACATGAACGAGGAGCTCCAGAAGCTCAAGGAAGAACACAAGATATTGTAGTTAAGAGCACCTGTACAACAAGGACTACCAGCTCCTGCGGACCCATCTCCTGACATCCTAGAGGAACTTAATGCATTACGGGCCCACGTGTCAACACTTCAATCATAGATAGCAGTATATGAAGCACCCCCAAGGCCAGACTCCCCACCCGAACTACCAGAAGAGGAAGAAACAGTGACTATTCCGATGGAGGAAACTTTTGACGAAGCTTATGAACCTCAACCCATCCCAGGCGGACATGTCAGAACCAAAGGCCAAGAGACTTTCGAGCTTCCAACTCTCGCATGGATGAAGACGATAGAAGAACTTGGAACAACCCACTCAGCACGGGTAGAGGCGTAGTTACACGCCATGGCAATGATTGAAGAAAGAATTTTATAGTCTCCCTACTTTGCTCATTTGGCCCCTTGCAGATACATATCAGGGCATGAGCTACAGTATAAACCCTATTTCATGTTAATGGCGGAATATCAATTAGCCATAGAGAAAGAAACAGGCAAGAAACCCTCTCACGCTACGCAGTTTGAGCTTGACAATTTGCCAATAGACGCGCGACGAGGCGAAATCTATCAACCAGATTGGCGCAAGGATCTCTTACAGAACTATCCAGAGATGATGAGTACTTGGGTTACTACACTTAAAGTACAACCCATGTTGGGGACCAGTGTCACGTCACCGCTTCTGGAAGGCATTTGCAATTAAAGTACAGAATAACAAGCAATGCCAGGATTGGTTGAATTATGCATACTTCACTCCACCCACAGGACCCCCTACAATCAGATACATGATGGCAACGATTCGCCACTCGATCCCTCGCTTAAAACATATGGATGATATAGCAGCGCACATGACTGTCAAAATTTTTGACATGATGCAGATGGTTTTCAAAGTCTTCCATCGCATCAAGGCACCCCATGTAAACACCCCGAGTTTCGAGCATGGCAATCTAGATCTTTCATATGATATGAGTACAATGCCATCGCTCCGGGTGTGTTATGCCTAGCATTGTAGAATCAAGTACTTACCAGCGTGCTATAAGCAGAATTTCGAAGAAATGTTCACAACCGATTTTTGGGAATATCACTCAGAAGTGTTCATCAGCAGGCCTACACACCTCTTATAATTATTTTCCTGTGAACAGATGGTATATTCCATGCACTATCGACTCCTGCCATCAGATGAACCGCAACCAATTGATTGGGAGAAACTCGAGGCAGATCTGGCCTGAGGCATTCAAATATCAGAGCACACCCTCGCTCAAGTCCTCCTACAGAACTACATCCGACAGACCGCACAACAAGGTTCTGTCGAGGACGACAGAAGCGAGAGGGAGGGGGGTGTTGGCAACAGCCAGAGGCATAGAAGACGCGAAAGCATGTAAAGACAGAGGAGGGAGTCAGTGGAATCATTTTGCAAAGAATTATATTTTATAAATACTCTTCAAAACCTCCAACAGTGATTTTCATCACTTTTGTAACATATGTGATATAGAAAAACCCTTTTTGTAATCTATAGCTCCATTTTGTGCAAGCCGAGGAGTCCTCAAGCTTGAGGAGCTTAGGTAGAATGAGCGTACCAATTTTGGTTATTTTTAGACACCGTTTACCCTTTCAAATAGCATCTAAGACCTATTTTTTAACTATGTCGGTCACTAGATGTGAACCGGTCAAAAGTAGTCTAGAATCTATAAAAAGAGCTAGAGAGCTCATTTTTGAGGTTGGTTAGTGTGAGCTTAGAGCCATTTTGAGCTTTTAATTGAGATCTTGAGAAATAGAGTTGATTTCCTACCTTCCATTGTGTCTTGCTTGTCTGTTTGTTGTGTGTGTGTATGTGTGTGTGCATCTCCATGCTTCTCACCTTCACTCTCACTACATCTCACGTTCACGATCTTCATATCACTCCTATCTCTTCCGTGTATTGACATTAAGGAGGTGGAGCTTCTTAACGTGGTTCTCACCATTGTGCTAGAGCAACACAATGCTCGATAGGGTACCAGGTCATGAAATGTATTCTTTTTTGGATGGCTACAGTGGACATAATCAAGTACGGATGGCGAAATAGGATATACTGAAGGTATCATTCATCACCAACTGGGGCGTTTATGCATGTACCATAATGTGGTTCGGGTTACGGAATGCCCCGAGTACATTCCAAAGATGCATGCAGAAAGTCTTTTCACCTTACTTGACCACGTTTATACAAGTATATGTGGATGATTTTTCCTTATTTGGCGACACTTCGGCACACCTGTATCATTTATGGTGCTCCTTTCAAAAGTGTCGGGAGTATCAATTATGTTTGAATCCCACCAAATCAGTTTTTGCAGTCTCCTGTGGAAGGCTGCTCAGGTCATATCATCTCTAAACAAGGAATCTAGGTAGATCCCGATAAAGTAGCCACCGTGTTGGAGGCACCATGTAAGGAATTGAACTCACAACCTCTTGGTTAGGAATGTGATGGGCTAACCACTTGCCCCAAAAGCCATGGTTGAGGATTACTTCCTAATCCTCTCTCTTAGGGTGTAGTTCAACCATCTCCTATCTGTCTAGGGTGTGGTTCAATCCTCTCTACTTGTCACTTTATTACATTCTTCCCCCCTTAGCCAATCATTGTCCTCAATGATCTACTCTTTTTAACCCTCTAGCCTCGGTGATCAGCCCTTGAACTTCCTAGGTACCCTTGAATTGATGTCTTCAACCTCACAAAGTTTCTTGAACCTTGTTCGCAACCTTGGTCTCTTGAACCTTTGCTCTCAACCTTGGTGTCTTGAACCTTCTTGTTTGCAACCTTGGTGTCTCGAGCCCTTGTTCTCAACCTCAGTCTTGAACCTTGTTCTCACCCATGCTTGGTATCTTGAACACTCAATCAAGTGCCACCCAAGGATTCCCAAGGAATTCACACTTCCAAGCTAGCTCATTGGAAAGCTCGTTCCGAGAGCTTTCCAACGGTATATTACATGCCTCAATCCGACCTACGGATTGAGAGATACACCTCAATCTTTGTTAGGTCCATCCTTGAAACCGACGAGCGCGCCTTCCACAATTCCTACCCTTTCACATAGAGGATGCCCAAGCGTCTTTTTTAGAGGCCATTGGATCATTCCACCTTGCCCAAGCCTACTTCCTAGGCTCTGATACCAATGTAAGGAATTGAACTCACAACCTCTTGGTTAGGAATGTGATGGGCTAACCACTTGCCCCAAAAGCCATGGTTGAGGATTACTTCCTAATCCTCTCTCTTAGGGTGTAGTTCAACCATCTCCTATCTGTCTAGGGTGTGGTTCAATCCTCTCTACTTGTCACTTTATTACACACCAGTCCCAAAGACACCGAAAGAAGTTATGCATTTTCTTGGTCAGATCCGGTGGCATGGCAGGCATTTAGGGTGGTTAGCTCATCTAGTGAGGCCACTTAACAGACTTATGACCAGTACCCCACGGAAGTTTGAATGGAGTAATCAGTGTCAAAAGGCATTTGATCGTTTGAAGGTCTTATTGACGCAGGCTCCGATCCTGCAACCGCCTGATTGGGAACATCCCTTCCATGTCTTTGTAGATGCGTCAGATATAGCAATTGGCAGTGTGCTAATGCAACAAACCGACAAATGGTTTTGGCCTGTGTACTATGCAAGTCGTCGATTAGCTCCGGCAGAGAGAAATTACTCTGTGACCGAACGAGAGTGTCTTGGTTTGGTATATTCTGTTAAGAAGTTCAGGCATTACTTGTTGGGATGAAAATTCACTTTTCATGTGGATCATGCCGCACTCGTTTATTTGGTTCACCAACAACATTTAGGTGGCAGATTGGCCAGATGGGTTTTACTATTACAAGAGTTTGATTATGAAGTTATCCATCGATCGGGTACGGCACATGTCTTGGTGGATTTTTTATCTCGACTTGATTCTGGTGAGTCTTCAGTAGGTGTGGATGATACGACACCGGCTATTTACGTCACCAAGACAACTTATGAAGAATCTGTAGTACCTCCTGTTGCTCCTATATACTATGATATGTTAATGATTTTTCTCACTGATGGTTGTCTCCCACCTAATACTCCCACTGCTCTGCACCAAAAAATTGCGATCTATAGTCGACGATTTTGGTTGATTGTGGGTCACTGGTGTCTTGCTCAGATGTATTCCTTCACATGAATCGGCATCAGTTATTGCTATGGCTCACTCAGCACCCACTAGAGGACACTTCGCCGCTGATCTTACTCATCACAAAATCTTACAAAGTGGGCTATGGTGGCCTAAAATGTACAAAGATGTGGTTCAATTTGTGCAGCAGTGTGATGTCTATCAACAGTCTCGACAGCCCTTGCAGCAACACTTCTTTCCCCTTCAACCTATCTTACCTTTGGAACCCTTTTAGAAGTGGGGTCTAGATTTTATTGGCCCAATAACACCACCAGCGACCCTCACCAACAATCGATATATTTTGACCTGTACAGATTATGCCACTAGGTGGGCAGAAGCTTGGGCTTTACGTTCTGCCACAGCTGTTTTGGTGGACAAATGTTTGATGAAGGATGTCTTCCCTCGATATGGATTACCTTTGGAGATCATGACGGACCAAGGAACACATTTTGCAAACAACTTAATGCAAGTACTGACTCAGACTTTTTAGATTATGCATAAATTCAGCTCACCGTACTATCCTTGAGCAAACGGTTTGGCTGAAAGTATCAATAAGACTCTGTTGAATATGCTCTGGAAATTGATCTTGGAATGTCTGGAACGATGGGACCAACTCTTACCTGCCGTTTTGTGGGCTTACCGGACCACGTACAAAGTGGCTACCAGAATGACTCCGTTTAAACTCGCTTATGGCCTAGAAGCTATTGCTCCAATGGAAGTAGTGGTGCCGAGCCTACGGGTAGCCTTATCTCAGAAATTGCTGCCGGAAGAATCTTTTCCATTTCGGTTGGATGTGCTCCGATCTTTGGATGAACAACGTTGGGAAAGCTTCATGACTCTCCAAGAAGTCCAGCTCCGTCAAGCCCGTACTCATGATCGTTTCCTCAAAACCCCTGTCTTTACAGTTGACCAACTCGTTTTATTTTATAATGCTAAAGCCAATCGTTCTGCCAGAAAATTTAAGTTACGGTGGTTCGGTCCATACCGGATTGCTGAGCAAGTGGGACCCTCCACTTTTTGGTTAACAGGTGTTCTCCTGCCAAAAGTGATTAATGGTTCTAAGCTTCACCCATATCACCATCCGTCTGATAACCTATGAAGTGTACACAGTTTTTTTTCCCTCTTTTTTGCGTGTCACTTGTTTTCTTTTTACCCCCCCATATTTCGGTTGACCACTGACCGTAATCTTTCCGTTTTGGTATCTAACTATGATTAATCGCCGCCCTATGTTACTGTTTCTATTCATGCATGCATGCCGTACTTATGAAGGATATCTCTCCAATACGGTGCTATGATTAGGTTTTTGCTACCTAATGGTTCCCGTGCTCTTACTTAATCTTGTTTTTTCTACTGATAATCGCTATTGTGTTTGTGTGATTGTGCGCTCTTTGTATTCTGTGCTTTCGTGTTTCCTTGTGCGCGCCATGGAAAAGCCCTCGCGAATGTTGCTACCTTCTGTGCGGGTCTCACTCTAGAAGTGAGTGAGTATTTGTGCACTCGTGGTCTGTTGGCCTTCGCTGAAATGCCCTGGCATTCAGTGGAGTGTCATCCGTTTCCACGCGCATATTATTTTTGCTATTGCCGCCACACCTACTATAGAGCAGCATTGGCCAAATACCTATTTAAACCCTCGTGTAGTCATTACTTTAGCCACATTCGCTGAAGGTTTTCGACTCTCTTGGGAAGGATTGGAGGTCCACTTCTTTCCTTGGCCACCATGAAAGAGTTGTTCCCCCGACACTCATCTAATGAGTATGCCATTCTTTGCAGACCCAAACCAGAGGGTACTGCTCTACAATTCCTGGTCGCCACACTCAATCTACAGAAACACACATATGGAATTTCACACCCTTTTTATTCCATGATAGATATCGCTTCTCGTGAGCCTATAAATTTCACATCCTTCTTTTTTTGGTGCATTCACCATGAATGTGTAGCGGTTATGAAACAAATCTCTAAGAATGACCTCCCTCGTTCTCGTTTACCCCATATCCTCACTTTCCTCTTTCCAGTGATCCAAGTTGTGCAACCTTCTCCCACCGCTCCCTTCTTGTTACATGAAGAGTCTAGCCAAATGCTCGCGGACGAGGATGATGACGATGAAGATCTGCTTCAATTGTTTCGTCGCAAAAGAAGATGCGTTAGTCCATCAGAAAGTCAGGTGTAGGACACTACTGCAGGTCATGACATTGAAGTTTTCCATGACACTGCTACTTCTCTTCATGTAGAATCATCCATTCCCTCTTCTCCACTCAAGCAGTAGGGAACAAGGTGCACGCATGGAAGAATCCGACGAAGTCTCGTCTCGGGAGGAATCTCATCAGCAGGATGAGGAAACTGTGCAAGAGATTGTAGCTGAAATCATCCAGGAAGTAATTGCTAATGCTGAGGCCGTGATCGAAAGGGCTGAGGTGACAAGTCAGAATGTGACGAGAATAGTCCTGGTGCAGAATACTCTTATCCCCCTTCCTCCACCAATGAACCTTGCTGAGCCTGTTGTCGTACGTCCTAGTGCAATCTCCAATGTAATTCACGAAGCACCCACTCCTCCATCCTCTTCTCCCGATTACTCTCCACCACCCTCCCCTCATCTGTTTTCCGCCTCTTCATCACAACCCCCTCCTGCACTTCCTCCTCCGACTGTTCTGTTTAATGAATTGGAATCTATGGGTTGCTTCTTGATACAGTTTTCTCAGTAATTACCTCTTCATCGAGAATATCTAGTAGGATTTGCAAGGCAAAGTCGATTTGCTAGAAGCGGATATTGCCCCATTAGAGGAAGAAGCCAATGCAGTCAAAGCAGAGAACCATGCTCTGTAGGTTCAGCTTCAACAACATCAAGCACAGATAGCAGAGCAAGACAACCTGATTGCCCAACGAGATGCTGCTCTTGTTGCGTTGAATGAAAAGAATGTTCTTTTAGATGCTCGTAATGTAGAAATCAAGCTGTTAAAACAATTGGTGCAGGACAAAGACGATGCTCGAGTTGTTCTCGACAATTTGTTGGAAGAAACTCGGGCAGATCTTGTTGTGGTAGTGCATAAAGGACATGAGATGGCTGACCTGGCTATTCAAAACACTGAGGAACTCAAGACCATCTCCGTCGAACTTCACCAGAAGAGTCGTGACTTGAATGCACAGACAATCCGGACGATTCAGCTAAAGAAAGAGCTGGAAGCTGTTATGAAAGAAAGGGATGCGTATTATAAAACCATCCAATATCAAGCTCAGGAACTTGAACACAGAGAAAAGCAGCTAGGTGTTCAAGCGGATAGATTGTCCAGAATTGATGCCCAAATTGCTGATATGAGGCTGAGTAGAGATGTTGTGTTGGCCAACGAATTCTATTTACAGAAAGCATTTTTGCAGACACAGACAGATTTACTGATGAGTCAAGTTATTGCGACTAGTTTGGTGAGAACAGACACACAACTGGTTGAGCCAGAAACTTTGAAGATTATGTTGGATTCTTTAAAGCAAAAAATCACCAGAACCTTTAAACTAGCCAGAACCCTGTACATACAAGGCATAGTTGATGAGCCTTAGTTCTATTTTTCTTTGCAGATTCGATTCCACCATGCTTGCGAGTGTTAGGTCACCGGAATGGATTGTATTTTTATTTGTCATATATCGCACGCACCAAAAAGGCGTAGCGAATAGTTGTAACTTATTATCCATTAATGAAAGGGCATTACGGTGTTCTTCAGCGAGAGATGAGATCGCCAGACTGTCTGTTTGGGCAACCGTGCTGAGACGCTGTGTTGCATATTTGCATATATCTTGAGTATTGTTATTCTGTTCTTGTTGAATTACAATGATTCATTATTAACACATTAATATTGTCTTAACATTAATAAGTCTGTGCGACGTTCTCATTGTTAATTCATGCACTAATGCACTGTGTAGCGATAAGTTGTTGCCTTGAAGAATAGTTACTGCTTAGTCGAATGTTAATTTGGGAAAATTAAATAAAGGGCCTCTACACTGTTAGATCCCTATCCATCCCCAAGAACCCGAAATGAGATTAAAAGCGACTTGTCAAAAGTTCTTTTAACACTACTTATCTTTCTACATTCTATTGGTAATACATTCATTATGGTGTGTTAAGCTCCAAGCTGCTTCTTCTTCCTTGTGTTGTTTGCATGCTTCCACAGACATCTAACTCCAACAATTGGTATCATCTAGGGCATCCTCGACACCTCTCTGGTTGTAGTCTCATAATCGCACAAATTTTGGTGAGCATACTCAACATGTTTTTGAGATCAAAATTGCTTCACTTTGTGGTGCCAAAATCATGATCTGAGCTCGTTTCGGCCTCCAAAATCATAGTGCTTGTGCATGCTATTTTGTCTTTTTTTGCCAAAGGTATATATTAGTTTTGGTTTGCCCATATAAGCGTCTCGAAGTCTGCTATAGGTCTAGCAAAATTTATTTGGGCAGTTCTGTTCAACTTTTTGAGATACAGTCAATTTTTTGCATCAATATATTTTAGTCACCGGCCATGGCTGAAAGTAGTGATGTATTTTGTATGTTGGCTGTTGAGGAAAAGTTTGATGGTACCAACTACCCGTTGTGGGCTTATATGATGCAACATGTATTGGTTGCAAAAGGACTGTGGAACATTGTGCAGGGTGTTGAAAAACGTCCTATCATACCTGCAATTGTTACAACTATAAATACTGAAGCTGATGTAGAAGGTGTCGAAGATGATGATATTCTGCATATTCCTGTTCATGCTCTAGTTTTTGCTGCACCCTGTTTTGAACCCTAGGAGCCTGATTTGATATAACTTTTTCATCCAAAGTCCATTTTTTGAGCTTTATAGCTCGTTGGAAAGCTCGTTTCGAATCCTACACGGGCTCAATTGTCTTTTATAAGAATAATGCGTTGATTTTCATATAGGATATTTTGAAGTTGACCCTCAGGTGGGACCAAGTTCACAAAATCATGATTTTTTCCAAAAGGTCTTGTTTGCCTGTTTTGAACCCTAGGAGCCTGATTTGACATAACTTTTTCATCCAAAGTCCATTTTTTGAGCTCTATAGCTCGTTGGAAAGCTCGTTTCGAATCCTACACGGTCTCAATTGTTTTTTATAAGAATAATGCATTGATTTTCAGATAGGATATTTTGAAGTTGACCCTCAAGTGGGACCAAGTTCACAAAATCGTGATTTCTTCCAAAAGGTCTTGTTTGCCTGTTTTGAACCCTAGGAGCTTGATTTGACATAACTTTTTCATCCAAAGTCCTTTTGAGCTCTATAGCTCGTTGGAAAGCTCGTTTCGAATCCTACACGGCCTCAATTGTTTTTTATAAGAATAATGCGTTGATTTTCAGATAGGATATTTTGAAGTTGACCCTCAGGTGGGACCAAGTTCACAAAATCGCGATTTTTTCCAAAAGGTCTTGTTTGCCTGTTTTGAACCCTAGGAGTCTGATTTGACATAACTTTTTCATCCAACGTCCATTTTTTGAGCTCTATAGCTCGTTGGAAAGCTCGTTTCGAATCCTACACGGCCTCAATTGTTTTTTATAAGAATAATGCGTTGATTTTCAGATAGGATATCTTGAAGTTGACCCTCAGGTGGGACCAAGTTCACAAAATCGCGATTTTTTCCAAAAGGTCTTGTTTGCCTGTTTTGAACCCTACGAGCCTGATTTGACATAACTTTTTCATCCAAAGTCCATTTTTTGAGCTCTATAGCTCGTTTCGAATCCTACACGACCTCAATTGTTTTTTATAAGAATAATGCGTTGATTTTCAGATAGGATATTTTGAAGTTGACCCTCAGGTGGGACCAAGTTCACAAAATCGCGATTTTTTCCAAAAGGACTTGTTTGCCTGTTTTGAACCCTAGGAGCCTGATTTGACATAACTTTTTCATCCAAAGTCCATTTTCTGAGCTCTATAGCTCGTTGGAAAGCTCGTTTCGAATCCTACACGGCCTCAATTGTTTTTTATAAGAATAATGCGTTGATTTTTAGATAGGATATTTTGAAGTTGACCCTCAGGTGGGACCAAGTTCACAAAATCGTGATTTTTTCCAAAAGGTCTTGTTTGCCTGTTTTGAACCCTAGGAGCCTGATTTGACATAACTTTTTCATCCAAAGTCCATTTTTTGAGCTCTATAGCTCGTTTCGAATCCTACACGGCCTCAATTGTTTTTTATAAGAATAATGCGTTGATTTTCAGATAGGATATTTTGAAGTTGACCCTGAGGTGGGACCAAGTTCACAAAATCGCGATTTTTTCCAAAAGGTCTTGTTTGCCGGTTTTGAACCTTAGGAGCCTGATTTGACATAACTTTTTCATCCAACGTCCATTTTTTGAGCTCTATAGCTCGTTGGAAAGCTCGTTTCGAATCCTAAAGGGCCTCAATTGTTTTTTATAAGAATAATGCGTTGATTTTCAGATAGGATATCTTGAAGTTGACCCTCAGGTGGGACCAAGTTCACAAAATTGTGATTTTTTCCAAAAGGTCTTGTTTGCCTGTTTTGAACCCTAGGAGCCTGATTTGACATAACTTTTTCATCCAAAGTCCATTTTTTGAGCTCTATAGCTCGTTTCGAATCCTACACGGCCTCAATTGTTTTTTATAAGAATAATGCGTTGATTTTCAGATAGGATATTTTGAAGTTGACCCTCAGGTGGGACCAAGTTCACAAAATCGCGATTTTTTCCAAAAGGTCTTGTTTGCCTGTTTTGAACCCTAGGAGCCTGATTTGACATAGCTTTTTCATCCAAAGTCCATTTTTTGAGCTCTATAGCTCGTTTCGAATCCTACACGACCTCAATTGGTTTTTATAAGAATAATTCGTTGATTTTCAGATAGGATATTTTGAAGTTGACCCTCAGGTGGGACCAAGTTCACAAAATCGCGATTTTTTCCAAAAGGACTTGTTTGCCTGTTTTGAACCCTAGGAGCCTGATTTGACATAACTTTTTCATCCAAAGTCCATTTTTTGAGCTCTATAGCTCGTTTCGAATCCTACACGACCTCAATTGTTTTTTATAAGAATAATGCGTTGATTTTCAGATAGGATATTTTGAAGTTAACCCTCAGGTGGGACCAAGTTCACAAAATCGCGATTTTTTCCAAAAGGACTTGTTTGCCTGTTTTGAACCCTAGGAGCCTGATTTGACATAACTTTTTCATCCAAAGTCCATTTTTTGAGCTCTATAGCTCGTTTCGAATCCTACACAGCCTCAATTGTTTTTTATAAGAATAATGCGTTGATTTTCAGATAGGATATGAAGTTGACCCTTAAGTGGGACCAAGTTCACAAAATCGTGATTTTTTCCAAAAGGTCTTGTTTGCCTGTTTTGAACCCTAGGAGCCTGATTTGATATAACTTTTTCATCCAAAGTCCATTTTTTGAGCTCTTTAGCTCGTTGGAAAGCTCGTTTCGAATCCTATACGGGCTCAGTTGTCTCTTATAAGAATAATGCGTTGATTTTCAGATAGGATATTTTGAAGTTGACCCTCAGGTGGGACCAAGTTCACAAAATCGTGATTTTTTCCAAAAGGTCTTGTTTGCCTGTTTTGAACCCTAGGAGCTTGATTTGACATAACTTTTTCATCCAAAGTCCTTTTGAGCTCTATAGCTCGTTGGAAAGCTCGTTTCGAATCCTACACGGCCTCAATTGTTTTTTATAAGAATAATGCATTGATTTTCAGATAGGATATTTTGAAGTTGACCCTCAGGTGGGACCAAGTTCACAAAATCGCGATTTTTTCCAAAAGGTCTTGTTTGCCGGTTTTGAACCCTAGGAGCCTGATTTGACATAACTTTTTCATCCAACGTCCATTTTTTGAGCTCTATAGCTCGTTGGAAAGCTCGTTTCGAATCCTAAAGGGCCTCAATTGTTTCTTATAAGAATAATGCGTTGATTTTCAGATAGGATATCTTGAAGTTGACCCTCAGGTGGGACCAAGTTCACAAAATTGCGATTTTTTCCAAAAGGTCTTGTTTGCCTGTTTTGAACCCTAGGAGCCTGATTTGACATAACTTTTTCATCCAAAGTCCATTTTTTGAGCTCTATAGCTCGTTTCGAATCCTACACGGCCTCAATTGTTTTTTATAAGAATAATGCGTTGATTTTCAGATAGGATATTTTGAAGTTGACCCTCAGGTGGGACCAAGTTCACAAAATCGCGATTTTTTCCAAAAGGTCTTGTTTGCCTGTTTTGAACCCTAGGAGCCTGATTTGACATAGCTTTTTCATCCAAAGTCCATTTTTTGAGCTCTATAGCTCGTTTCGAATCCTACACGACCTCAATTGTTTTTTATAAGAATAATGCGTTGATTTTCAGATAGGATATTTTGAAGTTGACCCTCAGGTGGGACCAAGTTCACAAAATCGTGATTTTTTCCAAAAGGTCTTGTTTGCCTGTTTTGAACCCTAGGAGCCTGATTTGACATAACTTTTTCATCCAAAGTCCATTTTTTGAGCTCTATAGCTCGTTTCGAATCCTACACGGCCTCAATTGTTTTTTATAAGAATAATGCGTTGATTTTCAGATAGGATATTTTGAAGTTGACCCTTAAGTGGGACCAAGTTCACAAAATCGTGATTTTTTCCAATAGGTCTTGTTAACCTGTTTTGAACCCTAGGAGCCTGATTTGATATAACTTTTTCATCCAAAGTCCATTTTTTGAGCTCTATAGCTCGTTGGAAAGCTCGTTTCGAATCCTATACGGGCTCAATTGTCTCTTATAAGAATAATGCGTTGATTTTCAGATAGGATATTTTGAAGTTGACCCTCAGGTGGGACCAAGTTCACAAAATCGTGATTTTTTCCAAAAGGTCTTGTTTGCCTGTTTTGAACCCTAGGAGCTTGATTTGACATAACTTTTTCATCCAAAGTCCTTTTGAGCTCTATAGCTCGTTGGAAAGCTCGTTTCGAATCCTACACGGCCTCAATTGTTTTTTATAAGAATAATGCGTTGATTTTCAGATAGGATATTTTGAAGTTGACCCTCAGGTGGGACCAAGTTCACAAAATCGCGATTTTTTCCAAAAGGTCTTGTTTGCCGGTTTTGAACCCTAGGAGCCTGATTTGACATAACTTTTTCATCCAACGTCCATTTTTTGAGCTCTATAGCTCGTTGGAAAGCTCGTTTCGAATCCTAAAGGGCCTCAATTGTTTTTTATAAGAATAATGCGTTGATTTTCAGATAGGATATCTTGAAGTTGACCCTCAGGTGGGACCAAGTTCACAAAATTGCGATTTTTTCCAAAAGGTCTTGTTTGCCTGTTTTGAACCCTAGGAGCCTCATTTGACATAACTTTTTCATCCAAAGTCCATTTTTTGAGCTCTATAGCTCGTTTCGAATCCTACACGACCTCAATTGTTTTTTATAAGAATAATGCGTTGATTTTCAGATAGGATATCTTGAAGTTGACCCTCAGGTGGGACCAAGTTCACAAAATCGCGATTTTTTCCAAAAGGTCTTGTTTGCCTGTTTTGAACCCTACGAGCCTGATTTGACATAACTTTTTCATCCAAAGTCCATTTTTTGAGCTCTATAGCTCGTTTCGAATCCTACACGACCTCAATTGTTTTTTATAAGAATAATGCGTTGATTTTCAGATAGGATATTTTGAAGTTGACCCTCAGGTGGGACCAAGTTCACAAAATCGCGATTTTTTCCAAAAGGACTTGTTTGCCTGTTTTGAACCCTAGGAGCCTGATTTGACATAACTTTTTCATCCAAAGTCCATTTTCTGAGCTCTATAGCTCGTTGGAAAGCTCGTTTCGAATCCTACACGGCCTCAATTGTTTTTTATAAGAATAATGCGTTGATTTTTAGATAGGATATTTTGAAGTTGACCCTCAGGTGGGACCAAGTTCACAAAATCGTGATTTTTTCCAAAAGGTCTTGTTTGCCTGTTTTGAACCCTAGGAGCCTGATTTGACATAACTTTTTCATCCAAAGTCCATTTTTTGAGCTCTATAGCTCGTTTCGAATCCTACACGGCCTCAATTGTTTTTTATAAGAATAATGCGTTGATTTTCAGATAGGATATTTTGAAGTTGACCCTGAGGTGGGACCAAGTTCACAAAATCGCGATTTTTTCCAAAAGGTCTTGTTTGCCGGTTTTGAACCTTAGGAGCCTGATTTGACATAACTTTTTCATCCAACGTCCATTTTTTGAGCTCTATAGCTCGTTGGAAAGCTCGTTTCGAATCCTAAAGGGCCTCAATTGTTTTTTATAAGAATAATGCGTTGATTTTCAGATAGGATATCTTGAAGTTGACCCTCAGGTGGGACCAAGTTCACAAAATTGTGATTTTTTCCAAAAGGTCTTGTTTGCCTGTTTTGAACCCTAGGAGCCTGATTTGACATAACTTTTTCATCCAAAGTCCATTTTTTGAGCTCTATAGCTCGTTTCGAATCCTACACGGCCTCAATTGTTTTTTATAAGAATAATGCGTTGATTTTCAGATAGGATATTTTGAAGTTGACCCTCAGGTGGGACCAAGTTCACAAAATCGCGATTTTTTCCAAAAGGTCTTGTTTGCCTGTTTTGAACCCTAGGAGCCTGATTTGACATAGCTTTTTCATCCAAAGTCCATTTTTTGAGCTCTATAGCTCGTTTCGAATCCTACACGACCTCAATTGTTTTTTATAAGAATAATTCGTTGATTTTCAGATAGGATATTTTGAAGTTGACCCTCAGGTGGGACCAAGTTCACAAAATCGCGATTTTTTCCAAAAGGACTTGTTTGCCTGTTTTGAACCCTAGGAGCCTGATTTGACATAACTTTTTCATCCAAAGTCCATTTTTTGAGCTCTATAGCTCGTTTCGAATCCTACACGACCTCAATTGTTTTTTATAAGAATAATGCGTTGATTTTCAGATAGGATATTTTGAAGTTGACCCTCAGGTGGGACCAAGTTCACAAAATCGCGATTTTTTCCAAAAGGACTTGTTTGCCTGTTTTGAACCCTAGGAGCCTGATTTGACATAACTTTTTCATCCAAAGTCAATTTTTTGAGCTCTATAGCTCGTTTCGAATCCTACACGGCCTCAATTGTTTTTTATAAGAATAATGCGTTGATTTTCAGATAGGATATGAAGTTGACCCTTAAGTGGGACCAAGTTCACAAAATCGTGATTTTTTCCAAAAGGTCTTGTTTGCCTGTTTTGAACCCTAGGAGCCTGATTTGATATAACTTTTTCATCCAAAGTCCATTTTTTGAGCTCTTTAGCTCGTTGGAAAGCTCGTTTCGAATCCTATACGGGCTCAATTGTCTCTTATAAGAATAATGCGTTGATTTTCAGATAGGATATTTTGAAGTTGACCCTCAGGTGGGACCAAGTTCACAAAATCGTGATTTTTTCCAAAAGGTCTTGTTTGCCTGTTTTGAACCCTAGGAGCTTGATTTGACATAACTTTTTCATCCAAAGTCCTTTTGAGCTCTATAGCTCGTTGGAAAGCTCGTTTCGAATCCTACACGGCCTCAATTGTTTTTTATAAGAATAATGCATTGATTTTCAGATAGGATATTTTGAAGTTGACCCTCAGGTGGGACCAAGTTCACAAAATCGCGATTTTTTCCAAAAGGTCTTGTTTGCCGGTTTTGAACCCTAGGAGCCTGATTTGACATAACTTTTTCATCCAACGTCCATTTTTTGAGCTCTATAGCTCGTTGGAAAGCTCGTTTCGAATCCTAAAGGGCCTCAATTGTTTTTTATAAGAATAATGCGTTGATTTTCAGATAGGATATCTTGAAGTTGACCCTCAGGTGGGACCAAGTTCACAAAATTGCGATTTTTTCCAAAAGGTCTTGTTTGCCTGTTTTGAACCCTAGGAGCCTGATTTGACATAACTTTTTCATCCAAAGTCCATTTTTTGAGCTCTATAGCTCGTTTCGAATCCTACACGGCCTCAATTGTTTTTTATAAGAATAATGCGTTGATTTTCAGATAGGATATTTTGAAGTTGACCCTCAGGTGGGACCAAGTTCACAAAATCGCGATTTTTTCCAAAAGGTCTTGTTTGCCTGTTTTGAACCCTAGGAGCCTGATTTGACATAGCTTTTTCATCCAAAGTCCATTTTTTGAGCTCTATAGCTCGTTTCGAATCCTACACGACCTCAATTGTTTTTTATAAGAATAATGCGTTGATTTTCAGATAGGATATTTTGAAGTTGACCCTCAGGTGGGACCAAGTTCACAAAATCGTGATTTTTTCCAAAAGGTCTTGTTTGCCTGTTTTGAACCCTAGGAGCCTGATTTGACATAACTTTTTCATCCAAAGTCCATTTTTTGAGCTCTATAGCTCGTTTCGAATCCTACACGGCCTCAATTGTTTTTTATAAGAATAATGCGTTGATTTTCAGATAGGATATTTTGAAGTTGACCCTTAAGTGGGACCAAGTTCACAAAATCGTGATTTTTTCCAATAGGTCTTGTTTGCCTGTTTTGAACCCTAGGAGCCTGATTTGATATAACTTTTTCATCCAAAGTCCATTTTTTGAGCTCTATAGCTCGTTGGAAAGCTCGTTTCGAATCCTATACGGGCTCAATTGTCTCTTATAAGAATAATGCGTTGATTTTCAGATAGGATATTTTGAAGTTGACCCTCAGGTGGGACCAAGTTCACAAAATCGTGATTTTTTCCAAAAGGTCTTGTTTGCCTGTTTTGAACCCTAGGAGCTTGATTTGACATAACTTTTTCATCCAAAGTCCTTTTGAGCTCTATAGCTCGTTGGAAAGCTCGTTTCGAATCCTACACGGCCTCAATTGTTTTTTATAAGAATAATGCGTTGATTTTCAGATAGGATATTTTGAAGTTGACCCTCAGGTGGGACCAAGTTCACAAAATCGCGATTTTTTCCAAAAGGTCTTGTTTGCCGGTTTTGAACCCTAGGAGCCTGATTTGACATAACTTTTTCATCCAACGTCCATTTTTTGAGCTCTATAGCTCGTTGGAAAGCTCGTTTCGAATCCTAAAGGGCCTCAATTGTTTTTTATAAGAATAATGCGTTGATTTTCAGATAGGATATCTTGAAGTTGACCCTCAGGTGGGACCAAGTTCACAAAATTGCAATTTTTTCCAAAAGGTCTTGTTTGCCTGTTTTGAACCCTAGGAGCCTGATTTGACATAACTTTTTCATCCAAAGTCCATTTTTTGAGCTCTATAGCTCGTTTCGAATCCTACACGGCCTCAATTGTTTTTTATAAGAATAATGCGTTGATTTTCAGATAGGATATTTTGAGGTTGACCCTCAGGTGGGACCAAGTTCACAAAATCGCGATTTTTTCCAAAAGGTCTTGTTTGCCTGTTTTGAACCCTAGGAGCCTGATTTGACATAGCTTTTTCATCCAAAGTCCATTTTTTGAGCTCTATAGCTCGTTTCAAATCCTACACGACCTCAATTGTTTTTTATAAGAATAATTCGTTGATTTTCAGATAGGATATTTTGAAGTTGACCCTCAGGTGGGACCAAGTTCACAAAATCGCGATTTTTTCCAAAAGGACTTGTTTGCCTGTTTTGAACCCTAGGAGCCTGATTTGACATAACTTTTTCATCCAAAGTCCATTTTTTGAGCTCTATAGCTCGTTTCGAATCCTACACGACCTCAATTGTTTTTTATAAGAATAATGCGTTGATTTTCAGATAGGATATTTTGAAGTTGACCCTCAGGTGGGACCAAGTTCACAAAATCGCGATTTTTTCCAAAAGGACTTGTTTGCCTGTTTTGAACCCTAGGAGCCTGATTTGACATAACGTTTTCATCCAAAGTCCATTTTTTGAGCTCTATAGCTCGTTGGAAAGCTCGTTTCGAATCCTACACGGCCTCAATTGTTTTTTATAAGAATAATGCGTTGATTTTTAGATAGGATATTTTGAAGTTGACCCTCAGGTGGGACCAAGTTCACAAAATCGTGATTTTTTCCAAAAGGTCTTGTTTGCCTGTTTTGAACCCTAGGAGCCTGATTTGACATAACTTTTTCATCCAAAGTCCATTTTTTGAGCTCTATAGCTCGTTTCGAATCCTACACGGCCTCAATTGTTTTTTATAAGAATAATGCGTTGATTTTCAGATAGGATATTTTGAAGTTGACCCTTAAGTGGGACCAAGTTCACAAAATCGTGATTTTTTCCAAAAGGTCTTGTTTGCCTGTTTTGAACCCTAGGAGCCTGATTTGATATAACTTTTTCATCCAAAGTCCATTTTTTGAGCTCTATAGCTCGTTGGAAAGCTCGTTTCGAATCCTATACGGGCTCAATTGTCTCTTATAAGAATAATGCGTTGATTTTCAGATAGGATATTTTGAAGTTGACCCTCAGGTGGGACCAAGTTCACAAAATCGTGATTTTTTCCAAAAGGTCTTGTTTGCCTGTTTTGAACCCTAGGAGCTTGATTTGACATAACTTTTTCATCCAAAGTCCTTTTGAGCTCTATAGCTCGTTGGAAAGCTCGTTTCGAATCCTACACGGCCTCAATTGTTTTTTATAAGAATAATGCATTGATTTTCAGATAGGATATTTTGAAGTTGACCCTCAGGTGGGACCAAGTTCACAAAATCGCGATTTTTTCCAAAAGGTCTTGTTTGCCGGTTTTGAACCCTAGGAGCCTGATTTGACATAACTTTTTCATCCAACGTCCATTTTTTGAGCTCTATAGCTCGTTGGAAAGCTCGTTTGGAATCCTAAAGGGCCTCAATTGTTTTCTATAAGAATAATGCGTTGATTTTCAGATAGGATATCTTGAAGTTGACCCTCAGGTGGGACCAAGTTCACAAAATTGCGATTTTTTCCAAAAGGTCTTGTTTGCCTGTTTTGAACCCTAGGAGCCTGATTTGACATAACTTTTTCATCCAAAGTCCATTTTTTGAGCTCTATAGCACGTTTCGAATCCTACACGGCCTCAATTGTTTTTTATAAGAATAATGCGTTGATTTTCAGATAGGATATTTTGAAGTTGACCCTCAGGTGGGACCAAGTTCACAAAATCGCGATTTTTTCCAAAAGGTCTTGTTTGCCTGTTTTGAACCCTAGGAGCCTGATTTGACATAGCTTTTTCATCCAAAGTCCATTTTTTGAGCTCTATAGCTCGTTTCGAATCCTACACGACCTCAATTGTTTTTTATAAGAATAATGCGTTGATTTTCAGATAGGATATTTTGAAGTTGACCCTCAGGTGGGACCAAGTTCACAAAATCGCGATTTTTTCCAAAAGGACTTGTTTGCGTGTTTTGAACCCTAGGAGCCTGATTTGACATAACTTTTTCATCCAAAGTCCATTTTTGGAGCTCTATAGCTCGTTGGAAAGCTCATTTTGAATCCTACACGGCCTCAATTGTTTTTTATA
The DNA here is from genome assembly GCA_020310875.1 of Ceratopteris richardii. Taxonomy (NCBI): domain Eukaryota; kingdom Viridiplantae; phylum Streptophyta; class Polypodiopsida; order Polypodiales; family Pteridaceae; genus Ceratopteris; species Ceratopteris richardii. The sequence goes on along the minus strand of MU260205.1, from coordinate 55,314 downwards.
AGAATAATGCGTTGATTTTCAGATAGGATATTTTGAAGTTGACCCTCAGGTGGGACCAAGTTCACAAAATCGCGATTTTTTCCAAAAGGTCTTGTTTGCCTGTTTTGAACCCTAGGAGCCTGATTTGACATAACTTTTTCATCCAAAGTCCATTTTTTGAGCTCTATAGCTCGTTTCAAATCCTACACGGCCTCAATTTTTATAAGAATAATGCGTTGATTTTCAGATAGGATATTTTGAAGTTGACCCTTAAGTGGGACCAAGTTCACAAAATCGTGATTTTTTCCAAAAGGTCTTGTTTGCCTGTTTTGAACCCTAGGAGCCTGATTTGATATAACGTTTTCATCCAAAGTCCATTTTTTGAGCTCTATAGCTCGTTGGAAAGCTCGTTTCGAATCCTATACGGGCTCAATTGTCTCTTATAAGAATAATGCGTTGATTTTCAGATAGGATATTTTGAAGTTGACCCTCAGGTGGGACCCAGTTCACAAAATCGTGATTTTCTCCAAAAGGTCTTGTTTGCCTGTTTTGAACCCTAGGAGCTTGATTTGACATAACTTTTTCATCCAAAGTCCTTTTGAGCTCTATAGCTCGTTGGAAAGCTCGTTTCGAATCCTACACGGCCTCAATTGTCTCTTATAAGAATAATGCGTTGATTTTCAGATAGGATATTTTGAAGTTGACCCTCAGGTGGGACCAAGTTCACAAAATCGCGATTTTTTCCAAAAGGTCTTGTTTGCCGGTTTTGAACCCTAGGAGCCTGATTTGACATAACTTTTTCATCCAACGTCCATTTTTTGAGCTCTATAGCTCGTTGGAAAGCTCGTTTCGAATCCTAAAGGGCCTCAATTGTTTTTTATAAGAATAATGCGTTGATTTTCAGATAGGATATTTTGAAGTTGACCCTCAGGTGGGACCAAGTTCACGAAATTGCGATTTTTTCCAAAAGGTCTTGTTTGCCTGTTTTGAACCCTAGGAGCCTGATTTGACATAACTTTTTCATCCAAATTCCATTTTTTGAGCTCTATAGCTCGTTTCGAATCCTACACGGCCTCAATTGTTTTTTATAAGAATAATGCGTTGATTTTCAGATAGGATATTTTGAAGTTGACCCTCAGGTGGGACCAAGTTCACAAAATCGCGATTTTTTCCAAAAGGTCTTGTTTGCCTGTTTTGAACCCTAGGAGCCTGATTTGACATAGCTTTTTCATCCAAAGTCCATTTTTTGAGCTCTATAGCTCGTTTCGAATCCTACACGACCTCAATTGTTTTTTATAAGAATAATGCGTTGATTTTCACATAGGATATTTTGAAGTTGACCCTCAGGTGGGACCAAGTTCACAAAATCGCGATTTTTTCCAAAAGGTCTTGTTTGTCGGTTTTGAACCCTAGGAGCCTGATTTGACATAACTTTTTCATCCAACGTCCATTTTTTGAGCTCTATAGCTCGTTGGAAAGCTCGTTTCGAATCCTAAAGGGCCTCAATTGTTTTTTATAAGAATAATGAGTTGATTTTCAGATAGGATATCTTGAAGTTGACCCTCAGGTGGGACCAAGTTCACAAAATTGCGATTTTTTCCAAAAGGTCTTGTTTGCCTGTTTTGAACCCTAGGAGCCTGATTTGACATAACTTTTTCATCCAAAGTCCATTTTTTGAGCTCTATAGCTCGTTTCGAATCCTACACGGCCTCAATTGTTTTTTATAAGAATAATGCGTTGATTTTCAGATAGGATATTTTGAAGTTGACCCTCAGGTGGGACCAAGTTCACAAAATCGTGATTTTTTCCAAAAGGTCTTGTTTGCCTGTTTTGAACCCTAGGAGCCTCATTTGACATAGCTTTTTCATCCAAAGTCCATTTTTTGAGCTCTATAGCTCGTTTCGAATCCTACACGACCTCAATTGTTTTTTATAAGAATAATGCGTTGATTTTCAGATAGGATATTTTGAAGTTGACCCTCAGGTGGGACCAAGTTCACAAAATCGCGATTTTTTCCAAAAGGACTTGTTTGCCTGTTTTGAACCCTAGGAGCCTGATTTGACATAACTTTTTCATCCAAAGTCCATTTTTGGAGCTCTATAGCTCGTTGGAAAGCTCGTTTCGAATCCTATACGGGCTCAATTGTCTCTTATAAGAATAATGCGTTGATTTTCAGATAGGATATTTTGAAGTTGACCCTCAGGTGGGACCAAGTTCAAAAAATCGTGATTTTTTCCAAAAGGTCTTGTTTGCCTGTTTTGAACCCTAGGAGCTTGATTTGACATAACTTTTTCATCCAAAGTCCTTTTGAGCTCTATAGCTCGTTGGAAAGCTCGTTTCGAATCCTACACGGCCTCAATTGTTTTTTATAAGAATAATGCGTTGATTTTCAGATAGGATATTTTGAAGTTGACCCTCAGGTGGGACCAAGTTCACAAAATCGTGATTTTTTCCAAAAGGTCTTGTTTGCCTGTTTTGAACCCTAGGAGCCTGATTTGGCATAGCTTTTTCATCCAAAGTCCATTTTTTGAGCTCTATAGCTCGTTTCGAATCCTACACGGCCTCAATTGTTTTTTATAAGAATAATGCGTTGATTTTCAGATAGGATATTTTGAAGTTGACCCTCAGGTGGGACCAAGTTCACAAAATCGTGATTTTTTCCAAAAGGTCTTGTTTGCCTGCTTTGAACCCTAGGAGCCTGATTTCACATAACTTTTTCATCCAAAGTCCATTTTTTGAGCACTATAGCTCGTTGGAAAGCTCGTTTTGAATCCTACATGGCCTCAATTATTTTTTATAAGAATAATGCGTTGATTTTCAGATAGGATATTTTGAAATTCACCCTCAGGTGGGACCAAGTTCACAAAATCGCGATTTTTTCCAAAAGGTCTTGTTTGCCTGTTTTGAACCCTAGGAGCCTGATTTGACATAACTTTTTCATCCAAAGTCCATTTTTTGAGCTCTATAGTTCGTTTCAAATCCTACACGGCCTCAATTGTTTTTTATAAGAATAATGCGTTGATTTTCAGATAGGATATTTTGAAGTTGACCCTTAAGTGGGACCAAGTTCACAAAATCGTGATTTTTTCCAAAAGGTCTTGTTTGCCTGTTTTGAACCCTAGGAGCCTGACTTGATATAACTTTTTCATCCAAAGTCCATTTTTTGAGCTCTATAGCCCGTTGGAAAGCTCGTTTCGAATCCTATACGGGCTCAATTGTCTCTTATAAGAATAATGCGTTGATTTTCAGATAGGATATTTTGAAGTTGACCCTCAGGTGGGACCAAGTTCACGAAATTGTGATTTTTTCCAAAAGGTCTTGTTTGCCTGTTTTGAACCCTACGAGCTTGATTTGACATAACTTTTTCATCCAAAGTCCTTTTGAGCTCTATAGCTCGTTGGAAAGCTCGTTTCGAATCCTACACGGCCTCAATTGTTTTTTATAAGAATAATGCGTTGATTTTCAGATAGGATATTTTGAAGTTGACCCTCAGGTGGGACCAAGTTCACAAAATCGCGATTTTTTCCAAAAGGTCTTGTTTGCCGGTTTTGAACCCTAGGAGCCTGAATTGACATAACTTTTTCATCCAACGTCCATTTTTTGAGCTCTATAGCTCGTTGGAAAGCTCGTTTTGAATCCTAAAGGGCCTCAATTGTTTTTTATAAGAATAATGCGTTGATTTTCAGATAGGATATCTTGAAGTTGACCCTCAGGTGGGACCAAGTTCACAAAATTGCGATTTTTTCCAAAAGGTCTTGTTTGCCTGTTTTGAACCCTAGGAGTCTGATTTGACATAACTTTTTCATCCAAATTCCATTTTTTGAGCTCTATAGCTCGTTTCGAATCCTACACGGCCTCAATTGTTTTTTATAAGAATAATGCGTTGATTTTCAGATAGGATATTTTGAAGTTGACCCTCAGGTGGGACCAAGTTCACAAAATCGCGATTTTTTCCAAAAGGTCTTGTTTGCCTGTTTTGAACCCTAGGAGCCTGATTTGACATAGCTTTTTCATCCAAAGTCCATTTTTTGAGCTCTATAGCTCGTTTCGAATCCTACACGACCTCAATTGTTTTTTATAAGAATAATGCGTTGATTTTCAGATAGGATATTTTGAAGTTGACCCTCAGGTGGGACCAAGTTCACAAAATCGCGATTTTTTCCAAAAGGTCTTGTTTGCCTGTTTTGAACCCTAGGAGCCTGATTTGACATAACTTTTTCATCCAAAGTCCATTTTTTGAGCTCTATAGCTCGTTTCAAATCCTACACGGCCTCAATTGTTTTTTATAAGAATAATGCGTTGATTTTCAGATAGGATATTTTGAAGTTGACCCTTAAGTGGGACTAAGTTCACAAAATCGTGATTTTTTCCAAAAGACTTGTTTGCCTGTTTTGAACCCTAGGAGCCTGATTTGATATAACTTTTTAATCCAAAGTCCATTTTTTGAGCTCTATAGCTCGTTGGAAAGCTCGTTTCGAATCCTATACGGGCTCAATTGTCTCTTATAAGAATAATGCGTTGATTTTCAGATAGGATATTTTGAAGTTGACCCTCAGGTGCGACCAAGTTCACAAAATCGTGATTTTTTCCAAAAGGTCTTGTTTGCCTGTTTTGAACCCTAGGAGCTTGATTTGACATAACTTTTTCATCCAAAGTCCTTTTGAGCTCTATAGCTCGTTGGAAAGCTCGTTTCGAATCCTACACGGCCTCAATTGTTTTTTATAAGAATAATGCGTTGATTTTCAGATAGGATATTTTGAAGTTGACCCTCAGGTGGGACCAAGTTCACAAAATCGCGATTTTTTCCAAAAGGTCTTGTTTGTCGGTTTTGAACCCTAGGAGCCTGATTTGACATAACTTTTTCATCCAACGTCCATTTTTTGAGCTCTATAGCTCATTGGAAAGCTCGTTTCGAATCCTAAAGGGCCTCAATTGTTTTTTATAAGAATAATGGGTTGATTTTCAGATAGGATATCTTGAAGTTGACCCTCAGGTGGGACCAAGTTCACAAAATTGCGATTTTTTCCAAAAGGTCTTGTTTGCCTGTTTTGAACCCTAGGAGCCTGATTTGACATAACTTTTTCATCCAAAGTCCATTTTTTGAGCTCTATAGCTCGTTTCGAATCCTACACGGCCTCAATTGTTTTTTATAAGAATAATGCGTTGATTTTCAGATAGGATATTTTGAAGTTGACCCTCAGGTGGGACCAAGTTCACAAAATCGTGATTTTTTCCAAAAGGTCTTGTTTGCCTGTTTTGAACCCTAGGAGCCTGATTTGACATAACTTTTTCATCCAAAGTCCATTTTTTGAGCTCTATAGCTCGTTTCGAATCCTACACGGCCTCAATTGTTTTTTATAAGAATAATGCGTTGATTTTCAGATAGGATATTTTGAAGTTGACCCTTAAGTGGGACCAAGTTCACAAAATCGTGATTTTTTCCAAAAGGTCTTGTTTGCCTGTTTTGAACCCTAGGAGCCTGATTTGATATAACTTTTTCATCCAAAGTCCATTTTTTGAGCTCTATAGCTCGTTGGAAAGCTCGTTTCGAATCCTATACGGGCTCAATTGTCTCTTATAAGAATAATGCGTTGATTTTCAGATAGGATATCTTGAAGTTGACCCTCAGGTGGGACCAAGTTCACAAAATTGCGATTTTTTCCAAAAGGTCTTGTTTGCCTGTTTTGAACCCTAGGAGTCTGATTTGACATAACTTTTTCATCCAAATTCCATTTTTTGAGCTCTATAGCTCGTTTCGAATCCTACACGGCCTCAATTGTTTTTTATAAGAATAATGCGTTGATTTTCAGATAGGATATTTTGAAGTTGACCCTCAGGTGGGACCAAGTTCACAAAATCGTGATTTTTTCCAAAAGGTCTTGTTTGCCTGTTTTGAACCCTAGGAGCCTGATTTGACATAGCTTTTTCATCCAAAGTCCATTTTTTGAGCTCTATAGCTCGTTTCGAATCCTACACGACCTCAATTGTTTTTTATAAGAATAATGCGTTGATTTTCAGATAGGATATCTTGAAGTTGACCCTCAGGTGGGACCAAGTTCACAAAATTGCGATTTTTTCCAAAAGGTCTTGTTTGCCTGTTTTGAACCCTAGGAGTCTGATTTGACATAACTTTTTCATCCAAATTCCATTTTTTGAGCTCAATAGCTCGTTTCGAATCCTACACGGCCTCAATTGTTTTTTATAAGAATAATGCGTTGATTTTCAGATAGGATATTGTGAAGTTGACCCTCAGGTGGGACCAAGTTCACAAAATCGCGATTTTTTCCAAAAGGTCTTGTTTGCCTGTTTTGAACCCTAGGAGCCTGATTTGACATAGCTTTTTCATCCAAGGTCCATTTTTTGAGCTCTATAGCTCGTTTCGAATCCTACACGACCTCAATTGTTTTTTATAAGAATAATGCGTTGATTTTCAGATAGGATATTTTGAAGTTGACCCTCAGGTGGGACCAAGTTCACAAAATCGCGATTTTTTCCAAAAGGTCTTGTTTGCCTGTTTTGAACCCTAGGAGCCTGATTTGACATAACTTTTTCATCCAAAGTCCATTTTTTGAGCTCTATAGCTCGTTTCAAATCCTACACGGCCTCAATTGTTTTTTATAAGAATAATGCGTTGATTTTCAGATAGGATATTTTGAAGTTGACCCTTAAGTGGGACTAAGTTCACAAAATCGTGATTTTTTCCAAAAGACTTGTTTGCCTGTTTTGAACCCTAGGTGCCTGATTTGATATAACTTTTTCATCCAAAGTCCATTTTTTGAGCTCTATAGCTCGTTGGAAAGCTCGTTTCGAATCCTATACGGGCTCAATTGTCTCTTATAAGAATAATGCGTTGATTTTCAGATAGGATATTTTGAAGTTGACCCTCAGGTGGGACCAAGTTCACAAAATCGTGATTTTTTCCAAAAGGTCTTGTTTGCCTGTTTTGAACCCTAGGAGCTTGATTTGACATAACTTTTTCATCCAAAGTCCTTTTGAGCTCTATAGCTCGTTGGAAAGCTCGTTTCGAATCCTACACGGCCTCAATTGTTTTTTATAAGAATAATGCGTTGATTTTCAGATAGGATATTTTGAAGTTGACCCTCAGGTGGGACCAAGTTCACAAAATCGCGATTTTTTCCAAAAGGTCTTGTTTGTCGGTTTTGAACCCTAGGAGCCTGATTTGACATAACTTTTTCATCCAACGTCCATTTTTTGAGCTCTATAGCTCGTTGGAAAGCTCGTTTCGAATCCTAAAGGGCCTCAATTGTTTTTTATAAGAATAATGGGTTGATTTTCAGATAGGATATCTTGAAGTTGACCCTCAGGTGGGACCAAGTTCACAAAATTGCGATTTTTTCCAAAAGGTCTTGTTTGCCTGTTTTGAACCCTAGGAGGCTGATTTCACATAACTTTTTCATCCAAAGTCCATTTTTTGAGCTCTATAGCTCGTTTCGAATCCTACACGGCCTCAATTGTTTTTTATAAGAATAATGCGTTGATTTTCAGATAGGATATTTTGAAGTTGACCCTCAGGTGGGACCAAGTTCACAAAATCGCGATTTTTTCCAAAAGGTCTTGTTTGCCTGTTTTGAACCCTAGGAGCCTGATTTGACATAACTTTTTCATCCAAAGTCCATTTTTTGAGCTCTATAGCTCGTTTCGAATCCTACACGGCCTCAATTGTTTTTTATAAGAATAATGCGTTGATTTTCAGATAGGATATTTTGAAGTTGACCCTTAAGTGGGACCAAGTTCACAAAATCGTGATTTTTTCCAAAAGGTCTTGTTTGCCTGTTTTGAACCCTAGGAGCCTGATTTGATATAACTTTTTCATCCAAAGTCCATTTTTTGAGCTCTATAGCTCGTTGGAAAGCTCGTTTCGAATCCTATAGGGGCTCAATTGTCTCTTATAAGAATAATGCGTTGATTTTCAGATATGATATTTTGAAGTTGACCCTCAGGTGGAACCAAGTTCACAAAATCGTGATTTTTTCCAAAAGGTCTTGTTTGCCTGTTTTGAACCCTAGGAGCTTGATTTGACATAACTTTTTCATCCAAAGTCCTTTTGAGCTCTATAGCTCGTTGGAAAGCTCGTTTCGAATCCTACACGGCCTCAATTGTTTTTTATAAGAATAATGCGTTGATTTTCAGATAGGATATTTTGAAGTTGACCCTCAGGTGGGACCAAGTTCACAAAATCGTGATTTTTTCCAAAAGGTCTTGTTTGCCTGTTTTGAACCCTAGGAGCCTGATTTGACATAGCTTTTTCATCCAAAGTCCATTTTTTGAGCTCTATAGCTCGTTTCGAATCCTACACGGCCTCAATTGTTTTTTATAAGAATAATGCGTTGATTTTCAGATAGGATATTTTGAAGTTGACCCTCAGGTGGGACCAAGTTCACAAAATCGTGATTTTTTCCAAAAGGTCTTGTTTGCCTGTTTTGAACCCTAGGAGCCTGATTTCACATAACTTTTTCATCCAAAGTCCATTTTTTGAGCACTATAGCTCGTTGGAAAGCTCGTTTGGAATCCTACATGGCCTCAATTATTTTTTATAAGAATAATGCGTTGATTTTCAGATAGGATATTTTGAAGTTCACCCTCAGGTGGGACCAAGTTCACAAAATCGCGATTTTTTCCAAAAGGTCTTGTTTGCCTGTTTTGAGCCCTAGGAGCCTGATTTGACATAACTTTTTCATCCAAAGTCCATTTTTTGAGCTCTATAGTTCGTTTCAAATCCTACACGGCCTCAATTGTTTTTTATAAGAATAATGCGTTGATTTTCAGATAGGATATTTTGAAGTTGACCCTTAAGTGGGACCAAGTTCACAAAATCGTGATTTTTTCCAAAAGGTCTTGTTTGCCTGTTTTGAACCCTACGAGCCTGACTTGATATAACTTTTTCATCCAAAGTCCATTTTTTGAGCTCTATAGCCCGTTGGAAAGCTCGTTTCGAATCCTATACGGGCTCAATTGTCTCTTATAAGAATAATGCGTTGATTTTCAAATAGGATATTTTGAAGTTGACCCTTAAGTGGGACCAAGTTCACAAAATCGTGATTTTTTCCAAAAGGTCTTGTTTGCCTGTTTTGAACCCTAGGAGCCTGATTTGATATAACTTTTTCATCCAAAGTCCATTTTTTGAGCTCTATAGCTCGTTGGAAAGCTCGTTTCGAATCCTATACGGGCTCAATTGTCTCTTATAAGAATAATGCATTGATTTTCAGATAGGATATTTTGAAGTTGACCCTCAGGTGGGACCAAGTTCACAAAATCGTGATTTTTTCCAAAAGGTCTTGTTTGCCTGTTTTGAGCCCTAGGAGCCTGATTTGACATAACTTTTTCATCCAAAGTCCATTTTTTGAGCTCTATAGTTCGTTTCAAATCCTACACGGCCTCAATTGTTTTTTATAAGAATAATGCGTTGATTTTCAGATAGGATATTTTGAAGTTGACCCTTAAGTGGGACCAAGTTCACAAAATCGTGATTTTTTCCAAAAGGTCTTGTTTGCCTGTTTTGAACCCTACGAGCCTGACTTGATATAACTTTTTCATCCAAAGTCCATTTTTTGAGCTCTATAGCCCGTTGGAAAGCTCGTTTCGAATCCTATACGGGCTCAATTGTCTCTTATAAGAATAATGCGTTGATTTTCAAATAGGATATTTTGAAGTTGACCCTTAAGTGGGACCAAGTTCACAAAATCGTGATTTTTTCCAAAAGGTCTTGTTTGCCTGTTTTGAACCCTAGGAGCCTGATTTGATATAACTTTTTCATCCAAAGTCCATTTTTTGAGCTCTATAGCTCGTTGGAAAGCTCGTTTCGAATCCTATACGGGCTCAATTGTCTCTTATAAGAATAATGCATTGATTTTCAGATAGGATATTTTGAAGTTGACCCTCAGGTGGGACCAAGTTCACAAAATCGTGATTTTTTCCAAAAGGTCTTGTTTGCCTGTTTTGAACCCTAGGAGCTTGATTTGACATAACTTTTTCATCCAAAGTCCTTTTGAGCTCTATAGCTCGTTGGAAAGCTCGTTTCGAATCCTACACGGCCTCAATTGTTTTTTATAAGAATAATGCGTTGATTTTCAGATAGGATATTTTGAAGTTGACCCTCAGGTGGGACCAAGTTCACAAAATCGCGATTTTTTCCAAAAGGTCTTGTTTGTCGGTTTTGAACCCTAGGAGCCTGATTTGACATAACTTTTTCATCCAACGTCCATTTTTTGAGCTCTATAGCTCGTTGGAAAGCTCGTTTCGAATCCTAAAGGGCTCAATTGTTTTTTATAAGAATAATGCGTTGATTTTCAGATAGGATATCTTGAAGTTGACCCTCAGGTGGGACCAAGTTCACAAAATTGCGATTTTTTCCAAAAGGTCTTGTTTGCCTGTTTTGAACCCTAGGAGCCTGATTTGACATAACTTTTTCATCCAAAGTCCATTTTTTGAGCTCTATAGCTCGTTTCGAATCCTACACGGCCTCAATTGTTTTTTATAAGAATAATGCGTTGATTTTCAGATAGGATATTTTGAAGTTGACCCTCTGGTGGGACCAAGTTCACAAAATCGCGATTTTTTCCAAAAGGTCTTGTTTGCCTGTTTTGAACCCTAGGAGCCTGATTTGACATAACTTTTTCATCCAAAGTCCATTTTTTGAGCTCTATAGCTCGTTTCGAATCCTACACGGCCTCAATTGTTTTTTATAAGAATAATGCGTTGATTTTCAGATAGGATATTTTGAAGTTGACCCTCAGGTGGGACCAAGTTCACAAAATCGCGATTTTTTCCAAAAGGTCTTGTTTGCCTGTTTTGAACCCTAGGAGCCTGATTTGACATAACTTTTTCATCCAAAGTCCATTTTTTGAGCTCTATAGCTCGTTTCGAATCCTACACGGCCTCAATTGTTTTTTATAAGAATAATGCGTTGATTTTCAGATAGGATATTTTGAAGTTGACCCTTAAGTGGGACCAAGTTCACAAAATCGTGATTTTTTCCAAAAGGTCTTGTTTGCCTGTTTTGAACCCTAGGAGCCTGATTTGATATAACTTTTTCATCCAAAGTCCATTTTTTGAGCTCTATAGCTCGTTGGAAAGCTCGTTTCGAATCCTATACGGGCTCAATTGTCTCTTATAAGAATAATGCGTTGATTTTCAGATAGGATATCTTGAAGTTGACCCTCAGGTGGGACCAAGTTCACAAAATTGCGATTTTTTCCAAAAGGTCTTGTTTGCCTGTTTTGAACCCTAGGAGTCTGATTTGACATAACTTTTTCATCCAAAGTCCATTTTTTGAGCTCTATAGCTCGTTTCGAATCCTACACGGCCTCAATTGTTTTTTATAAGAATAATGCGTTGATTTTCAGATAGGATATTTTGAAGTTGACCCTCAGGTGGGACCAAGTTCACAAAATCGCGATTTTTTCCAAAAGGTCTTGTTTGCCTGTTTTGAACCCTAGGAGCCTGATTTGACATAGCTTTTTCATCCAAAGTCCATTTTTTGAGCTCTATAGCTCGTTTCGAATCCTACACGACCTCAATTGTTTTTTATAAGAATAATGCGTTGATTTTCAGATAGGATATCTTGAAGTTGACCCTCAGGTGGGACCAAGTTCACAAAATTGCGATTTTTTCCAAAAGGTCTTGTTTGCCTGTTTTGAACCCTAGGAGTCTGATTTGACATAACTTTTTCATCCAAAGTCCATTTTTTGAGCTCAATAGCTCGTTTCGAATCCTACACGGCCTCAATTGTTTTTTATAAGAATAATGCGTTGATTTTCAGATAGGATATTTTGAAGTTGACCCTCAGGTGGGACCAAGTTCACAAAATCGCGATTTTTTCCAAAAGGTCTTGTTTGCCTGTTTTGAACCCTAGGAGCCTGATTTGACATAAGCTTTTTCATCCAAAGTCCATTTTTTGAGCTCTATAGCTCGTTTCGAATCCTACACGACCTCAATTGTTTTTTATAAGAATAATGCGTTGATTTTCAGATAGGATATTTTGAAGTTGACCCTTAGGTGGGACCAAGTTCACAAAATCGCGATTTTTTCCAAAAGGTCTTGTTTGCCTGTTTTGAACCCTAGGAGCCTGATTTGACATAACTTTTTCATCCAAAGTCCATTTTTTGAGCTCTATAGCTCGTTTCAAATCCTACACGGCCTCAATTGTTTTTTATAAGAATAATGCGTTGATTTTCAGATAGGATATTTTGAAGTTGACCCTTAAGTGGGACTAAGTTCACAAAATCGTGATTTTTTCCAAAAGGTACTTGTTTGCCTGTTTTGAACCCTAGGAGCCTGATTTGATATAACTTTTTCATCCAAAGTCCATTTTTTGAGCTCTATAGGTCGTTGGAAAGCTCGTTTCGAATCCTATACGGGCTCAATTGTCTCTTATAAGAATAATGCGTTGATTTTCAGATAGGATATTTTGAAGTTGACCCTCAGGTGGGACCAAGTTCACAAAATCGTGATTTTTTCCAAAAGGTCTTGTTTGCCTGTTTTGAACCCTAGGAGCTTGATTTGACATAACTTTTTCATCCAAAGTCCATTTTTGAGCTCTATAGCTCGTTGGAAAGCTCGTTTCGAATCCTACACGGCCTCAATTGTTTTTTATAAGAATAATGCGTTGATTTTCAGATAGGATATTTTGAAGTTGACCCTCAGGTGGGACCAAGTTCACAAAATCGCGATTTTTTCCAAAAGGTCTTGTTTGTCTGTTTTGAACCCTAGGAGCTTGATTTGACATAACTTTTTCATCCAACGTCCATTTTTTGAGCTCTATAGCTCGTTGGAAAGCTCGTTTCGAATCCTAAAGGGCCTCAATTGTTTTTTATAAGAATAATGCGTTGATTTTCAGATAGGATATCTTGAAGTTGACCCTCAGGTGGGACCAAGTTCACAAAATCGCGATTTTTTCCAAAAGGTCTTGTTTGCCTGTTTTGAACCCTAGGAGCCTGATTTGACATAACTTTTTCATCCAAAGTCCATTTTTTGAGCTCTATAGCTCGTTTCGAATCCTACACGGCCTCAATTGTTTTTTATAAGAATAATGCGTTGATTTTCAGATAGGATATTTTGAAGTTGACCCTCAGGTGGGACCAAGTTCACAAAATCGCGATTTTTTCCAAAAGGTCTTGTTTGCCTGTTTTGAACCCTAGGAGCCTGATTTGACATAACTTTTTCATCCAAAGTCCATTTTTTGAGCTCTATAGCTCGTTTCGAATCCTACACGGCCTCAATTGTTTTTTATAAGAATAATGCGTTGATTTTCAGATAGGATATTTTGAAGTTGACCCTTAAGGTGGGACCAAGTTCACAAAATCGTGATTTTTTCCAAAAGGTCTTGTTTGCCTGTTTTGAACCCTAGGAGCCTGATTTGATATAACTTTTTCATCCAAAGTCCATTTTTTGAGCTCTATAGCTCGTTGGAAAGCTCGTTTCGAATCCTATACGGGCTCAATTGTCTCTTATAAGAATAATGCGTTGATTTTCAGATAGGATATTTTGAAGTTGACCCTCAGGTGGGACCAAGTTCACAAAATCGTGATTTTTTCCAAAAGGTCTTGTTTGCCTGTTTTGAACCCTAGGAGCCTGATTTGACATAACTTTTTCATCCAAAGTCCATTTTTGAGCTCTATAGCTCGTTGGAAAGCTCGTTTCGAATCCTACACGGCCTCAATTGTTTTTATAAGAATAATGCGTTGATTTTCAGATAGGATATTTTGAAGTTGACCCTCAGGTGGGACCAAGTTCACAAAATCGTGATTTTTTCCAAAAGGTCTTGTTTGCCTGTTTTGAACCCTAGGAGCTTGATTTGACATAACTTTTTCATCCAAAGTCCTTTTGAGCTCTATAGCTCGTTGGAAAGCTCGTTTCGAATCCTACACGGCCTCAATTGTTTTTTATAAGAATAATGCGTTGATTTTCAGATAGGATATTTTGAAGTTGACCCTCAGGTGGGACCAAGTTCACAAAATCGTGATTTTTTCCAAAAGGTCTTGTTTGCCTGTTTTGAACCCTAGGAGCCTGATTTGACATAACTTTTTCATCCAAAGTCCATTTTTTGAGCTCTATAAGCTCGTTTCGAATCCTACACGGCCTCAATTGTTTTTTATAAGAATAATGCGTTGATTTTCAGATAGGATATTTTGAAGTTGACCCTCAGGTGGGACCAAGTTCACAAAATCGTGATTTTTTCCAAAAGGTCTTGTTTGCCTGTTTTGAACCCTAGGAGCCTGATTTGACATAACTTTTTCATCCAAAGTCCATTTTTGAGCTCTATAGCTCGTTGGAAAGCTCGTTGAATCCTACACGGCCTCAATTGTTTTTTATAAGAATAATGCGTTGATTTTCAGATAGGATATTTTGAAGTTGACCCTCAGGTGGGACCAAGTTCACAAAATCGCGATTTTTTCCAAAAGGTCTTGTTTGCCTGTTTTGAACCCTAGGAGCCTGATTTGACATAACTTTTTCATCCAAAGTCCATTTTTTGAGCTCTATAGCTTCGTTTCGAATCCTACACGGCCTCAATTGTTTTTTATAAGAATAATGCGTTGATTTTCAGATAGGATATTTTGAAGTTGACCCTCAGGTGGGACCAAGTTCACAAAATCGCGATTTTTTCCAAAAGGTCTTGTTTGCCTGTTTTGAACCCTAGGAGCCTGATTTGACATAACTTTTTCATCCAAAGTCCATTTTTTGAGCTCTATAGCTTCGTTTCGAATCCTACACGGCCTCAATTGTTTTTTATAAGAATAATGCGTTGATTTTCAGATAGGATATTTTGAAGTTGACCCTTAAGTGGGACCAAGTTCACAAAATCGTGATTTTTTCCAAAAGGTCTTGTTTGCCTGTTTTGAACCCTAGGAGCCTGATTTGATATAACTTTTTCATCCAAAGTCCATTTTTTGAGCTCTATAGCTCGTTGGAAAGCTCGTTTCGAATCCTATACGGGCTCAATTGTCTCTTATAAGAATAATGCGTTGATTTTCAGATAGGATATTTTGAAGTTGACCCTTCAGGTGGGACCAAGTTCACAAAATCGTGATTTTTTCCAAAAGGTCTTGTTTGCCTGTTTTGAACCCTAGGAGCCTGATTTGACTATAACTTTTTCATCCAAAGTCCATTTTTTGAGCTCTATAGCTCGTTGGAAAGCTCGTTTCGAATCCTACACGGCCTCAATTGTTTCTTATAAGAATAATGCGTTGATTTTCAGATAGGATATTTTGAAGTTGACCCTCAGGTGGGACCAAGTTCACAAAATCGTGATTTTTTCCAAAAGGTCTTGTTTGCCTGTTTTGAACCCTAGGAGCCTGATTTGACATAACTTTTTCATCCAAAGTCCATTTTTGAGCTCTATAGCTCGTTGGAAAGCTCGTTTCGAATCCTACACGGCCTCAATTGTTTTTTATAAGAATAATGCGTTGATTTTCAGATAGGATATTTTGAAGTTGACCCTCAGGTGGGACCAAGTTCACAAAATCGCGATTTTTTCCAAAAGGTCTTGTTTGCCTGTTTTGAACCCTAGGAGCCTGATTTGACATAACTTTTTCATCCAAAGTCCATTTTTTGAGCTCTATAGCTCGTTGGAAAGCTCGTTTCGAATCCTACACGGCCTCAATTGTTTTTTATAAGAATAATGCGTTGATTTTCAGATAGGATATCTTGAAGTTGACCCTCAGGTGGGACCAAGTTCACAAAATCTGCGATTTTTTCCAAAAGGTCTTGTTTGCCTGTTTTGAACCCTAGGAGCCTGATTTGACATAACTTTTTCATCCAAAGTCCATTTTTTGAGCTCTATAGCTCGTTTCGAATCCTACACGGCCTCAATTGTTTTTTATAAGAATAATGCGTTGATTTTCAGATAGGATATTTTGAAGTTGACCCTCTAGGTGGGACCAAGTTCACAAAATCGCGATTTTTTCCAAAAGGTCTTGTTTGCCTGTTTTGAACCCTAGGAGCCTGATTTGACATAACTTTTTCATCCAAAGTCCATTTTTTGAGCTCTATAGCTCGTTTCGAATCCTACACGGCCTCAATTGTTTTTTATAAGAATAATGCGTTGATTTTCAGATAGGATATTTTGAAGCTTGACCCTTAAGTGGGACCAAGTTCACAAAATCGTGATTTTTTCCAAAAGGTCTTGTTTGCTTGTTTTGAACCCTAGGAGCCTGATTTGATATAACTTTTTCATCCAAAGTCCATTTTTTGAGCTCTATAGCTCGTTGGAAAGCTCGTTTCGAATCCTATACGGGCCTCAATTGTCTCTTTATAAGAATAATGCGTTGATTTTCAGATAGGATATTTTGAAGTTGACCCTCAGGTGGGACCAAGTTCACAAAATCGTGATTTTTTCCAAAAGGTCTTGTTTGCCTGTTTTGAACCCTAGGAGCCTGATTTGACATAGCTTTTTAATCCAAAGTCCATTTTTTGAGCTCTATAGCTCGTTTCGAATCCTACACGGCCTCAATTGTTTTTTATAAGAATAATGCGTTGATTTTCAGATAGGATATTTTGAAGTTGACCCTCAGGTGGGACCAAGTTCACAAAATCGTGATTTTTTCCAAAAGGTCTTGTTTGCCTGTTTTGAACCCTAGGAGCCTGATTTCACATAACTTTTTCATCCAAAGTCCATTTTTTGAGCTCTATAGCTCGTTGGAAAGCTCGTTTCGAATCCTACACGGCCTCAATTGTTTTTTATAAGAATAATGCGTTGATTTTCAGATAGGATATCTTGAAGTTGACCCTCAGGTGGGACCAAGTTCACAAAATTGCGATTTTTTCCAAAAGGTCTTGTTTGCCTGTTTTGAACCCTAGGAGCCTGATTTGACATAACTTTTTCATCCAAAGTCCATTTTTTGAGCTCTATAGCTCGTTTCGAATCCTACACGGCCTCAATTGTTTTTTATAAGAATAATGCGTTGATTTTCAGATAGGATATTTTGAAGTTGACCCTCAGGTGGGACCAAGTTCACAAAATTGCGATTTTTTCCAAAAGGTCTTGTTTGCCTGTTTTGAACCCTAGGAGCCTGATTTGACATAGCTTTTTCATCCAAAGTCCATTTTTTGAGCTCTATAGCTCGTTTCGAATCCTACACGACCTCAATTGTTTTTTATAAGAATAATGCGTTGATTTTCAGATAGGATATTTTGAAGTTGACCCTCAGGTGGGACCAAGTTCACAAAATCGCGATTTTTTCCAAAAAGTCTTGTTTGCTTGTTTTGAACCCTAGGAGCCTGATTTGACATAACTTTTTCATCCAAAATCCATTTTTTGAGCTCTATAGCCCGCGGCCTCAATTGCTTTTTTATAAGAATAATGCGTTGATTTTCAGATAGGATATTTTGAAGTTGACCCTCAGGTGGGACCAAGTTCACAAAATCGCGATTTTTTCCAAAAGGTCTTGTTTGCCTGTTTTGAACCCTAGGAGCCTGATTTGACATAACTTTTTCATCCAAAGTCCATTTTTTGAGCTCTATAGCTCGTTTCGAATCCTACACGGCCTCAATTGTTTTTTATAAGAATAATTCGTTGATTTTCAGATAGGATATTTTGAAGTTGACCCTTAAGTGGGACCAAGTTCACAAAATCGTGATTTTTTCCAAAAGGTCTTATTTGCCTGTTTTGAACCCTAGGAGCCTGATTTGATATAACTTTTTCATCCAAAGTCCATTTTTTGAGCTCTATAGCTCGTTGGAAAGCTCATTTCGAATCCTATACGGGCTCAATTGTCTCTTATAAGAATAATGCGTTGATTTTCAGATAGGATATTTTGAAGTTGACCCTTAGGTGGGACCAAGTTCACAAAATCATGATTTTTTCCAAAAGGTCTAGTTTGCCTGTTTTGAACCCTAGGAGCTTGATTTGACATAACGTTTTCATCCAAAGTCCTTTTGAGCTCTATAACTGGTTGGAAAGCTCGTTTCGAATCCTACACGGCCTCAATTGTTTTTTATAAGAATAATGCGTTGATTTTCAGATAGGATATTTTGAAGTTGACCCTCAGGTGGGACCAAGTTCACAAATACGCGATTTTTTCCAAAAGGTCTTGTTTGCCGGTCTTGAATCCTAGGAGCCTGATTTGACATAACTTTTTCATCCAAAGTCCATTTTTTGAGCTCTATAGCTCGTTGGAAAGCTCGTTTCGAATCCTATACGGGCTCAATTGTCTCTTATAAGAATAATGCATTGATTTTCAGATAGGATATTTTGAAGTTGACCCTCAGGTGGGACCAAGTTCACAAAATCGTGATTTTTTCCAAAAGGTGTTGTTTGCCTGTTTTGAACCCTAGGAGCTTGATTTGACATAACTTTTTCATCCAAAGTCCTTTTGAGCTCTATAGCTCGTTGGAAAGCTCGTTTCGAATCCTACACGGCCTCAATTGTTTTTTATAAGAATAATGCGTTGATTTTCAGATAGGATATTTTGAAGTTGACCCTCAGGTGTGACCAAGTTCACAAAATCGCGATTTTTTCCAAAAGGTCTTGTTTGTCGGTTTTGAACCCTAGGAGCCTGATTTGACATAACTTTTTCATCCAACGTCCATTTTTTGAGCTCTATAGCTCGTTGGAAAGCTCGTTTCGAATCCTAAAGGGCTCAATTGTTTTTTATAAGAATAATGCGTTGATTTTCAGATAGGATATCTTGAAGTTGACCCTCAGGTGGGACCAAGTTCACAAAATTGCGATTTTTTCCAAAAGGTCTTGTTTGCCTGTTTTGAACCCTAGGAGCCTGATTTGACATAACTTTTTCATCCGAAGTCCATTTTTTGAGCTCTATAGCTCGTTTCGAATCCTACACGGCCTCAATTGTTTTTTATAAGAATAATGCATTGATTTTCAGATAGGATATTTTGAAGCTGACCCTTAAGTGGGACCAAGTTCACAAAATCGTGATTTTTTCCAAAAGGTCTTGTTTGCCTGTTTTGAACCCTAGGAGCCTGATTTGATATAACTTTTTCATCCAAAGTCCATTTTTTGAGCTCTATAGCTCGTTGGAAAGCTCGTTTCGAATCCTATACGGGCTCAATTGTCTCTTATAAGAATAATGCGTTGATTTTCAGATAGGATATTTTGAAGTTGACCCTCAGGTGGGACCAAGTTCACAAAATCGTGATTTTTTCCAAAAGGTCTTGTTTGCCTGTTTTGAACCCTAGGAGCTTGATTTGACATAACTTTTTCATCCAAAGTCCTTTTGAGCTCTATAGCTCGTTGGAAAGCTCGTTTCGAATCCTACACGGCCTCAATTGTTTTTTATAAGAATAATGCGTTGATTTTCAGATAGGATATTTTGAAGTTGACCCTCAGGTGGGACCAAGTTCACAAAATCATGATTTTTTCCAAAAGGTCTTGTTTGCCTGTTTTGAACCCTAGGAGCCTGATTTGACATAGCTTTTTCATCCAAAGTCCATTTTTTGAGCTCTATAGCTCGTTTCGAATCCTACACGGCCTCAATTGTTTTTTATAAGAATAATGCGTTGATTTTCAGATAGGATATTTTGAAGTTGACCCTCAGGTGGGACCAAGTTCACAAAATCGTGATTTTTTCCAAAAGGTCTTGTTTGCCTGTTTTGAACCCTAGGAGCCTGATTTCACATAACTTTTTCATCCAAAGTCCATTTTTTGAGCTCTATAGCTCGTTGGAAAGCTCGTTTCGAATCCTACACGGCCTCAATTGTTTTTTATAAGAATAATGCGTTGATTTTCAGATAGGATATCTTGAAGTTGACCCTCAGGTGGGACCAAGTTCACAAAATTGCGATTTTTTCCAAAAGGTCTTGTTTGCCTGTTTTGAACCCTAGGAGCCTGATTTGACATAACTTTTTCATCCAAAGTCCATTTTTTGAGCTCTATAGCTCGTTTCGAATCCTACACGGCCTCAATTGTTTTTTATAAGAATAATGCGTTGATTTTCAGATAGGATATTTTGAAGTTGACCCTCAGGTGGGACCAAGTTCACAAAATTGCGATTTTTTCCAAAAGGTCTTGTTTGCCTGTTTTGAACCCTAGGAGCCTGATTTGACATAGCTTTTTCATCCAAAGTCCATTTTTTGAGCTCTATAGCTCGTTTCGAATCCTACACGACCTCAATTGTTTTTTATAAGAATAATGCGTTGATTTTTAGATAGGATATTTTGAAGTTGACCCTCAGGTGGGACCAAGTTCACAAAATCGCGATTTTTTCCAAAAAGTCTTGTTTGCTTGTTTTGAACCCTAGGAGCCTGATTTGACATAACTTTTTCATCCAAAATCCATTTTTTGAGCTCTATAGCCCGCGGCCTCAATTGCTTTTTATAAGAATAATGCGTTGATTTTCAGATAGGATATTTTGAAGTTGACCCTCAGGTGGGACCAAGTTCACAAAATCGCGATTTTTTCCAAAAGGTCTTGTTTGCCTGTTTTGAACCCTAGGAGCCTGATTTGACATAACTTTTTCATCCAAAGTCCATTTTTTGAGCTCTATAGCTCGTTTCGAATCCTACACGGCCTCAATTGTTTTTTATAAGAATAATTCGTTGATTTTCAGATAGGATATTTTGAAGTTGACCCTTAAGTGGGACCAAGTTCACAAAATCGTGATTTTTTCCAAAAGGTCTTATTTGCCTGTTTTGAACCCTAGGAGCCTGATTTGATATAACTTTTTCATCCAAAGTCCATTTTTTGAGCTCTATAGCTCGTTGGAAAGCTCATTTCGAATCCTATACGGGCTCAATTGTCTCTTATAAGAATAATGCGTTTATTTTCAGATAGGATATTTTGAAGTTGACCCTTAGGTGGGACCAAGTTCACAAAATCATGATTTTTTCCAAAAGGTCTAGTTTGCCTGTTTTGAACCCTAGGAGCTTGATTTGACATAACTTTTTCATCCAAAGTCCTTTTGAGCTCTATAGCTCGTTGGAAAGCTCGTTTCGAATCCTACACGGCCTCAATTGTTTTTTATAAGAATAATGCGTTGATTTTCAGATAGGATATTTTGAAGTTGACCCTCAGGTGGGACCAAGTTCACAAATACGCGATTTTTTCCAAAAGGTCTTGTTTGCCGGTCTTGAACCCTAGGAGCCTGATTTGACATAACTTTTTCATCCAAAGTCCATTTTTTGAGCTCTATAGCTCGTTGGAAAGCTCGTTTCGAATCCTACACGGCCTCAATTGTTTTTTATAAGAATAATGCGTTGATTTTCAGATAGGATATCTTGAAGTTGACCCTCAGGTGGGACCAAGTTCACAAAATTGCGATTTTTTCCAAAAGGTCTTGTTTGCCTGTTTTGAACCCTATGAGCCTGATTTGACATAACTTTTTCATCCAAAGTCCATTTTTTGAGCTCTATAGCTCGTTTCGAATCCTACACGGCCTCAATTGTTTTTTATAAGAATAATGCGTTGATTTTCAGATAGGATATTTTGAAGTTGACCCTCAGGTGGGACCAAGTTCACAAAATCGCGATTTTTTCCAAAAGGTCTTGTTTGCCTGTTTTGAACCCTAGGAGCCTGATTTGACATAGCTTTTTCATCCAAAGTCCATTTTTTGAGCTCTATAGCTCGTTTCGAATCCTACACGACCTCAATTGTTTTTTATAAGAATAATGCGTTGATTTTCAGATAGGATATTTTGAAGTTGACCCTCAGGTGGGACCAAGTTCACAAAATCGCGATTTTTTCCAAAAAGTCTTGTTTGCTTGTTTTGAACCCTAGGAGCCTGATTTGACATAACTTTTTCATCCAAAATCCATTTTTTGAGCTCTATAGCTCGTTTCGAATCCTACACGGCCTCAATTGCTTTTTATAAGAATAATGCGTTGATTTTCAGATAGGATATTTTGAAGTTGACCCTCAGGTGGGACCAAGTTCACAAAAACGCGATTTTTTCCAAAAGGTCTTGTTTGCCTGTTTTGAACCCTAGGAGCCTGATTTGACATAACTTTTTCATCCAAAGTCCATTTTTTGAGCTCTATAGCTCGTTTCGAATCCTACACGGCCTCAATTGTTTTTTATAAGAATAATTCGTTGATTTTCAGATAGGATATTTTGAAGTTGACCCTTAAGTGGGACCAAGTTCACAAAATCGTGATTTTTTCCAAAAGGTCTTGTTTGCCTGTTTTGAACCCTAGGAGCCTGATTTGATATAACTTTTTCATCCAAAGTCCATTTTTTGAGCTCTATAGCTCGTTGGAAAGCTCGTTTCGAATCCTATACGGGCTCAATTGTCTCTTATAAGAATAATGCGTTGATTTTCAGATAGGATATTTTGAAGTTGACCCTCAGGTGGGACCAAGTTCACAAAATCATGATTTTTTCCAAAAGGTCTTGTTTGCCTGTTTTGAACCCTAGGAGCTTGATTTGACATAACTTTTTCATCCAAAGTCCTTTTGAGCTCTATAGCTCGTTGGAAAGCTCTTTTCGAATCCTACACGGCCTCAATTGTTTTTTATAAGAATAATGCGTTGATTTTCAGATAGGATATTTTGAAGTTGACCCTCAGGTGGGACCAAGTTCACAAATACGCGATTTTTTCCAAAAGGTCTTGTTTGCCGGTCTTGAACCCTAGGAGCCTGATTTGACATAACTTTTTCATCCAACGTCCATTTTTTGAGCTCTATAGCTCGTTGGAAAGCTCGTTTCGAATCCTAAAGGGCCTCAATTGTTTTTTATAAGAATAATGCGTTGATTTTCAGATAGGATATCTTGAAGTTGACCCTCAGGTGGGACCAAGTTCACAAAATTGCGATTTTTTCCAAAAGGTCTTGTTTGCCTGTTTTGAACCCTATGAGCCTGATTTGACATAACTTTTTCATCCAAAGTCCATTTTTTGAGCTCTATAGCTCGTTTCGAATCCTACACGGCCTCAATTGTTTTTTATAAGAATAATGCGTTGATTTTCAGATAGGATATTTTGAAGTTGACCCTCAGGTGGGACCAAGTTCACAAAATCGCGATTTTTTCCAAAAGGTCTTGTTTGCCTGTTTTGAACCCTAGGAGCCTGATTTGACATAGCTTTTTCATCCAAAGTCCATTTTTTGAGCTCTATAGCTCGTTTCGAATCCTACACGACCTCAATTGTTTTTTATAAGAATAATGCGTTGATTTTCAGATAGGATATTTTGAAGTTGACCCTCAGGTGGGACCAAGTTCACAAAATCGTAATTTTTTCCAAAAGGTCTTGTTTGCCTGTTTTGAACCCTATGAGCCTGATTTGACATAGCTTTTTCATCCAAAGTCCATTTTTTGAGCTCTATAGCTCGTTTCGAATCCTACACGGCCTCAATTGTTTTTTATAAGAATAATGCGTTGATTTTCAGATAGGATATTTTGAAGTTGACCCTCAGGTGGGACCAAGTTCACAAAATCGCGATTTTTTCCAAAAGGACTTGTTTGCCTGTTTTGAACCCTAGGAGCCTGATTTGACATAGCTTTTTCATCCAAAGTCCATTTTTTGAGCTCTATAGCTCGTTTCCAATCCTACACGACCTCAATTGTTTTTTATAAGAATAATGCGTTGATTTTCAGATAGGATATTTTGAAGTTGACCCTCAGGTGGGACCAAGTTCACAGAATCGCGATTTTTTCCAAAAGGACTTGTTTGCCTGTTTTGAACCCTAGGAGCCTGATTTGACATAACTTTTTCATCCAAAGTCCATTTTTGGAGCTCTATAGCTCGTTGGAAAGCTCGTTTCGAATCCTACACGGCCTCAATTGTTTTTTATAAGAATAATGCGTTGATTTTCAGATAGGATATTTTGAAGTTGACCCTCAGGTGGGACCAAGTTCACAAAATCGCAATTTTTTCCAAAAGGTCTTGTTTGCCTGTTTTGAACCCTAGGAGCCTGATTTGACATAACTTTTTCATCCAAAGTCCATTTTTTGAGCTCTATAGCTCGTTTCGAATCCTACACGGCCTCAATTGTTTTTTATACGAATAATGCGTTGATTTTCAGATAGGATATTTTGAAGTTGACCCTTAAGTGGGACCAAGTTCACAAAATCGTGATTTTTTCCAAAAGGTCTTGTTTGCTTGTTTTGAACCCTAGGAGCCTGATTTGATATAACTTTTTCATCCACAGTCCATTTTTTGAGCTCTATAGCTCGTTGGAAAGCTCGTTTCGAATCCTATACGGGCTCAATTGTCTCTTATAAGAATAATGCGTTGATTTTCAGATAGGATATTTTGAAGTTGACCCTCAGTTGGGACCAAGTTCACAAAATCGTGATTTTTTCCAAAAGGTCTTGTTTGCCTGTTTTGAACCATAGGAGCCTCATTTGACATAACTTTTTCATCCAAAGTCCATTTTTTGAGCTCTATAGCTCGTTGGAAAGCTCGTTTCGAATCATATACGGGCTCAATTGTCTCTTATAAGAATAATGCGTTGATTTTCAGATAGGATATTTTGAAGTTGACCCTCAGGTGGGACCAAGTTCACAAAATCGCGATTTTTTCCAAAAGGTCTTGTTTGCCTGTTTTGAACCCTAGGAGCCTGATTTGACATAACTTTTTCATCCAAAGTCCATTTTTTGAGCTCTATAGCTCGTTTCGAATCCTACACGGCCTCAATTGTTTTTTATAAGAATAATGCGTTGATTTTCAGATAGGATATTTTGAAGTTGACCCTTAAGTGGGACCAAGTTCACAAAATCGTGATTTTTTCCAAAAGGTCTTGTTTGCCTGTTTTGAACCCTAGGAGCCTGATTTG
Source organism: Ceratopteris richardii (assembly GCA_020310875.1). Taxonomy (NCBI): domain Eukaryota; kingdom Viridiplantae; phylum Streptophyta; class Polypodiopsida; order Polypodiales; family Pteridaceae; genus Ceratopteris; species Ceratopteris richardii. Next base: position 30,651 of record MU260205.1, on the reverse strand, counting down.
ATATAACTATTTTATCCAAAGTCCATTTTTTGTGCTCTATAGCTCGTTGGAAAGCTCGTTTCGAATCCTATACGGGCTCAATTGTCTCTTATAAGAATAATGCGTTGATTTTCAGATAGGATATTTTGAAGTTGACCCTCAGTTGGGACCAAGTTCACAAAATCATGATTTTTTCCAAAAGGTCTTGTTTGCCTGTTTTGAACCATAGGAGCCTCATTTGACATAACTTTTTCATCCAAAGTCCATTTTTTGAGCTCTATAGCTCGTTGGAAAGCTCGTTTCGAATCCTATACGGGCTCAATTGTCTCTTATAAGAATAATGCGTTGATTTTCAGATAGGATATTTTGAAGTTGACCCTCAGGTGGGACCAAGTTCACAAAATCGTGATTTTTTCCAAAAGGTCTTGTTTGCCTGTTTTGAACCCTAGGAGCTTGATTTGACATAACTTTTTCATCCAAAGTCCTTTTGAGCTCTATAGCTCGTTGGAAAGCTCGTTTCGAATCCTACACGGCCTCAATTGTTTTTTATAAGAATAATGCGTTGATTTTCAGATAGGATATTTTGAAGTTGACCCTCAGGTGGGACTAAGTTCACAAAATCGCGATTTTTTCCAAAAGGTCTTGTTTGCCGGTTTTGAACCGTAGGAGCCTGATTTGACATAACTTTTTCATCCAATGTCCATTTTTTGAGCTCTATAGCTCGTTGGAAAGCTCGTTTCGAATCCTAAAGGGCCTCAATTGTTTTTTATAAGAATAATGCGTTGATTTTCAGATAGGATATCTTGAAGTTGACCCTCAGGTGGGACCAAGTTCACAAAATTGCGATTTTTTCCAAAAGGTCTTGTTTGCCTGTTTTGAACCCTAGGAGCCTGATTTGATATAACTTTTTCATCCAAAGTCCATTTTTTGAGCTCTATAGCTCGTTTCGAATCCTACACGGCCTCAATTGTTTTTTATAAGAATAATGCGTTGATTTTCAGATAGGATATTTTGAAGTTGACCCTCAGGTGGGACCAAGTTCACAAAATCGTGATTTTTTCCAAAAGGTCTTGTTTGCCTGTTTTGAACCCTAGGAGCCTGATTTGACATAGCTTTTTCATCCAAAGTCCATTTTTTGAGCTCTATAGCTCGTTTCGAATCCTACACGACCTCAATTGTTTTTTATAAGAATAATGCGTTGATTTTCAGATAGGATATTTTGAAGTTGACCCTCAGGTGGGACCAAGTTCACAAAATCGCGATTTTTTCCAAAAGGTCTTGTTTACCTGTTTTGAACCCTAGGAGCCTGATTTGACATAACGTTTTCATCCAACGTCCATTTTTTGAGCTCTATAGCTCGTTGGAAAGCTCGTTTCGAATCCTACACGGCCTCAATTGTTTTTTATAAGAATAATGTGTTGATTTTCAGATAGGATATCTTGAAGTTGACCCTCAGGTGGGACCAAGTTCACAAAATCGCGATTTTTTCCAAAAGGTCTTCTTTGCCTGTTTTGAACCCTACGAGCCTGATTTGACATAACTTTTTCATCCAAAGTCCATTTTTTGAGCTCTATAGCTCGTTTCGAATCCTACACGGCCTCAATTGTTTTTTATAAGAATAATGCGTTGATTTTCAGATAGGATATTTTGAAGTTGACCCTCAGGTGGGACCAAGTTCACAAAATCGCGATTTTTTCCAAAAGGTCTTGTTTGCCTGTTTTGAACCCTAGGAGCCTGATTTGACATAACTTTTTCATCCAAAGTCCATTTTTTGAGCTCTATAGCTCGTTTTGAATCCTACACGGCCTCAATTGTTTTTTATAAGAATAATGCGTTGATTTTCAGATAGGATATTTTGAAGTTGATCCTTAAGTGGGACCAAGTTCACAAAATCGTGATTTTTTCCAAAAGGTCTTGTTTGCCAGTTTTGAACCCTAGGAGCCTGATTTGATATAACTTTTTCATCCAAAGTCCATTTTTTGAGCTCTATAGCTCGTTGGAAAGCTCGTTTCGAATCCTATACGGGCTCAATTGTCTCTTATAAGAATAATGCGTTGATTTTCAGATAGGATATTTTGAAGTTGACCCTCAGGTGGGACCAAGTTCACAAAATCGTGATTTTTTCCAAAAGGTCTTGTTTGCCTGTTTTGAACCATAGGAGCTTGATTTGACATAACTTTTTCATCCAAAGTCCTTTTGAGCTCTATAGCTCGTTTCGAATCCTACACGGCCTCAATTGTTTTTTATAAGAATAATGCGTTGATTTTCAGATAGGATATTTTGAAGTTGACCCTCAGGTGGGACCAAGTTCACAAAATCCCGATTTTTTCCAAAAGGTCTTGTTTGCCTGTTTTGAACCCTAGGAGCCTGATTTGACATAACTTTTTCATCCAAAGTCCATTTTTTGAGCTCTATAGCTCGTTTCGAATCCTACACGGCCTCAATTGTTTTTTATAAGAATAATGCGTTGATTTTTAGATAAGATATTTTGAAGTTGACCCTTAAGTGGGACCAAGTTCACAAAATCGTGATTTTTTCCAAAAGGTCTTGTTTGCCTGTTTTGAACCCTAGGAGCCTGATTTGATATAACTATTTTATCCAAAGTCCATTTTTTGTGCTCTATAGCTCGTTGGAAAGCTCGTTTCGAATCGTATACGGGCTCAATTGTCTCTTATAAGAATAATGCGTTGATTTTCAGATAGGATATTTTGAAGTTGACCGTCAGTTGGGACCAAGTTCACAAAATCGTGATTTTTTCCAAAAGGTCTTGTTTGCCTGTTTTGAACCATAGGAGCCTCATTTGACATAACTTTTTCATCCAAAGTCCATTTTTTGAGCTCTATAGCTCGTTGGAAAGCTCGTTTCGAATCCTATACGGGCTCAATTGTCTCTTATAAGAATAATGCGTTGATTTTCAGATAGGATATTTTGAAGTTGACCCTCAGGTGGGACCAAGTTCACAAAATCGTGATTTTTTCCAAAAGGTCTTGTTTGCCTGTTTTGAACCCTAGGAGCTTGATTTGACATAACTTTTTCATCCAAAGTCCTTTTGAGCTCTATAGCTCGTTGGAAAGCTCGTTTCGAATCCTACACGGCCTCAATTGTTTTTTATAAGAATAATGCGTTGATTTTCAGATAGGATATTTTGAAGTTGACCCTAAGGTGGGACCAAGTTCACAAAATCGCGATTTTTTCCAAAAGGTCTTGCTTGCCTGTTTTGAACCATAGGAGCCTGATTTGACATAGCTTTTTCATCCAAAGTCCATTTTTTGAGCTCTATAGCTCGTTTCCAATCCTACACGACCTCAATTGTTTTTTATAAGAATGATGCGTTGATTTTCAGATAGGATATTTTGAAGTTGACCCTCAGGTGGGACCAAGTTCACAAAATCGCGATTTTTTCCAAAAGGACTTGTTTGCCTGTTTTGAACCCTAGGAGCCTGATTTGACATAACTTTTTCATCCAAAGTCCATTTTTGGAGCTCTATAGCTCGTTGGAAAGCTCGTTTCGAATCCTACACGGCCTCAATTGTTTTTTATAAGAATAATGCGTTTATTTTCAGATAGGATATTTTGAAGTTGACCCTCAGGTGGGACCAAGTTCACAAAATCGTAATTTTTTCCAAAAGGTCTTGTTTGCCTGTTTTGAACCCTAGGAGCCTGATTTGACATAGCTTTTTCATCCAAAGTCCATTTTTTGAGCTCTATAGCTCGTTTCGAATCCTACACGGCCTCAATTGTTTTTTATAAGAATAATGCGTTGATTTTCAGATAGGATATTTTGAAGTTGACCCTCAGGTGGGACCAAGTTCACAAAATCGCGATTTTTTCCAAAAGGACTTGTTTGCCTGTTTTGAACCCTAGGAGCCTGATTTGACATAGCTTTTTCATCCAAAGTCCATTTTTTGAGCTCTATAGCTCGTTTCCAATCCTACACGACCTCAATTGTTTTTTATAAGAATAATGCGTTGATTTTCAGATAGGATATTTTGAAGTTGACCCTCAGGTGGGACCAAGTTCACAGAATCGCGATTTTTTCCAAAAGGACTTGTTTGCCTGTTTTGAACCCTAGGAGCCTGATTTGACATAACTTTTTCATCCAAAGTCCATTTTTGGAGCTCTATAGCTCGTTGGAAAGCTCGTTTCGAATCCTACACGGCCTCAATTGTTTTTTATAAGAATAATGCGTTGATTTTCAGATAGGATATTTTGAAGTGACCCTCAGGTGGGACCAAGTTCACAAAATCGCGATTTTTCCAAAAGGTCTTGTTTGCCTGTTTTGAACCCTAGGAGCCTGATTTGACATAACTTTTTCATCCAAAGTCCATTTTTGGAGCTCTATAGCTCGTTTCGAATCCTACACGGCCTCAATTGTTTTTTATAAGAATAATGCGTTGATTTTCAGATAGGATATTTTGAAGTTGACCCTTAAGTGGGACCAAGTTCACAAAATCGTGATTTTTTCCAAAAGGTCTTGTTTGCTTGTTTTGAACCCTAGGAGCCTGATTTGATATAACTTTTTCATCCAAAGTCCATTTTTTGAGCTCTGTAGCTCGTTGGAAAGCTCGTTTCGAATCCTATACGGGCTCAATTGTCTCTTATAAGAATAATGCGTTGATTTTCAGATAGGATATTTTGAAGTTGACCCTCAGTTGGGACCAAGTTCACAAAATCGTGATTTTTTCCAAAAGGTCTTGTTTGCCTGTTTTGAACCATAGGAGCCTCATTTGACATAACTTTTTCATCCAAAGTCCATTTTTTGAGCTCTATAGCTCGTTGGAAAGCTCGTTTCGAATCCTATACGGGCTCAATTGTCTCTTATAAGAATAATGCGTTGATTTTCAGATAGGATATTTTGAAGTTGACCCTCAGGTGGGACCAAGTTCACAAAATCGCGATTTTTTCCAAAAGGTCTTGTTTGCCTGTTTTGAACCCTAGGAGCCTGATTTGACATAACTTTTTCATCCAAAGTCCATTTTTTGAGCTCTATAGCTCGTTTCGAATCCTACACGGCCTCAATTGTTTTTTATAAGAATAATGCGTTGATTTTCAGATAGGATATTTTGAAGTTGACCCTTAAGTGGGACCAAGTTCACAAAATCGTGATTTTTTCCAAAAGGTCTTGTTTGCCTGTTTTGAACCCTAGGAGCCTGATTTGATATAACTATTTTATCCAAAGTCCATTTTTTGTGCTCTATAGCTCGTTGGAAAGCTCGTTTCGAATCCTATACGGGCTCAATTGTCTCTTATAAGAATAATGCGTTGATTTTCAGATAGGATATTTTGAAGTTGACCCTCAGTTGGGACCAAGTTCACAAAATCGTGATTTTTTCCAAAAGGTCTTGTTTGCCTGTTTTGAACCATAGGAGCCTCATTTGACATAACTTTTTCATCCAAAGTCCATTTTTTGAGCTCTATAGCTCGTTGGAAAGCTCGTTTCGAATCCTATACGGGCTCAATTGTCTCTTATAAGAATAATGCGTTGATTTTCAGATAGGATATTTTGAAGTTGACCCTCAGGTGGGACCAAGTTCACAAAATCGTGATTTTTTCCAAAAGGTCTTGTTTGCCTGTTTTGAACCCTAGGAGCTTGATTTGACCTAACTTTTTCATCCAAAGTCCTTTTGAGCTCTATAGATCGTTGGAAAGCTCGTTTCGAATCCTACACGGCCTCAATTGTTTTTTATAAGAATAATGCGTTGATTTTCAGATAGGATATTTTGAAGTTGACCCTCAGGTGGGACTAAGTTCACAAAATCGCAATTTTTTCCAAAAGGTCTTGTTTGCCGGTTTTGAACCCTAGGAGCCTGATTTGACATAACTTTTTCATCCAATGTCCATTTTTTGAGCTCTATAGCTCGTTGGAAAGCTCGTTTCGAATCCTAAAGGGCCTCAATTGTTTTTTATAAGAATAATGCGTTGATTTTCAGATAGGATATCTTGAAGTTGACCCTCAGGTGGGACCAAGTTCACAAAATTGCGATTTTTTCCAAAAGGTCTTGTTTGCCTGTTTTGAACCCTAGGAGCCTGATTTGATATAACTTTTTCATCCAAAGTCCATTTTTTGAGCTCTATAGCTCGTTTCGAATCCTACACGGCCTCAATTGTTTTTTATAAGAATAATGCGTTGATTTTCAGATAGGATATTTTGAAGTTCACCCTCAGGTGGGACCAAGTTCACAAAATTGCGATTTTTTCCAAAAGGTCTTGTTTGCCTGTTTTGAACCCTAGGAGCCTGATTTGACATAACTTTTTCATCCAAAGTCCATTTTTTGAGCTCTATAGCTCGTTTCGAATCCTACACGACCTCAATTGTTTTTTATAAGAATAATGCGTTGATTTTCAGATAGGATATTTTGAAGTTGACCCTCAGGTGGGACCAAGTTCACAAAATCACGATTTTTTCCAAAAGGACTTGTTTGCCTGTTTTGAACCCTAGGAGCCTGATTTGACATAACTTTTTCATCCAAAGTCCATTTTTTGAGCTCTATAGCTCGTTGGAAAGCTCGTTTCAAATCCTACACGGCCTCAATTGTTTTTTATAAGAATAATGCGTTGATTTTCAGATAGGATATTTTGAAGTTGACCCTCAGGTGGGACCAAGTTCACAAAATCGCGATTTTTTCCAAAAGGTCTTGTTTGCCTGTTTTGAACCCTAGGAGCCTGATTTGACATAACTTTTTCATCCAAAGTCCATTTTTTGAGCTCTATAGCTCGTTTTGAATCCTACACGGCCTCAATTGTTTTTTATAAGAATAATGCGTTGATTTTCAGATAGGATATTTTGAAGTTTATCCTTAAGTGGGACCAAGTTCACAAAATCGTGATTTTTTCCAAAAGGTCTTGTTTGCCTGTTTTGAACCCTAGGAGCCTGATTTGATATAACTTTTTCATCCAAAGTCCATTTTTTGAGCTCTATAGCTCGTTGGAAAGCTCGTTTCGAATCCTATACGGGCTCAATTGTCTCTTATAAGAATAATGCGTTGATTTTCAGATAGGATATTTTGAAGTTGACCCTCAGGTGGGACCAAGTTCACAAAATCGTGATTTTTTCCAAAAGGTCTTGTTTGCCTGTTTTGAACCCTAGGAGCTTGATTTGACATAACTTTTTCATCCAAAGTCCTTTTGAGCTCTATAGCTCGTTTCGAATCCTACACGGCCTCAATTGTTTTTTATAAGAATAATGCGTTGATTTTCAGATAGGATATTTTGAAGTTGACCCTCAGGTGGGATCAAGTTCACAAAATCGCGATTTTTTCCAAAAGGTCTTGTTTGCCTGTTTTGAACCCTAGGAGCCTGATTTAACATAACTTTTTCATCCAAAGTCCATTTTTTGAGCTCTATAGCTCGTTTCGAATCCTACACGGCCTCACTTGTTTTTTATAAGAATAATGCGTTGATTTTCAGATAGGATATTTTGAAGTTGACCCTTAGGTGGGACCAAGTTCACAAAATCGTGATTTTCTCCAAAAGGTCTTGTTTGCCTGTTTTGACCCCTAGGAGCTTGATTTGACATAACTTTTTCATCCAAAGTCCTTTTGAGCTCTATAGCTCGTTGGAAAGCTCGTTTCGAATCCTACACGGCCTCAATTGTTTTTTATAAGAATAATGCGTTGATTTTCAGATAGGATATTTTGAAGTTGACCCTCAGGTGGGACCAAGTTCACAAAATCGCGATTTTTTCCAAAAGGTCTTGTTTGCCTGTTTTGAACCCTAGGAACCTAATTTGACATAACTTTTTCATCCAAAGTCCATTTTTTGAGCTTTATAGCTCGTTTCGAATCCTACACGGCCTCAATTGTTTTTTATAAGAATAATGCGTTGATTTTCAGATAGGATATTTTGAAGTTGACCCTCAGGTGGGACCAAGTTCACAAAATCGTGATTTTCTCCAAAAGGTCTTGTTTGCCTGTTTTGAACCCTAGGAGCTTGATTTGACATAACTTTTTCATCCAAAGTCCTTTTGAGCTCTATAGCTCGTTGGAAAGCTCGTTTCGAATCCTACACGGCCTCAATTGTTTTTTATAAGAATAATGCGTTAATTTTCAGATAGGATATTTTGAAGTTGACCCTCAGGTGGGACCAAGTTCACAAAATCGCGATTTTTTCCAAAAGGTCTTGTTTGCCTGTTTTGAACCCTAGGAGCCTGATTTGACATAACTTTTTCATCCAAAGTCCATTTTTTGAGCTCTATAGCTCGTTTCGATTCCTACACGGCCTCAATTGTTTTTTATAAGAATAATGCGTTGATTTTCAGATAGGATATTTTGAAGTTGACCCTTAAGTGGGACCAAGTTCACAAAATCGTGATTTTTTCCAAAAGGTCTTGTTTGCCTGTTTTGAACCCTAGGAGCCTGATTTGATATAACTTTTTCATCCAAAGTCCATTTTTTGAGCTCTATAGCTCGTTGGAAAGCTCGTTTGGAATCCTATACGGGCTCAATTGTCTCTTATAAGAATAATGCGTTGATTTTCAAATAGGATATTTTGAAGTTGACCCTCAGGTGGGACCAAGTTCACAAAATCGTGATTTTTTCCAAAAGGTCTTGTTTGCCTGTTTTGAACCCTAGGAGCTTGATTTGACATAACTTTTTCATCCAAAGTCCTGTTGAGCTCTATAGCTCGTTGGAAAGCTCGTTTCGAATCCTACACGGCCTCAATTGTTTTTTATAAGAATAATGCGTTGATTTTCAGATAGGATATTTTGAAGTTGACCCTTAAGTGGGACCAAGTTCACAAAATTGTGATTTTTTCCAAAAGGTCTTGTTTGCCTGTTTTGAACCCTAGGAGCCTGATTTGATATAACTTTTTCATCCAAAGTCCATTTTTTGAGCTCTATAGCTCGTTGGAAAGCTCGTTTCGAATCCTATACGGGCTCAATTGTCTCTTATAAGAATAATGCGTTGATTTTCAGATAGGATATTTTGAAGTTGACCCTCAGGTGGGACCAAGTTCACAAAATCGCGATTTTTTCCAAAAGGTCTTGTTTGCCTGTTTTGAACCCTAGGAGCTTGATTTGACATAGCTTTTTCATCCAAAGTCCATTTTTTGAGCTCTATAGCTCGTTTCGAATCCTACACGACCTCAATTGTTTTTTATAAGAATAATGCGTTGATTTTCAGATAGGATATTTTGAAGTTGACCCTCAGGTGGGACCAAGTTCACAAAATCGCGATTTTTTCCAAAAGGACTTGTTTGCCTGTTTTGAACCCTAGGAGCCTGATTTGACATAACTTTTTCATCCAAAGTCCATTTTTGGAGCTCTATAGCTCGTTGGAAAGCTCGTTTCTAATCCTACACGGCCTCAATTGTTTTTTATAAGAATAATGCGCTGATTTTCAGATAGGATATTTTGAAGTTGACCCTCAGGTGGGACCAAGTTCACAAAATCGCGATTTTTTCCAAAAGGTCTTGTTTGCCTGTTTTGAACCCTAGGAGCCTGATTTCACATAACTTTTTCATCCAAAGTCCATTTTTTGAGCTCTATAGCTCGTTTCGAATCCTACACGGCCTCAATTGCTTTTTATAAGAATAATGCGTTGATTTTGAGATAGGATATTTTGAAGTTGACCCTTAAGTGGGACCAAGTTCACAAAATCGTGATTTTTTCCAAAAGGTCTTGTTTGCCTGTTTTGAACCCTAGGAGCCTGATTTGACATAACTTTTTCATCCAAAGTCCATTTTTTGAGCTCTATAGCTCGTTTCGAATCCTACACGGCCTCAATTGTTTTTTATAAGAATAATGCGTTGATTTTCAGATAGGATATTTTGAAGTTGACCCTCAGGTGGGACCAAGTTCACAAAATCGCGATTTTTTCCAAAAGGTCTTGTTTGCCTGTTTTGAACCCTAGGAGCCTGATTTGACATAGCTTTTTCATCCAAAGTCCATTTTTTGAGCTCTATAGCTCGTTTCGAATCCTACACGACCTCAATTGTTTTTTATAAGAATAATGCATTGATTTTCAGATAGGATATTTTGAAGTTGACCCTCAGGTGGGACCTGTTAGTATATGATCAATGTCTACCCCTCATGATTGTATGCACATTTTGTAAGGCCCCTTTATGAGGAGAAGCCAAGCGTGCATTACCCAATTGATGGGAATCCCAACTTGAATGTTGGATGAAGGTCATATTGGACCATGTAAGATATTATAAGGAAAGGGAGTTACCAGGGTCCCCAATTGTCGGTGAGCAGCCCCGGCTGGGGGGTCCAAGGGGGCCAGCGGGCCCCCTGGCTGGGGGGTCCCAGGGGGCCAGCGGGCCCCCTGGTGGGGGTCCGGGGGCAGCGCCCCCGGCGCGACGGTAAAGAGAATATTCCATGGAATATTCCCTGTCGAAGTCAGAAATCATTTATATTTGTTAGGTCGGTTCAACCAGTCTAAGCCGTGTATGGCAATTACGCGGGCGGTGGCCGCCCACGCTCTACCGCCCACGCTCTACATGACTTCTGCACTTCCTAAGATACCGAGTTGAGCCAGCATACCTCTACCTTCTATCTCCCTATCTAGAGTTGTTTAGATCACCATTTAAGCTCTACCTTGAGAGCGCACGGGTGGACAACGCCATCATCTTTGTACTTGCTGCTAGTAGAAAATTGTTGAGATTCTCCTATATCTGTTATCTTCTCTGCTATTGCTCCTGTGTTATATTGCGTAACTATTGTCTTTCATGGTATCAGAGCTGTAAGGTTTGAATAGCTTGAGAAGTATCATTATTTTAGCCTACTAGCAGACTAGAATATCAGTAGATTATTCGAGTGATTACATGATGGCTTCATCGTCGAATAGTAGTCTTGGTGCTTCAGCTAATGTTAATGCTGCACCTATTCGAATTCGTCCACCTGCATTCACTGAAGGGAAGCTGGATGGAACCAATTATACACTCTGGAAGTTCAAAATTTCTGCAATTTTGGACTCCTATGAATTACTTGACACTGTCATGGGACCGATGGGATTGGATCCAGAGCCTATACCAGTTGAAGATCCAGCAAATTCAAGATTGATGATTCAGCCAGATCCAGATCTTCTACGAGCTTGGAAGAGGCGGAATGCTGATGCATTATGTGCGATTGTCACTAGTGTAAGTGATTCTGTGCTTACTTTAGTTCAACATACTACTAAAGCACATGAGGCTTGGGGCATATTGGCTCGACAATATGAGACCAAGAACCACAATAGGATACAGAATTTAGAAAATCAGTTGGCAAATGAAAAGCATTCTGATTCTGAAAAGGCTGAAGATTTTATCAAACGGATAAAGCATCTTCAAGATCAATTGGCTGCAGTTGGTGTTGTTATAACACCAGAAGAGCTGGCTCGAAGATCTGTACGTGTTCTTCCAGCAAAGTATGATGGATTAGTAACAGCCCTTAACACTCAGGTAAGGCCAACTCCTCTTACATTTGAAGAGTTTTGTGCCATGCTTTTAGAAGAAGAGATGCGGCTGAAGAATCGGCAAAGTACAACTGATGCTGCATTCTCAGCAAATGCAAAAGGTAAAGGCTCTTCAGAGGGATCAAAGAAGAAGCCAAAGAAGAAAAAGTTCACAGGAAGTTGCTTCTATTGTGAAAAGAAAGGCCATGCCATCAAGGATTGCAGAAAGAAGCAAGCTGATGAACGGAATGGGACTGTAAAATCATCATGGAAGAACAAAGAGTCTGCAAACAACACAGAGCTGGAACTTTGGGTAGCTATTGAAGAGGTATGTTCATCTGCTCAAGCTCATGTTGATGAGCCATGGATTTTAGATAGTGGAGCTTCTCGCCATATGACTAGTAAAAAGGATTGGTATAGTTCCCTAGTGCCTCTGCGGGAATCCATCAATGTAGTGGTGGGAAATGACTCCAAGTGTCCAGCTGAAGGAACTGGAACCATCTCTTTTATCACTTCTCCAGGTGTTGAGAAAAAGTTATCCGATGTTCTCTATGTACCTACACTCAAAAGAAATTTGTTGTCAGTTTCTGCAATAACAGATCGTGGACTCGAAGTTCACTTCAATAAGAGTGGTGCGGAAATCATGGATTCATCAGGTAATGTTGTAGGTAAAGGCATACGACGGGATAACTTGTATGAGTTAAGTGCTTTAACTGCTACAGAAGATAAAGATGTAAGCAGGTTATGGCACCGACGATTTGGGCATCTCGGATTTGCAGTTTTGAAGGAGATGCAACGAACAGGGATGGTTGCTCATATGCCTGCATTTTCAGAGTTGCAGGAACCTTGTGAAGCTTGTATGATGGGCAAGCAACAACGAAAGGCATTTCCAAGAGAGACCAGCAATCGATCTCAAGCTCCTCTAGAGTTGGTACATGCTGATCTCTGCGGTAAAATGTCTACACCTGCTTTAGGAGGATCTTTCTACTTCTTGCTGTTAGTCGACGATTATAGTAGAAAGATGTGGGTTTATTTCATTCGAGAGAAGGCTGATGCTTTTGAAAAATTTAAAACGTGGCATAAGTATGTAGAAAATGAATCAGGAAGGAAACTGAAGAAATTTAGAACAGATAGAGGAGGTGAATTCTTGTCAACAGAATTCAACAATTACTGTAAGGAGCATGGTGTGAAAAGGCAACTTACCACAGCTCATACACCCCAACAAAATGGCGTTGTTGAGCGCAGGAACAGTACAGTAGTTGAAATGGCTCGTTGTATGTTGAAGGCTCAAGACATGCCTGATTCATTCTGGGCAGAAGCAGTCAATACAGCAGTCTACATCCTCAATCGAAGCTACACAAAAGCTTTAAAGGGGATGACTCCTCAAGAAGCATATTCTGGTAAAAAGCCTTCAATTTTGCATTTCAGAATTTTTGGTTGTTTCTGTTATGCACATATTCCTGATTCAACAAGATCAAAGTTGGATTCAAAAAGCAAAAAGTGTGTCTTCCTAGGATATAGTGAAGAGTCTAAAGCATACAGGTTATGGGATCCTGAGGCAAGGAAGATTTTTGTCAGCCGAGATGTGGTGTTTGATGAACGACCACACTTAGTAGAAGATAAAGGTAAATCTACTATCTCATCAAGCGGAGAAATATCTCACCTTGTGCCTATCAAAAGACAGGTTAAAGTTGAGGAGGAGGAAACATCTAATGGAGAAATTTCCTCAATAAAAAGCCAACCAGTTGTAGCTGCACAGCGTAAGCCACTACCGAAGTGGGCACAACAGCTCTTTGATGATCACAATCCACATGTAGATGTACCAGAATCATCATCGGATGGATTACGAAGATCAAAGAGAATAGAGGAGCAAAGGAGAGCCTCAGAACACATTGTTAATATGGCTCTAATGGCAGATATCATGGGTTCGATAAAGGAACCTACCACCATTGAAGAAGCCCTTGATGATCCAGATTGGAGAGCGGCAATGCAGTCTGAGTATGATAGTATACTCAAAAATGATACATGGGATCTAGTCGACTTGCCGCCAAAGAAGAAGGTAATAGGTACTAAATGGATTTGGAAAGCTAAGTATAAAGCTGATGGAACATTAGAAAAGTATAAGGCACGATTAGTTGCACAGGGTTTTTCACAGATTGAAGGATTTGATGTTCAAGAAACTTTTGCACCAACAGCACGCATGACAACTATTCGGACGGTACTTGCAGTAGCTGCACAAAAGTCTTGGCCTATTTTCCAGATGGATGTCAAATCTGCATTTTTGAATGGTCACCTCAAGGAGGAGGTATATGTATCTCAACCACCAGGTTTTGAGGTGCCCAATTCAGAAAATAAAGTTTGCAGGTTGAAGAAAGCTTTGTATGGACTTAAGCAAGCTCCTCGGGCTTGGTACCAACGAATAGATCATTTTTTCAAAAATATGGGTTTTGAAAGAAGTACTTCTGATGCTAACCTGTATGTAACGAAAAGGGATAGCAAGCTAGTTGTTGTCATTGTATATGTAGATGATTTGATCATTACAGGAGATCATCAGGAACTCATCAATCAAACTCGGATCAGCTTGGGAACTGAGTTTGAAATGACAGACTTAGGTCTACTCCATTTTTGTCTGGGAATTGAAGTATGGCAAAGGAAGGATGGCATTTTCATCTCACAACAAAAATATTCCAAAGAAATTCTCAAGGCATTTGGAATGATGGACTGCAAACCAACTAGCACACCTATGGAGGTAAATCATAAGCTATCTATGGATGATAACATGCCTGATGTAGATGCTAAGAAGTATAGGAAGCTCGTTGGAAGTCTTATTTTTCTGTGCAACACTAGACCAGACATTTGCTATGCTGTTGGAGTGTTAAGCAAGTTTTCCAACAAACCTAAGGAGAGTCACTGGAATGCTGGAATGCGAATTCTAAGGTACATTGCAGGAACCTTGGATTTTGGTATTTTGTATACCATAGGTGATACACTCCAAGGATATTGTGATTCAGATTGGGCTGGAGATTGTGATTCTAGAAAATCAGTTTCTGGATATTGTTTCTCACTTGGTTCAGGAACATTTTCTTGGGTAAGTAGGAAGCAACCAACTCTCGCACTCTCCTCCACTGAAGCAGAGTACAAAGCAGCTTGTTTTGCTTCTTGTGAGGCAGTCTGGTTAAGGAGAATTCTTGCAGATATAGGCTTTCCATCAAATATGCCAATTGTACTCAAGTGTGATAATCAAAGTTGTATGGCTATTGCAAAGAACCCAATATTTCATGCTCGCACCAAGCACATAGAAGTACAGTACCATTACATTCGTGAGCTAATTGAAGATGAAATTGTGGAGCTAGAATATTGCCCAACAGAGGCAAATTGTGCTGACATATTCACTAAAGCACTTGGAAGAGAGCAGCTCAACAAGCATCTTCAACAGATGGGCATAGGACCGAGACCTACTTGATTTATCATCGGTAAACATTGAGGGGGGGTGTTAGTATATGATCAATGTCTACCCCTCATGATTGTATGCACATTTTGTAAGGCCCCTTTATGAGGAGAAGCCAAGCGTGCATTACCCAATTGATGGGAATCCCAACTTGAATGTTGGATGAAGGTCATATTGGACCATGTAAGATATTATAAGGAAAGGGAGTTACCAGGGTCCCCAATTGTCGGTGAGCAGCCCCGGCTGGGGGGTCCAAGGGGGCCAGCGGGCCCCCTGGCTGGGGGGTCCCAGGGGGCCAGCGGGCCCCCTGGTGGGGGTCCGGGGGCAGCGCCCCCGGCGCGACGGTAAAGGGAATATTCCATGGAATATTCCCTGTCGGAGTCAGAAATCATTTATATTTGTTAGGTCGGTTCAACCAGTCTAAGCCGTGTATGGCAATTACGCGGGCGGTGGCCGCCCACGCTCTACCGCCCATGTATAGCCGTCCATGGCAGGCCACCCATGATCCTATATATACATGACTTCTGCACTTCCTAAGATACCGAGTTGAGCCAGCATACCTCTACCTTGTATCTCCCTATCTAGAGTTGTCTAGATCACCATTTAAGCTCTACCTTGAGAGCGCACGGGTGGACAACGCCATCATCTTTGTACTTGCTGCTAGTAGAAAATTGTTGAGATTCTCCTATATCTGTTATCTTCTCTGCTATTGCTCCTGTGTTATATTGCGTAACTATTGTCTTTCAGGACCAAGTTCACAAAATCGCGATTTTTTCCAAAAGGACTTGTTTGCCTGTTTTGAACCCTAGGAGCCTGATTTGACATAACTTTTTCATCCAAAGTCCATTTTTGGAGCTCTATAGCTCGTTGGAAAGCTCGTTTCGAATCCTACACGGCCTCAATTGTTTTTTATAAGAATAATGCGTTGATTTTCAGATAGGATATTTTGAAGTTGACCCTCAGGTGGGACCAAGTTCACAAAATCGTGATTTTCTCCAAAAGGTCTTGTTTGCCTGTTTTGAACCCGAGGAGCTTGATTTGACATAGCTTTTTCATCCAAAGTCCATTTTTTGAGCTCTATAGCTCGTTTCAAATCCTACACGACCTCAATTGTTTTTTATAAGAATAATGCGTTGATTTTCAGATAGGATATTTTGAAGTTGACCCTCAGGTGGGACCAAGTTCACAAAATCGCGATTTTTTCCAAAAGGTCTTGTTTGCCTGTTTTGAACCCTAGGAGCCTGATTTGACATAACTTTTTCATCCAAAGTCCATTTTTTGAGTTCTATAGCTCGTTTCAAATCCTATACGGCCTCAATTGTTTTTTATAAGAATAATGCGTTGATTTTCAGATAGGATATTTTGAAGTTGACCCTCAGGTGGGACCAAGTTCACAAAATCGTGATTTTCTCCAAAAGGTCTTGTTTGCCTGTTTTGAACCCGAGGAGCTTGATTTGACATAGCTTTTTCATCCAAAGTCCATTTTTTGAGCTCTATAGCTCGTTTCGAATCCTACACGACCTCAATTGTTTTTTATAAGAATAATGCGTTGATTTTCAGATAGGATATTTTGAAGTTGACCCTCAGGTGGGACCAAGTTCACAAAATCGCGATTTTTTCCAAAAGGTCTTGTTTGCCTGTTTTGAACCCTAGGAGCCTGATTTGACATAACTTTTTCATCCAAAGTCCATTTTTTGAGTTCTATAGCTCGTTTCAAATCCTATACGGCCTCAATTGTTTTTTATAAGAATAATGCGTTGATTTTCAGATAGGATATTTTGAAGTTGACCCTCAGGTGGGACCAAGTTCACAAAATCGTGATTTTCTCCAAAAGGTCTTGTTTGCCTGTTTTGAACCCGAGGAGCTTGATTTGACATAGCTTTTTCATCCAAAGTCCATTTTTTGAGCTCTATAGCTCGTTTCGAATCCTACACGACCTCAATTGTTTTTTATAAGAATAATGCGTTGATTTTCAGATAGGATATTTTGAAGTTGACCCTCAGGTGGGACCAAGTTCACAAAATCGCGATTTTTTCCAAAAGGTCTTGTTTGCCTGTTTTGAACCCTAGGAGCCTGATTTGACATAACTTTTTCATCCAAAGTCCATTTTTTGAGTTCTATAGCTCGTTTCAAATCCTATACGGCCTCAATAGTTTTTTATAAGAATAATGCGTTGACTTTCAGATAGGATATTTTGAAGTTGACCCTTAAGTGGGACCAAGTTCACAAAATCGTGATTTTTTCCAAAAGGTCTTGTTTGCCTGTTTTGAACCCTAGGAGCCTGATTTGATATAACTTTTTCATCCAAAGTCCATTTTTTGAGCTCTATAGCTCGTTGGAAAGCTCGTTTCGAATCCTATACGGGCTCAATTGTCTCTTATAAGAATAATGCGTTGATTTTCAGATAGGATATTTTGAAGTTGACCCTCAGGTGGGACCCAGTTCACAAAATCACGATTTTTTCCAAAAGGTCTTGTTTGCCTGTTTTGAACCCTAGGAGCCTGATTTGACATAGCTTTTTCATCCAAAGTCCATCTCTTGAGCTCTATAGCTCGTTTCGAATCCTACACGACCTCAATTGTTTTTTATAAGAATAATGCGTTGATTTTCAGATAGGATATTTTGAAGTTGACCCTCAGGTGGGACCAAGTTCACAAAATTGCGATTTTTTCCAAAAGGACTTGTTTGCCTGTTTTGAACCCTAGGAGCCTGATTTGACATAACTTTTTCATCCAAAGTCCATTTTTTGAGCTCTATAGCTCGTTTCGAATCCTACACGGCCTCAATTGTTTTTTATAAGAATAATGCGTTGATTTTCAGATAGGATATTTTGAAGTTGACCCTCAGGTGGGACCAAGTTCACAAAATCGCGATTTTTTCCAAAAGGTCTTGTTTGCCTCTTTTGAACCCTAGGAGCCTGATTTCACATAACTTTTTCATCCAAAGTCCATTTTTTGAGCTCTATAGCTCGTTTCGAATCCTACACGGCCTCAATTGTTTTTTATAAGAATAATGCCTTGATTTTCAGATAGGATATTTTGAAGTTGACCATCAGGTGGGACCAAGTTCACAAAATCGTGATTTTCTCCAAAAGGTCTTGTTTGCCTGTTTTGAACCCTAGGAGCTTGATTTGACATAACTTTTTCATCCAAAGTCCTTTTGAGCTCTATAGCTCGTTGGAAAGCTCGTTTTGAATCCTACACGACCTCAATTGTTTTTATAAGAATAATGCGTTGATTTTCAGATAGGATATTTTGAAGTTGACCCTCAGGTGGGACCAAGTTCACAAAATCGCGATTTTTTCCAAAAGGTCTTGTTTGCCTGTTTTGAACCCTAGGAGCCTGATTTGACATAACTTTTTCATCAAAAGTCCATTTTTTGAGCTCTATAGCTCGTTTCGAATCCTACACGGCCTCAATTGTTTTTTATAAGAATAATGCGTTGATTTTCAGATAGGATATTTTGAAGTTGACCCTCAGGTGGGACCAAGTTCACAAAATCGTGATTTTCTCCAAAAGGTCTTGTTTGCCTGTTTTGAACCCTAGGAGCTTGATTTGACATAACTTTTTCATCCAAAGTCTTTTTGAGCTCTATAGCTCGTTGGAAAGCTCGTTTCGAATCCTACACGGCCTCAATTGTTTTTTATAAGAATAATGCGTTGATTTTCAGATAGGATATTTTGAAGTTGACCCTCAGGTGGGACCAAGTTCACAAAATCGCGATTTTTTCCAAAAGGTCTTGTTTGCCTGTTTTGAACCCTAGGAGCCTGATTTGACATAACTTTTTCATCCAAAGTCCATTTTTTGAGCTCTATAGCTCGTTTCGAATCCTACACGGCCTCAATTGTTTTTTATAAGAATAATGCGTTGATTTTCAGATAGGATATTTTGAAGTTGACCCTCAGGTGGGACCAAGTTCACAAAATCGCGATTTTTTCCAAAAGGTCTTGTTTGCCTGTTTTGAACCCTAGGAGCCTGATTTCACATAACTTTTTCATCCAAAGTCCATTTTTTGAGCTCTATAGCTCGTTTCGAATCCTACACGGCCTCAATTGTTTTTTATAAGAATAATGCGTTGATTTTCAGATAGGATATTTTGAAGTTGACCCTCAGGTGGGACCAAGTTCACAAAATCGTGATTTTCTCCAAAAGGTCTTGTTTGCCTGTTTTGAACCCTAGGAGCTTGATTTGACATAACTTTTTCATCCAAAGTCTTTTTGAGCTCTATAGCTCGTTGGAAAGCTCGTTTCGAATCCTACACGGCCTCAATTGTTTTTTATAAGAATAATGCGTTGATTTTCAGATAGGATATTTTGAAGTTGACCCTCAGGTGGGACCAAGTTCACAAAATCGCGATTTTTTCCAAAAGGTCTTGTTTGCCTGTTTTGAACCCTAGGAGCCTGATTTGACATAACTTTTTCATCCAAAGTCCATTTTTTGAGCTCTATAGCTCGTTTCGAATCCTACACGGCCTCAATTGTTTTTTATAAGAATAATGCGTTGATTTTCAGATAGGATATTTTGAAGTTGACCCTCAGGTGGGACCAAGTTCACAAAATCGTGATTTTCTCCAAAAGGTCTTGTTTGCCTGTTTTGAACCCTAGGAGCTTGATTTGACATAACTTTTTCATCCAAAGTCCTTTTGAGCTCTATAGCTCGTTGGAAAGCTCGTTTCGAATCCTACACGGCCTCAATTGTTTTTTATAAGAATAATGCGTTGATTTTCAGATAGGATATTTGGAAGTTGACCCTCAGGTGGGACCAAGTTCACAAAATCGCGATTTTTTCCAAAAGGTCTTGTTTGCCTGTTTTGAACCCTAGGAGCCTGATTTCACATAACTTTTTCATCCAAAGTCCATTTTTTGAGCTCTATAGCTCGTTTCGAATCCTACACGGCCTCAATTGTTTTTTATAAGAATAATGCGTTGATTTTCAGATAGGATATTTTGAAGTTGACCATCAGGGGGGACCAAGTTCACAAAATCGTGATTTTCTCCAAAAGGTCTTGTTTGCCTGTTTTGAACCCTAGGAGCTTGATTTGACATAACTTTTTCATCCAAAGTCCTTTTGAGCTCTATAGCTCGTTGGAAAGCTCGTTTCGAATCCTACACGACCTCAATTGTTTTTATAAGAATAATGCGTTGATTTTCAGATAGGATATTTTGAAGTTGACCCTCAGGTGGGACCAAGTTCACAAAATCGCGATTTTTTCCAAAAGGTCTTGTTTGCCTGTTTTGAACCCTAGGAGCCTGATTTGACATAACTTTTTCATCAAAAGTCCATTTTTTGAGCTCTATAGCTCGTTTCGAATCCTACACGGCCTCAATTGTTTTTTATAAGAATAATGCGTTGATTTTCAGATAGGATATTTTGAAGTTGACCCTCAGGTGGGACCAAGTTCACAAAATCGTGATTTTCTCCAAAAGGTCTTGTTTGCCTGTTTTGAACCCTAGGAGCTTGATTTGACATAACTTTTTCATCCAAAGTCTTTTTGAGCTCTATAGCTCGTTGGAAAGCTCGTTTCGAATCCTACACGGCCTCAATTGTTTTTTATAAGAATAATGCGTTGATTTTCAGATAGGATATTTTGAAGTTGACCCTCAGGTGGGACCAAGTTCACAAAATCGCGATTTTTTCCAAAAGGTCTTGTTTGCCTGTTTTGAACCCTAGGAGCCTGATTTGACATAACTTTTTCATCCAAAGTCCATTTTTTGAGCTCTATAGCTCGTTTCAAATCCTACACGGCCTCAATTGTTTTTTATAAGAATAATGCGTTGATTTTCAGATAGGATATTTTGAAGTTGACCCTCAGCTGGGTCCAAGTTCACAAAATCGTGATTTTCTCCAAAAGGTCTTGTTTGCCTGTTTTGAACCCTAGGAGCTTGATTTGACATAACTTTTTCATCCAAAGTCCTTTTGAGCTCTATAGCTCGTTGGAAAGCTCGTTTCGAATCCTACACGGCCTCAATTGTTTTTTATAAGAATAATGCGTTGATTTTCAGATAGGATATTTTGAAGTTGACCCTCAGGTGGGACCAAGTTCACAAAATCGCGATTTTTTCCAAAAGGTCTTGTTTGCTAACTTTTTCATCCAAAGTCCTTTTGAGCTCTATAGCTCGTTGGAAAGCTCGTTTCGAATCCTACACGGCCTCAATTGTTTTTTATAAGAATAATGCGTTGATTTTCAGATAGGATATTTTGAAGTTGACCCTCAGGTGGGACCAAGTTCACAAAATCGCGATTTTTTCCAAAAGGTCTTGTTTGCCTGTTTTGAACCCTAGGAGCCTGATTTGACATAACTTTTTCATCCAAAGTCCATTTTTTGAGCTCTATAGCTCGTTTCGAATCCTACACGGCCTCAATTGTTTTTTATAAGAATAATGCGTTGATTTTCAGATAGGATATTTTGAAGTTGACCCTCAGGTGGGACCAAGTTCACAAAATCGTGATTTTCTCCAAAAGGTCTTGTTTGCCTGTTTTGAACCATAGGAGCTTGATTTGACATAACTTTTTCATCCAAAGTCCTTTTGAGCTCTATAGCTCGTTGGAAAGCTCGTTTCGAATCCTACACGGCCTCAATTGTTTTTTATAAGAATAATGCGTTGATTTTCAGATAGGATATTTTGAAGTTGACCCTCAGGTGGGACCAAGTTCACAAAATCGCGATTTTTTCCAAAAGGTCTTGTTTGCCTGTTTTGAACCCTAGGAGCCTGATTTGACAGAACTTTTTCATCCAAAGTCCATTTTTTGAACTCTATAGCTCGTTTCGAATCCTACACGGCCTCAATTGTTTTTTATAAGTATAATGCGTTGATTTTCAGATAGGATATTTTGAAGTTGACCCTTAAGTGGGACTAAGTTCACAAAATCGTGATTTTTTCCAAAAGGTCTTGTTTGCCTGTTTTGAACCCTAGGAGCCTGATTTGATATAACTTTTTCATCCAAAGTCCATTTTTTGAGCTGTATAGCTCGTTGGAAAGCTCGTTTCGAATCCTATACGGGCTCAATTGTCTCTTATAAGAATAATGCGTTGATTTTCAAATAGGATATTTTGAAGTTGACCCTCAGGTGGGACCAAGTTCACAAAATCGTGATTTTTTCCAAAAGGTCTTGTTTGCCTGTTTTGAACCCTAGGAGCCTGATTTGACATAACTTTTTCATCCAAAGTCCATTTTTTGAGCTCTATAGCTCGTTTCGAATCCTACACGGCCTCAATTGTTTTTTATAAGAATAATGCGTTGATTTTCAGATAGGATATTTTGAAGTTGACCCTTAAGTGGGACCAAGTTCACAAAATCGTGATTTTTTCCAAAAGGTCTTGTTTGCCTGTTTTGAACCCTAGGAGCCTGATTTGATATAACTTTTTCATCCAAAGTCCATTTTTTGAGCTCTATAGCTCGTTGGAAAGCTCGTTTCGAATCCTATAGGGGCTCAATTGTCTCTTATAAGAATAATGTGTTGATTTTCAGATAGGATATTTTGAAGTTGACCCTCAGGTGGGACCAAGCTCACAAAATCAAGATTTTTTCCAAAAGGTCTTGTTTGCCTGTTTTGAACCCTAGGAGCTTAATTTGACATAACTTTTTCATCCAAAGTCCTTTTGAGCTCTATAGCTCGTTGGAAAGCTCGTTTCGAATCCTACACGGCCTCAATTGTTTTTTATAAGAATAATGCGTTGATTTTCAGATAGGATATTTTGAAGTTGACCCTCAGGTGGGACCAAGTTCACAAAATCGCGATTTTTTCCAAAAGGTCTTGTTTGCCGGTTTTGAACCCTAGGAGCCTGATTTGACATAACTTTTTCATCCAACGTCCATTTTTTGAGCTCTATAGCTCGTTGGAAAGCTCGTTTCGAATCCTACACGGCCTCAATTGTTTTTTATAAGAATAATGCGTTGATTTTCAGATAGGATATCTTGAAGTTGACCCTCAGGTGGGACCAAGTTCACAAAATTGCGATTTTTTCCAAAAGGTCTTGTTTGCCTGTTTTGAACCCTAGGAGCCTGATTTGACATAACTTTTTCATCCAAAGTCCATTTTTTGAGCTCTATAGCTCGTTTCGAATCCTACACGGCCTCAATTGTATTTTATAAGAATAATGCGTTGATTTTCAGATAGGATATTTTGAAGTTGACCCTCAGGTGGGACCAAGTTCACAAAATCGCGATTTTTTCCAAAAGGTCTTGTTTGCCTGTTTTGAACCCTAGGAGCCTGATTTGACATAACTTTTTCATCCAAAGTCCATTTTTTGAGCTCTATAGCTCGTTTCGAATCCTACACGGCCTCAATTGTTTTTTATAAGAATAATGCGTTGATTTTCAGATAGGATATTTTGAAGTTGACCCTTAAGTGGGACCAAGTTCACAAAATCGTGATTTTTTCCAAAAGGTCTTGTTTGCCTGTTTTGAACCCTAGGAGCCTGATTTGATATAACTTTTTCATCCAAAGTCCATTTTTTGAGCTCTATAGCTCGTTGGAAAGCTCGTTTCGAATCCTATAGGGGCTCAATTGTCTCTTATAAGAATAATGCGTTGATTTTCAGATAGGATATTTTGAAGTTGACCCTCAGGTAGGACCAAGTTCACAAAATCGTGATTTTTTCCAAAAGGTCTTGTTTGCCTGTTTTGAACCCTAGGAGCTTGATTTGACATAACTTTTTCATCCAAAGTCCTTTTGAGCTCTATAGCTCGTTGGAAAGCTCGTTTCGAATCCTACACGGCCTCAATTGTTTTTTATAAGAATAATGCGTTGATTTTCAGATAGGATATTTTGAAGTTGACCCTCAGGTGGGACCAAGTTCACAAAATCGCGATTTTTTCCAAAAGGTCTTGTTTGCCGGTTTTGAACCCTAGGAGCCTGATTTGACATAACTTTCTCATCCAACGTCCATTTTTTGAGCTCTATAGCTCGTTGGAAAGCTCGTTTCGAATCCTACACGGCCTCAATTGTTTTTTATAAGAATAATGCGTTGATTTTCAGATAGGATATCTTGAAGTTGACCCTCAGGTGGGACCAAGTTCACAAAATCGCGAGTTTTTCCAAAAGGTCTTGTTTGCCTGTTTTGAACCACAAAATCGCGATTTTTTCCAAAAGGACTTGTTTGCCTGTTTTGAACCCTAGGAGCCTGATTTGACATAACTTTTTCATCCAAAGTCCATTTTTTGAGCTCTATAGCTCGTTTCGAATCCTACACGACCTCAATTGTTTTTTATAAGAATAATGCGTTGATTTTCAGATAGGATATTTTGAAGTTGACCCTCAGGTGGGTCCAAGTTCACAAAATCGTGATTTTCTCCAAAAGGTCTTGTTTGCCTGTTTTGAACCCTAGGAGCTTGATTTGACATAACTTTTTCATCCAAAGTCCTTTTGAGCTCTATAGCTCGTTGGAAAGCTCGTTTCGAATCCTACACGGCCTCAATTGTTTTTTATAAGAATAATGCGTTGATTTTCAGATAGGATATTTTGAAGTTGACCCTCAGGTGGGACCAAGTTCACAAAATCGCGATTTTTTCCAAAAGGTCTTGTTTGCCTGTTTTGAACCCTAGGAGCCTGATTTCACATAACTTTTTCATCCAAAGTCCATTTTTTGAGCTCTATAGCTCGTTTCGAATCCTACACGGCCTCAATTGTTTTTTATAAGAATAATGCGTTGATTTTCAGATAGGATATTTTGAAGTTGACCATCAGGGGGGACCAAGTTCACAAAATCGTGATTTTCTCCAAAAGGTCTTGTTTGCCTGTTTTGAACCCTAGGAGCTTGATTTGACATAACTTTTTCATCCAAAGTCCTTTTGAGCTCTATAGCTCGTTGGAAAGCTCGTTTCGAATCCTACACGACCTCAATTGTTTTTATAAGAATAATGCGTTGATTTTCAGATAGGATATTTTGAAGTTGACCCTCAGGTGGGACCAAGTTCACAAAATCGCGATTTTTTCCAAAAGGTCTTGTTTGCCTGTTTTGAACCCTAGGAGCCTGATTTGACATAACTTTTTCATCAAAAGTCCATTTTCTGAGCTCTATAGCTCGTTTCGAATCCTACACGGCCTCAATTGTTTTTTATAAGAATAATGCGCTGATTTTCAGATAGGATATTTTGAAGTTGACCCTCAGGTGGGACCAAGTTCACAAAATCGTGATTTTCTCCAAAAGGTCTTGTTTGCCTGTTTTGAACCCTAGGAGCTTGATTTGACATAACTTTTTCATCCAAAGTCCTTTTGAGCTCTATAGCTCGTTGGAAAGCTCGTTTCGAATCCTAGACGGCCTCAATTGTTTTTTATAAGAATAATGCGTTGATTTTCAGATAGGATATTTTGAAGTTGACCCTCAGGTGGGACCAAGTTCACAAAATCGCGATTTTTTCCAAAAGGTCTTGTTTGCCTGTTTTGAACCCTAGGAGCCTGATTTGACATAACTTTTTCATCCAAAGTCCATTTTTTGAGCTCTATAGCTCGTTTCGAATCCTACACGGCCTCAATTGTTTTTTATAAGAATAATGCGTTGATTTTCAGATAGGATATTTTGAAGTTGACCCTCAGGTGGGACCAAGTTCACAAAATCGTGATTTTCTCCAAAAGGTCTTGTTTGCCTGTTTTGAACCATAGGAGCTTGATTTGACATAACTTTTTCATCCAAAGTCCTTTTGAGCTCTATAGCTCGTTGGAAAGCTCGTTTCGAATCCTACACGGCCTCAATTGTTTTTTATAAGAATAATGCGTTGATTTTCAGATAGGATATTTTGAAGTTGACCCTCAGGTGGGACCAAGTTCACAAAATCGCGATTTTTTCCAAAAGGTCTTGTTTGCCTGTTTTGAACCCTAGGAGCCTGATTTGACAGAACTTTTTCATCCAGAGTCCATTTTTTGAGCTCTATAGCTCGTTTTGAATCCTACACGGCCTCAATTGTTTTTTATAAGAATAATGCGTTGATTTTCAGATAGGATATTTTGAAGTTGACCCTTAAGTGGGACCAAGTTCACAAAATCGTGATTTTTTCCAAAAGGTCTTGTTTGCCTGTTTTGAACCCTAGGAGCCTGATTTGATATAACTTTTTCATCCAAAGTCCATTTTTTGAGCTCTATAGCTCGTTGGAAAGCTCGTTTCGAATCCTATAGGGGCTCAATTGTCTCTTATAAGAATAATGTGTTGATTTTCAGATAGGATATTTTGAAGTTGACCCTCAGGTGGGACCAAGCTCACAAAATCAAGATTTTTTCCAAAAGGTCTTGTTTGCCTGTTTTGAACCCTAGGAGCTTAATTTGACATAACTTTTTCATCCAAAGTCCTTTTGAGCTCTATAGCTCGTTGGAAAGCTCGTTTCGAATCCTACACGGCCTCAATTGTTTTTTATAAGAATAATGCGTTGATTTTCAGATAGGATATTTTGAAGTTGACCCTCAGGTGGGACCAAGTTCACAAAATCGCGATTTTTTCCAAAAGGTCTTGTTTGCCGGTTTTGAACCCTAGGAGCCTGATTTGACATAACTTTTTCATCCAACGTCCATTTTTTGAGCTCTATAGCTCGTTGGAAAGCTCGTTTCGAATCCTACACGGCCTCAATTGTTTTTTATAAGAATAATGCGTTGATTTTCAGATAGGATATCTTGAAGTTGACCCTCAGGTGGGACCAAGTTCACAAAATTGCGATTTTTTCCAAAAGGTCTTGTTTGCCTGTTTTGAACCCTAGGAGCCTGATTTGACATAACTTTTTCATCCAAAGTCCATTTTTTGAGCTCTATAGCTCGTTTCGAATCCTACACGGCCTCAATTGTATTTTATAAGAATAATGCGTTGATATTCAGATAGGATATTTTGAAGTTGACCCTCAGGTGGGACCAAGTTCACAAAATCGCGATTTTTTCCAAAAGGTCTTGTTTGCCTGTTTTGAACCCTAGGAGCCTGATTTGACATAACTTTTTCATCCAAAGTCCATTTTTTGAGCTCTATAGCTCGTTTCGAATCCTACACGGCCTCAATTGTTTTTTATAAGAATAATGCGTTGATTTTCAGATAGGATATTTTGAAGTTGACCCTTAAGTGGGACCAAGTTCACAAAATCGTGATTTTTTCCAAAAGGTCTTGTTTGCCTGTTTTGAACCCTAGGAGCCTGATTTGATATAACTTTTTCATCCAAAGTCCATTTTTTGAGCTCTATAGCTCGTTGGAAAGCTCGTTTCGAATCCTATAGGGGCTCAATTGTCTCTTATAAGAATAATGCGTTGATTTTCAGATAGGATATTTTGAAGTTGACCCTCAGGTAGGACCAAGTTCACAAAATCGTGATTTTTTCCAAAAGGTCTTGTTTGCCTGTTTTGAACCCTAGGAGCTTGATTTGACATAACTTTTTCATCCAAAGTCCTTTTGAGCTCTATAGCTCGTTGGAAAGCTCGTTTCGAATCCTACACGGCCTCAATTGTTTTTTATAAGAATAATGCGTTGATTTTCAGATAGGATATTTTGAAGTTGACCCTCAGGTGGGACCAAGTTCACAAAATCGTGATTTTTTCCAAAAGGTCTTGTTTGCCGGTTTTGAACCCTAGGAGCCTGATTTGACATAACTTTCTCATCCAACGTCCATTTTTTGAGCTCTATAGCTCGTTGGAAAGCTCGTTTCGAATCCTACACGGCCTCAATTGTTTTTTATAAGAATAATGCGTTGATTTACAGATAGAATATCTTGAAGTTGACCCTCAGGTGGGACCAAGTTCACAAAATCGCGATTTTTTCCAAAAGGTCTTGTTTGCCTGTTTTGAACCACAAAATCGCGATTTTTTCCAAAAGGACTTGTTTGCCTGTTTTGAACCCTAGGAGCCTGATTTGACATAACTTTTTCATCCAAAGTCCATTTTTTGAGCTCTATAGCTCGTTTCGAATCCTACACGACCTCAATTGTTTTTTATAAGAATAATGCGTTGATTTTCAGATAGGATATTTTGAAGTTGACCCTCAGGTGGGACCAAGTTCACAAAATCGTGATTTTTTCCAAAAGGTCTTGTTTGCGTGTTTTGGACCCTAGGAGCTTGATTTGACATAACTTTTTCATCCAACGTTCTTTTGAGCTCTATAGCTCGTTGGAAAGCTCGTTTCGAATCCTACACGGCCTCAATTGTTTTTTATAAGAATAATGCGTTGATTTTCAAATAGGATATTTTGAAGTTGACCCTCAGGTGGGACCAAGTTCACAAAATCGCGATTTTTTCCAAAAGGTCTTGTTTGCCGGTTTTGAACCCTAGGAGCCTCATTTGACATAACTTTTTCATCCAACGTCCATTTTTTGAGCTCTATAGCTCGTTGGAAAGCTCGTTTCGAATCCTACACGGTCTCAATTGTTTTTTATAAGAATAATGCGTTGATTTTCAGATAGGATATCTTGAAGTTGACCCTCAGGTGGGACCAAGTTCACAAAATCACGATTTTTTCCAAAAGGTCTTGTTTGCCTGTTTTGAACCCTAGGAGCCTGATTTGACATAACTTTTTCATCCAAAGTCCATTTTTTTGAGCTCTATAGCTCGTTTCGAATCCTACACGGCCTCAATTGTTTTTTATAAGAATAATGCGTTCATTTTCAGATAGAATATTTTGAAGTTGACCCTCAGGTGGGACCAAGTTCACAAAATCGCGATTTTTTCCAAAAGGTCTTGTTTGCCTGTTTTGAACCCTAGGAGCCTGATTTCACATAACTTTTTCATCCACAGTCCATTTTTTGAGCTCTATAGCTCGTTTCGAATCCTACACGACCTCAATTGTTTTTTATAAGAATAATGCGTTGATTTTCAGATAGGATATTTTGAAGTTGACCCTCAGGTGGGACCAAGTTCACAAAATCGCGATTTTTTCCAAAAGGTACTTGTTTGCCTGTTTTGAACCCTAGGAGCCTGATTTGACATAACTTTTTCATCCAAAGTCCATTTTTTGAGCTCTATAGCTCGTTTCGAATCCTACACGACCTCAATTGTTTTTTATAAGAATAATGCGTTGATTTTCAGATAGGATATTTTGAAGTTGACCCTCAGGTGGGACCAAGTTCACAAAATCGTGATTTTTTCCAAAAGGTCTTGTTTGCCTGTTTGAACCCTAGGAGCCTGATTTGACATAGCTTTTTCATCCAAAGTCCATTTTTTGAGCTCTATAGCTCGTTTCGAATCCTACACGACCTCAATTGTTTTTATAAGAATAATGCGTTGATTTTCAGATAGGATATTTTGAAGTTGACCCTCAGGTGGGACCAAGTTCACAAAATCGCGATTTTTTCCAAAAGGTCTTGTTTGCCTGTTTTGAACCCTAGGAGCCTGATTTGACATAACTTTTTCATCCAAAGTCCCATTTTTGAGCTCTATAGCTCGTTTCGAATCCTACACGGCCTCAATTGTTTTTTATAAGAATAATGCGTTGATTTTCAGATAGGATATTTTGAAGTTGACCCTCAGGTGGGACCAAGTTCACAAAATTGCGATTTTTTCCAAAAGGTCTTGTTTGCCTGTTTTGAACCCTAGGAGCTTGATTTCACATAACTTTTTCATCCAAAGTCCATTTTTTGAGCTCTATAGCTCGTTTCGAATCCTACACGGCCTCAATTGTTTTTTATAAGAATAATTGCGTTGATTTTCAGATAGGATATTTTGAAGTTGAACCTCAGGTGGGACCAAGTTCACAAAATCGTGATTTTTCTCCAAAAGGTCTTATTTGCCTGTTTTGAACCCTAGGAGCTTGATTTGACATAACTTTTTCATCCAAAGTCCTTTTGAGCTCTATAGCTCATTGGAAAGATGGTTTCGAATCCTACACGGCCTCAATTGTTTTTTATAAGAATAATGCGTTGATTTTCAGATAGGATATTTTGAAGTTGACCCTTAAGGTGGGACCAAGTTCACAAAATCGTGATTTTTTCCAAAAGGTCTTGTTTGCCTGTTTTGAACCCTAGGAGCCTGATTTGATATAACTTTTTCATCCAAAGTCCATTTTTTGAGCTCTATAGCTCGTTGGAAAGCTCGTTTCGAATCCTATACGGCCTCAATTGTCTCTTATAAGAATAATGCGTTGATTTTCAGATAGGATATTTTGAAGTTGACCCTCAGGTGGGACCAAGTTCACAAAATCGTGATTTTTTCCAAAAGGTCTTGTTTGCCTGTTTTGAACCCTAGGAGCCTTGATTTGACATAACTTTTTCATCCAAAGTCCATTTTTGAGCTCTATAGCTCGTTGGAAAGCTCGTTTCGAATCCTACACGGCCTCAATTGTTTTTTATAAGAATAATGCGTTGATTTTCAGATAGGATATTTTGAAGTTGACCCTCAGGTGGGACCAAGTTCACAAAATCGCGATTTTTCCAAAAGGTCTTGTTTGCCTTGGTTTGACCCTAGGGAGCCTGATTTGACTATAACTTTTTTCATCCAAAGTCATTTTTTGAGCTCTATAGCTCGTTTCGAATCCTAACACGGCCTCAATTGTGTTTTATACAGAATAATGCGTTGATATTTCAGATAGGATATTTTGAAGTTGACCCTTAAGGGTGGGACCAAGTTCACAAAATCGTGATTTTTTCAAAAGGTCTGTTTCGCCTGTTTTGAACCCTAGGAGCATGATTTGATATAACTTTTCATTCCTCCAAAGTCAATTTTTTGAGCTCTATAGCTCGTTGGAAAGGCTCGTTTCGACATCCTACTACGGGCATCAATTGTCTCTTATCAAGATAATGCGTTGATTTCAGATAGGATATTTTGAAGTTGACCCTCAGGTGTGACCAAGTTCACAAAATCGTGATTTTTCCAAAAGGTCTTGTTTGCCTGTTTGAACCCTAGGAAGCCTGATTGATATAACTTTCATCCAAAAGTCCTTTTTGAGCTCTATAGCTCGTTT